>JBBBDQ010000357.1:2032500-2410000 GCA_037127315.1 Ascarosepion bandense | reverse complement strand
TGTTTAGGTTGTGGTTTCCGGTTTTTCTCTTTTCCAATCTTTTCACTCTTACGTAGCCCCCTGCGCATCAGTGGTGTTTTCGCCTTGCTTGGGGTGATATGATTAAAAAAAAAAATCACATAATAAAACTCTTTCCTCTCGCTATGAATTTCAATTTTCCCAACCCTAATTCTAGGTATGGATCAAACTCCTTTATCTAGGCATTTGTCTAATATTATTCCCTTCCCATTTTATCTCTCTTTCACTGTTCCTCACTCCCAGTCTCCACAAACCTACATAGTGAACATGTTGTATGGCCGAGTTGTAAAACAATACACAGATGTTGAAATAGATACAATACAAATAGTCAGTACTAGATCGCAACAATATGGGTGGTTGAATTAGCAAGTAACACGGTTGTTAACGGTAGCCCTCAGCTCACACTAACTCCCGAGTTTAACCGACTCACTCTTAATATATAAGTGAACCCGGACTCGTGATCGAGCCACGTCACAACAAAACATCATTATAAAAAAAATTATTTCTTTATTTCACACAACCCTAATTTTAGATATTGGTCATATTAGAAAATCAGTCTAGTTCAATTCCTTTTTTTTAACGGAAGCGGTAGATAGAAAGAAGAACGAATGACAAATGCTTGTTCTCAGAGAGATTTTTATATCCAATGGCATGCACAAAATTATACATATATGTATCCACACATCTAAACTTATTTATAAATGGAACTTTGTCTGTGTGTGGGTGTGTGTGTCTGTGTCTGTGTGTGTATGTCCGTTACCTATAGACTCCGAAACGGCTAAACAGATTTTCTTGAAAATTTCCACAGTTGTACTATAAGTGTCTGCAAGTGTTCTTAGCTAGGTTTTGTATCAAGATACCCCCGATAAATATCGAAAATCAATAATCGAACAATCGGGTTATAAAAGGAGTGGTCCGATTTTAATCAAATTTGATACACTCATAAACAAAGATATAAGAAACGATATTCAGAAGTTTCAAGGTTGCAGTTCTTACAATAGTGCAGAAAATCGATGATATATATATATAAAATGCAAAATGTTTGTGTGTGTGTGTGTGTGTGTGTCTGTTCATCTGCCTGTATGTCTATTTTTTTCAGCCTTTTTATTTTAGTTTTTGCTTAGGGTTTGGCTCTAAGTAGGTATAATTGTAGTTCTTAGTCTCAGCTATGATACCATTTACTCAGAGAACTTATTTAGCCTTCAAAATTCAGTTTACGACGAAAAAACTTATTTGATATCGATACCAGGAAATCAAAATTTGACTCACATCCATTCATTTTTCTTTCAGTCTACAGTTTCGCTTTACTGCTAGTATCACATATATTTCCTGCAAAGCAAAGTATAAGAAGAAACAAAAGAAAAGGATTTACTTATAGTCTGAAGATACCCCTGATCTAAAAAAAAATCCATTGTCATGACTCCATATTTAAAGGGGCCGGTTTCATCTATATCCCAGCGGTATACGACACCATGCATTTGTAAGCTGCTCGTGCCAAAGAAATACGAGAGCATTCATCTATGTTCCAACGGGATACGTCCGTTTATCTATGTCTCAACGGGATATGCCTGCTACTGGGGGGCGGGGATTTAGATTTAGCCTCAGCCTGGTCCAAAGGCAGAAAGATAATAACCTTTTCGTTTGGTTGCTGCCAGCGAAACGTAAAATAACTAGCGCTTGGGTCACTGTATGGTGTGACGCCACGAAGTGACTCACGTGACTTACCTCGACCAAAGGGAAATAAGTGCCTTCTGTATCCCAAAACTTTCTAATTCTACCTTGCTTTCTCTATTTCCTATCTAAAATATTCCACAACCCTAATTCTATTTATTGTTCAAACTTCTCTACTCTAATATTCCTTTCTGAGTCTATCTATCTTTATTTTCCATCTCCCAAATTTTCTTGATTTCTACTCTAGTTAGGACATATATTATTTTCCGTCGTTATTGTTTGCGAGCGGAGGTTTATAAAGGGAAAATGTCCCATGGCCAGCATTATAAATCTCAATCTCATTTGAGAAACGCTTTACGAATTGAAAATGACAAGACCCTAAATGATTCATTTACAAGGCATATTAGGGCGAATGCTCCAGTCATAAATATATTTGTGCGTTAAAATGAATTTGCATAATTTTGCGGTGTTTAACGCAACTGGAGTTCATGAATTTTGTTGCGGGTGAGAGTTTATCCGATCACGAAAAATTAAATTAAATCTGTTTAAATTCAGGAACACTAAGAGGAAACTATTTTTGGACTTGCGATTGACAAATAGAAATTATGCTTTTGAATAACTTTCATTTCCAAAGTTGTTATTTGGCAGTTCAAGTAAAAATATAGAAATCGTCAAATTGCAATCAATATAATTCATGAACTCCCGATTTAAAAAGGATCAATTTTCTTCCAAACCGAGGACTAGAGTTTCCAATTTCTCTCGATGAAGTTTTATGTAAAAAACAGTTTGAGCAATCATATAAGCCAGCATAAAAAAAATTTCTTCAGTGTAGTTTATTATCGAATAGATTTAATTTCTAAAGTGTCCCACCTCTTCTTTCTTTTTTCATCAAAAATGCTTTGTGATGCAACCCATTTTACCGTAATCCGTAACAAATACATACACCTTTTTTTATTTCTTACAAGCAGTTTCAAGTTCCGTACGGCAAGAATTAATCGATCTAAAATCACTTTAACTCTCAGGTTACCAAATGAAAGTGTAATTATTAAAAGAAAATAGAAAAGGAAACCTTCTCAAGGTAAAATCCGATCGTTTTCAGTGGCAGATTAAAGCAAGCAATCTTTTTAAATAAATTATTTGTACGGACCAAGAAAACGATAACTGAATTTTTTTTTACGCCATTTTCTATTCATGTTCAATTATTCTGCGAGCATTTCGCTTTCTCTTCGAAGAAACTTCAGCCTGTGAAGTGATCAATCTAAACAGAATCTGAGGTCATGTCCAAGAAAAGAGAGTTCAAATTTAACTATCATTGGCATCATAATATTTTTTCGAAATCCGCCCTTTCACTTCTTCTCCACACAACTTCGACCATACTAAAGAATTTTTAGACGCAAAACCGGAATATATTTTAATTATTTCACCCCAAATAAATCAATAAAGCCACTACGACGCAAGAGAATACTGAATATGAGAAAAATTACTTTTACAAAAAGACAATAATGTGGTTCTCTAACCGCATCGTAAAAAAATTATATAAATGTATATAATTTTAAACATAAATATGTTATAATATCACTACGAAAGTAACCATTTTGTTTCGACACTATCCGTGTCTTATCTAGTGAGTGCTTAATAAGACACAGTTAATGTCGAAACAAAATGGCTACTTTTGGAGTGATATTATAACATATTTATGTTACAAATTCTAAATAAACATTATTCACTCTACTTTGTATTGAGCACTTTTTTTAAGAATAGAATTTCTTTGAATCCCGAATTTTATTCCATCAATTGCTACCCTATACTTGGATATATATATATATATATATATATATATATATATATATATATATATAAATTAATAAATATACATATGGTAATAAATGTACATACATTACACACACACACACACATATATATATATACCTATATATATAATACATATCATATATATGTATATATATATAATACATATTATCATATATATATATATATAATACATATTATCATATATATATATATATATAATACATATTATCATATATATATATATATATATATATATATACATATTATCATATATATATATATATATATATATATATTATCATATATAATATATATATATATATATATATATATATATATATATATTATCATAAATATATATATTTATATTCACACCTCCCAACTGTTCATAAATCTAATTCTAGATATTGGTCATTCTTCCTTATTTGGATACCCGATGAATATGATTCCTTTCTAATTATATCATCTTTTAGTTACTTCAATAACCTAACTGTATTGTTAATAATGTACTTCTAAAATTTCATTTCATGAAATTAGACAAGTAATTAGGTTTTTATACAATCAAAAAATATTTTATTTATTAGCTTCGGATTTAACATGGTGACTGTTGAGTTTTAAGTTCTCCCCACAAAATAGGGGCCCACTTTTCGTGTAGTTACTTGTACGGGTCGCTATAGACCTAATAACTAATCTTTAACTCTGTTGTTTTTGGATTTTAATTTGTTCCTCTAAAACATATTTTATATATTTAATTATCCAACATGTGTTGATATGTCGTTAATTAATCAACCTATCATTGAAAGAACTTAATTGCCAAACAGAAAATAATATTTGCAAAGTTTTATACCTCCAAAAAAGATCTCTCCAAAGAAACTTAGCGTACCATTCAAAATATCGTCAAGCTAAAGAGAACATTCTATGTACTTTCTAGTGTACTTTTATTTTCCTTTGCTTATTTTCCAATAATTTTTCCTAAAATTAGAAAAAAACTAAATATAAGTGATACATAAAACCAAAATGAAATCGAAGATTGGATTTCAGTCAGGGGAAATTATATTATTAAGAGCTTCTTTTTGGATGGAAAAAAATAATCTTATCGCGAAGAGTCAAGTCGGGCGATATGTGCTACAAAACACAATTATCTGAATTGTCGTTCGTGCTGATTCCGTGAATGAAAGCCAAGCATTATCCAGTTA
Source organism: Ascarosepion bandense (assembly GCA_037127315.1). Taxonomy (NCBI): domain Eukaryota; kingdom Metazoa; phylum Mollusca; class Cephalopoda; order Sepiida; family Sepiidae; genus Ascarosepion; species Ascarosepion bandense. The sequence continues at coordinate 2,405,303 of JBBBDQ010000357.1, read as the reverse complement.
TTATCATGTTTTTTGTTGTTGTTGTTTTGTGGGGGAGTGCCTTCATTTTATTTTTGTTTTTATTCTTTTGCCTTTCGCCAGTCATTTGTTGTTTTTTGCCTTTTGACCGAATATTTATTTGCTTCGTAATTCCTTTAGCTTCATTTATTCGAAGGCACCTCAAGTTAGATACATGCGAAAAATTAAGGAATAAGTTTGAGGCATAAGAAGATAATTATGTTTGTTTATTTCAACCTCGCATATGAGAAAGTGTAAAGAACAAGTGTAAGTTGCTGAGAAACGGAAGACATGTTATAAAATATTGCTAAACGGGTTGGTTATCCGGAAACAATGTCCAGCAGCGAGGCCATCTTTTTCATTTCCTTTGAGGCAAATTTTATAGATAGATAGATAGATAGATAGATAGATCCGAGTGAATACAGAACGAAGAAAGAATTTTTACAACGTCCAAAACATTAATTTAAAACAGTGCTCGATATATAATATATAGAGCTGTGAATAGTTATTATAAATTATATTTTAGAACATGTACATAATTTTTTTATATATCCACTACAAATAGTACATATGTTTCGACATTGAAACTTTTATGTCTCATCAGGCGGTGTGGATAGGAATGGAAAGCCTCTTTTCTTATATTTGGTCAGTTGTGTGTCACTATATATATATATATATATATATATATATATATATATATATATATAGTGCATTGCAGGAACAGATAATTATCTAAACATATACTGTTAAATATAATAAACAATGAATGTCTATTATGTTTAATCATGAGCCGTTCTAAACATCGTATTTTGGCTTTAATTTCTGGTGAAAATAAAGACAAAAATTTAGGTATTTTTTATTACGTTAGTTCTATGCTTTCGGCTCGCATGAGTCATCTTCAGAGATGTTAACATAAAAACACCTTTCATCAAAGATAATTATTATCTTGTGCTGATATAAAACATTGCTATGCAGACGATAAGTTACCGAATAGTAGACGTAAATTAGTATTGTAATTCTACGATGTCACACCGCGTTAGAGACCGAAATGTTAACAACAGAACTATATGTCTAAAGGTTTTTTTAATCATATCACCCCAAGCAAGGCGGTAATGCCATTGATGTGCAGGGGGCTACCTAAGAGTGAGAAGATTAGAAAAGAGAAAACCGGAAACCGCATCCTAAACAGGAAACAAGGGATGAGCCTCTTCACCTGTTCAATAGATGTGGGTGGACTGTGAACCGGGCGATAGTTTAGTCTATCTACTCCAATTGAAAGGAAAAAAACAGTGAGAAGATTAGAAAAGAGAAAACCGGAAACCGCATCCTTAACAGGAAACAAGGGATGAGCCTCTTCACCTGTTCAGTAGATGTGGGTGGAGTGTGAACCGGGCTATAGTTTAGTCTATCTACTCCAATGCAATGTAATGTGTTGTGACTAGATTGAAATGTGATTTTATTGAGTGTGGGTTACTTTGATTTAATGTAGATGGCCTCCAATATCTGAATGTTCTTTTTACTGTGTGTATATGTGAGTATTATTGTGTTATCGACTAAAATCTATCTAATATTACATACATGGCTATGTTTTTCTAAAAAAAATGCTGTTTACTTGAATTATGATCAGAAAGATTACAGGTAAGTCTACGGGAGAGTGTAGTTGTATTAAAACTAATATATGTAGGGGTTTGTTATTAGTGTCAGATATAATAATGTATATATAATGATTCAAGCATTATTTGAGTGGATATCCGTATTTGAAATAGACGCTCGTTTTTATTTTAAACAGTGTGTACTACATCTATTGACCTGCGCGCCCGAGAAATCTTAATAACGCAATTATGCCCTCCGGTAGGTTTCGAATTCCTTTTGTAGGAGAAACCACCGAGCTGTTTAAGGCACGCCCAAACTTACGGTGGTTTAACTTCGGTGATCGCACGCGAACCGGTATTACAGCGTGATATGGACGTAAAGCAAAACGGTTACTGAATTTAGGTTGTTTGTTTTTGTTTAACGGCATATCAACCTCTATTGGTCATTTAAAGCTAAAATCTAAATAATTTGAACACAATTCTATGGATTCAACTAAATATATTTTGAACACAATTGTATGCCTTCAAATACAGATAAAAATGTATTGTTAGTTATTTTACTGTAAACATATAAAAATGTATTGCTGATATTTGAATTATGAAAATGCATTTTTATACTTTCATAATCCTTTGTTTGAATGTCCACTATATGCCCATATCTGGAACAGTAACATGTACTACCGCTCCGTGTCAAGGGTGCCCAACAGTAATTAAGTGGTGTTTCAATATTCCTTATAAACTCCAATCTCCTGATCAGAGGTTTGATACCGAATATAGTTCATAGTCATACCCAGGACATGAATTAGGTTGGCTTATAGACTTAAAAGAAGGAGATAATAAATACTGATTATAAGAATATGTAAGATAGAAAATGGCTGATTCTGGACTTAAAAAGTTCAAATTTTGGCGATCGGAGCAGCATCTTAACTGTTGTCTGTTCCACAAAAGATAAGCTCTGGCAGATAAACTGTCCAAATGAGACGCCCATCTTTACAACGGATTACGATGACAGTGAAAATGTTTTGCCACAGTGTATGTCATGGTGGGTCTCAGCTGTAAATGCCTACATTGGTGGAAGACGAATTGGTATGGCGAAGGAAGCATTCCAGAAGTTCAATAAAGTATTAAGAAACAGGACAATTTCGCTAGAAACAAAGAAGAGAGTACTGGATTGCTATGTGATGTCGGTTCTTCAATATGGTAGTAAATGTTTGACAATATCTTCGAAGATGAAGGAAAAACTTGAAGCAGCTGAAATGTGGCTCTACAATAGGTTGCTGCAAATATCATGGATCTAGCATGTGATCAATGATGATGTTTTGGAAAAGATGAAAACGAAAAGGAAATTAATACTGAGCATCAAGAAGAAACAGTTAAAGTTCCTGGAACATGCAATGAGGAAGAACGGCTTGAAGAACCTGATAGTAACAGGCCAAATAAAGGGGAAAATAGACAGAGAAAAGCAGTGGATAACATATTTGAAGGACCTGATCAGGTGGATGACGGACCGAGGGTCGCGTGAAGTAACAGGAGAAAGCATGCTAAGAGCCACCAGGGACAGAGAGACGTGGAAAGCCATGATTGCCAGCGTCCTGAAATGACAGGGCACATAAAAGAAAAAGAAACAAAAACAATGGAGCTCTTTATAATATTTTCCGTTGAAAGAGTGATAGAGTGACAGTAGGCTTGCGGCGTTTCTTCTGTGAGAAATGGGTTACAGGGTGGAAAATATATTATCACCGACAAAGTAGCAATACTCATTGTTTAGAGAATCTGATTCTTTTAAGAATAGAGCACGGCTTGAAGTGTCAGGTACTTTCTGGGCTAGAATAAGGAGTCGACCATTTTCCAACTTCTTTAACGAGTGTTAAATTGACGTTCGTAGCAAGGAGACTTTTTTAGAGCAACCATTCATCGGGACTCGTGCAAAATTAGGGTCATTTCAGTGATGATAAAAAGTTATGAGTTTTTTTTTTTAATATTGAAAGTTAAAAGCTAATTATCCCTTTTGTGCTGTTAGAACCACTCTGTACTGGCTTTTTCTTTACAGTGAGGCTTTAAAAGAATGTTACATCACGCTTTCTCCCTTAACCGCTAGCAATAATACGCAAGTAGAATATATGCGGCTTACGGTCGTATCAGGTAGAAAACCGGTTCCCGTTAAGCAACGTTGAGTCTGTTGGAGTTTTTTGGGTACCGTTGTATACTAGTCAGCCAGCCATGAGCTGACTCATTTGATAGTTCATTAATAAAAGGGTTAACCGATCAGAAGGCTCAAAATGTTCAATGCAACGTGTATAAAAGTCGACCATATTTTCCCGAGTATTGGCGATATAGTCCGATTCAGTAGAGTATCTGACTCGTGAGTGTTAATCTTTGATGTTGTTTCATTGAACTGATCACGTGCTGCACTGTATTCTATATTCATAAACTATGGTGGACATGGTCAACAGAGTCTTGTTAGTACTCAGATGGGTAAACACTCGGGAATTCCAGACGCTGTAAATTTGAATGTGAAGGTAATGCGATGGATAACAGCTCGGAATTGAAAATCATAGAGCTGAGTTTTTATTCCTGTCGTGTTCGTTATTTTCACTTGCACGCAAATACCATTGAGAAAATATGAATATTTTTCTTCTTCTTCCCCCTAGATATGGATTAATTAGTAAGACTTGTATTAGTAAATTATTATCGTCTCTAAAATCTATTACGGTCTAAAAACTATTTTCTGACTTTAAAGAATTTGCAAAAGGTTGATAAACCGTAAATAAATTAATTACTTAGAGGAGATGAGCGCTACGGTTTACATGAATGTATGCTAAGAATCTGTACTTCTTACGTCTTTTTTTCATGCCAGGTGTCACATGTTCATGGAATTATCCTCTAAATTCTTGATTTCAGCAAAAGTAGGAAGTTAAAATGGTGAGGCGCTCATTTTGTGATTTAGGGAGTCGGGGTCAGTTGGTTAAGGTCCTTTCGATTCACTTTTTTAGGCGGGAAAAAGCTTTTTATTTATTTGTGTAACTATTACGTCCTAATAACTTGTTATCTATATATATAAAAGACAATCTGTGAGTCTGTGTGTTACTGTTCCCTATGCACGCCTACATTTTTTAAACTATGCCATTCAAACTTTCTAGGGACACATATCTACAGAGAAGCCAGGTCGACACATACTTTTTGAGTTTAAGTTCAGCAATGTTCCCTTTCGCACATTTTGGTCAATGGAGCAGATTGTTTACATTTGCTCCGTAAAACATCTAAGATGGATGCTAAATTACGTCACAGATATCAAATCACACGTGTCAAACGCAACTAAGATATTTTTCTTTTTAAAAAATGAGCCTTTATATTAAATTTTTATTCCGACGTTTTAAAAACTCATTCGATTAACAAAAAAAGTGTGAATATTTTTCCCTGTAAATTTGAAACAAAAGAAATATTTTTAAAAAAAGTGTTGTTTTTTTTTTCAAACAAAAACAAAATATGTAAAATAAAGTGGCATATTCTACTACTACTAAAAGGTTCTGAGTTGCACGGGCAACGCCGGGCTATGATGCTAATCTAGATTTGATGAATTTGAGAATAAGAAATTACTTTCTTTAATACCTTAATCAGAAATTATTTTTAAAATCAATCAACGCCTTAATTATTTTATTGAAATTCAAAGATTTGGCTTCAGCTTCTCGGACCCCAACGTCACTTCATAGACTTTATCAACGAAAGACGTATTTCTTTTTCTTATTCGTTTGATTATATTTGGACAATCTCCTCAAAGACAGACTCAAAGCAACAGAAATGTGGTTCTAGAGAAGGATGCTGAAGACCAAACAGTGACGAGGATTTGTAGAGGATGCAAACGAAAAGGAAACATACTTGGCACCAGGAAAAGATAGCTGAGGTTTCTGGGACAAGTAATGAGTTAGGAGGATTTGGAGAACCTAATACTCACGGGACGTTTTTTTTAATCATTTCACCCCGGGCAAGGCGTAAATGCCACTGATGTGAGGGTGGGGGGGGGGGCTACATAACTGAAAGAAAATTAATTAGAGGAGGGAGAAGAGGATTACAAACCAATTAGGAAGAAGTAATAGAAAGATGAAAATGCAGGTGTAATGACAGTTGCAAGGGGGGGAGAGAAAGGGAAGGATATACGGGGTGGGGGAAGGGCTAGAGTCAAGTGCTTAGTAGATGAGTATTGACATTGCATTTACATTTCTGGAGGTTGTAGTCGTCAGGAAAGCAAGAATATGGGAGCGAGTTCCACAGGCGGGAAGTGCGAGTGAAGAAGCTGCAGGAGTAGAATTGTCGTCTGCATTTGGCTAACCTAACTGTAAAAGAGAGACAGAGGAAAGCAGCGTGAGACTTACTTGATGGGCTTGAGCAGGTGGGTGGCAGAGCAAGGATTGGGAGATATGCCAAAAGAGAGACAAGTTGAAATCCATGACGTTTAAATCCTGAAAGGGCACGGCTCATAAAGGAGACACGAAAGAATAGACGCAGTAGCGTCGATTGTCGTATACAGCTCTGGCCAAATGTTTTGCAATACTATGTAAAATATAGTTTCAGATATTTTCGAATACCGAAAGTGAGTGAAACCATTAATAGGATGTGTTTAATTCGCTTATACAAATTTTAAGTGATTTGCATTGGTGAGTTCTCGACTCTATGAAATGAGAAGAAATATTTTTTTCTGGGGAAAAAAAAAGAGTGTAGAGGTTAGACTGTATTTTCTTTTCGAACCGCATATTCGGCAGACAGAGTGAAGTGAAAAGCGAAGAGAAGAGATTGGAAAGTAATTCTTTTTTTAAAACCACATTATTCATTCTGTACATCTAATTGTGATCCAAATGGGAAAGGGTCATTGTTCCGAATCCAAACGATCTCCAATTGTTGCTTTACACAAAGCCGGTCTTAGCTGTCGTCAGATTGCCAAACAGGAGCAGGTTCATGCAGCAACAGTCAAAAGAATAGTCCAGAAGTCGAAGAAAACTGTAAAAATCAAAGTTGAGGTTCGAGATAGTCGTCCAAAAGTGTCTACAGAGCGAGATGACCGACGACTGGTGCGACTTAGTTTGTCTGATCGATAGGCCAATAGTCAGTAGTTACTGAAGAAATGGTCCAGCGGTGGTATGGAAGCTTCTGATTGCACAGTACGGCGGCGTTTGTTGACGAAAGGATTGACGTCAAAAAGGCCTTCAAGAAAATCACTTTTGACACAAAAAAAATATAAAAGATCGACTAAATTTCTGTCGAATTCATAAAAATTGAACTGTAGAAGACTGAAAAAAGGTGATTTTCTCTGATGAATCACCTTTTTATTTCATTTGCTAACAATGGACCAATTTGTGTCAGAAGACGAGTCGGTGAAAGATTCCACTCTGATTGTGTGGTATCCACAATCAAGCATCCGGACCTCGTTCATATTTGGGGGTGCTTCTCCCTTCATGGCGTCGGAGAATTAGTGATTGTACCCAAAGGTACGTCAATGAACAAGGAATGGTATATGGACACTATCAAAAATAGACTACCACAATTTTTGATAGAACACTACCCTGGTCGAGTTGTGGCGTTTCAACATGATGGTGCACCTTGTCATAAAGCAAAAGCTGTCCTGGTAATTCACCTGATCTCAATCCCATCAAAAATTTATGGCCCATCCTGGAACCAAAGGCGTGTGAAGCTACTCCAACAACAAGAATTGAACTTGAAACTATCCTACAAAGATGTTGGACATCTATTAGATCTAATTGTTTAAAATCACTAATTGAGTCTATGTCAAAGTGAATAAAACTTGTTCTTAAAAATAGAGGACGGTAGATAAAGTATTGAATTTAACATCAAAATTTAACATGCATCATAATAAATATTGTTTTTTACTTTGAAATAGTTTAAATTATTATTTTTAAATGCTAAAGAGAAAATGGTTGTGTTTTGTTATCGATAACTTGGATTTTTTATGGTTTTGTAAAACTTTTGGCCAGAGCTGTACAATGGAGGGGGGATCTCATACTTGCTAGTTGACTTAGCATACTGTCACATGCGAACTTAGTATGTTTATAGAAATATGGATGCAGGAAAGCGTATCAATGACTTATCGCCATTTTGATCTTATATGCAAAACTTAGACAAAGACAATCCATCATTGTCAAAATACCACGCCCACACGATATTCTGACCAATCGTTGACTGTCCGGGCCCAGACACCGCATTCTGTAATAGTTTTATCTGTATTGTTCAATGACAATAAATCTTAAAATTAAATGTAAATTTTTTTTTTTGGGGGGGGGGGGGGTTTACTTAGTGAATATTCAAAATCGAAAGACAAAATGTCCAGGATTATAATAAGAATTTAACTTAAAACTTTGAAATGTGCAAAAGGTTTCTACGTTTCGCCATAACGCATTTGACTAGGGAATTTTTTGTTCTCGGTATACCTAACGTAAAGAAACAAAGAAAGAAATATAGAAGATAGAACGATAAAGAAAGACAATAAATCAAAATATAGAGGAATTAACGACAGAATGAATCTAACGTCATGAAGATAAAAGGAATAAGAAAAGAGACGAAATACGCATAATAAAAGAAACGACACTTTCTCCTTTTCGTCGAAAAGTTTCCCACTAAACGATCCCTTCAAAAAAAGATTCTACATTAAATGAATAGAAGAAAAATTCTCTCATCCAGTAAAGTGGTGAAAATGGTCTTTGACAGTGTTCTGAAGAATGGTGAATGTGGGTCAAGTTTTGAAAACCCGCTTAACCAAAACGATATAAAAACGAGTTCACGATGTTTTGCTTATTATTATTATTATTATTATTATTATTATTATTATTATTATTATTATTATTTAATCTTTTGTTAGTATTTCGGAGCTCCATGACACCCATTTCCTCACCATTTCAGACATGGAAGCGATTCTTAACAAGGTTGTAAATACGTAGCCTATTCTTCTAATTGGGGACTATTCAGGGCGGGGAAGGAGGCAAAAAGGTACACTTCTGGAAATCTTCAGTTTCTATGAAGAGACTGTTTGCCAAATGTCACGGTCGAAGATGAATCAAGTTAGACAGGATGTGCGTGAAAGGAATTCTGAACAGAAATGAGAAAACGCACGCATGCGCAGTCCCGCCTTTTACTACATTTGTCCAAAAATACAATGAAAAGAAACTTGCATTTATCGATTGAAGCATTCTTTTTCAATCAGGTTCCCATTAGGGACAAAACACGACTATTATCGCTTTTTTTTTTTACTGTTACCCTTTCAGAAGCCAAAGCAAACGTCCCACTGCAGTAAAATCCAGTTTATTCTTTCTTTCATTCTATCGGTACCTTTCTCTCTTTCTTAACGCGATCAGAGAATGGATTTTCGATAAGAATATTCCGGTAGAAATCAAACTGAACCATTTGCAAAAAAAAAAACTACGAGGTTATATTCTAAATTCTGAACTTATTAGTCTGTCCTTGTTAAATATTTTAGCAATTTTCAATTTCTGCTTTGTTTTGGTTCTATCATGTTCCTTCAGCACATAGGCGATTGTGACTCTCCACAGATTCCTTTTCTTTAATACCTATGAATTTCTAGGTTAATAGAATAGTGTCTTTTCTCGTTGCATTTTCCACAATTTTAAATACACTTTTTTCTTCTCTAAGTTTTGTGTGTGTTAAGCAAAGTTTGTAAATTCGAGAAAATTCGTTTATTTCTAACAAAATCAATAAGTCAGGGCTTAGCATTTGAATTTTTAAATCTAGAAATTGTTTTGTTCACTACATGACTATCCAAGTGTGCCTTGCGTTTTCCGTATCATATTTTCTGTTCTCTATTAAAACGCTTCCAAGACATTCAATATTTTCGTACTTGCTTGATTTTGGCTACTCCAATTTGTAATTTGCATTTTAGGCTGTTTCTTTTACTGACAACTAGCAGTATAGGCCGGCGTTGCTCGGGTGTAATGAAAGCTTTAAAACTAATCCATGGTCCTGGAGCTCAGGCTCTTTGGACGTTGGCACGAAAGACTAAAAAGCAATTGTTGTTTCCAGTTAAAGTGAAACCGTAGACTGAAAGAAAAATGAATGGATGTAAATCAAATTTTGGTTTCCTGGTATCGATATCAAATTTTCTGCACTATTGTAAGAATTGCAACCTTGAAACATCTGAATATCGTTTGTCATGTCTTTGTATATGAGTGTATCAAATTTGATTAAAATCGGGATCGATATTTATCAGGGTCACCTCAACACAAAATCTAGCTAAGAACACTCGCAGATGCTTATAGTACAGCTGTGTAAATTTTCAAGAAAATTGGTTCAGCCAATTTGGAGTCTATAGGTAACGGATACGCACAAACAGAGACAAAGTTCCATTTATGAATAAGTTTAGATCGATAGATAATACATTTTGTCTTCTTACAATCTATGTTTAGTCCTTTGTTCTTGATTTTCTTCAATACTTTCAGTAGGCTTTCTTGTTTTTCTTCTGTGTCTGCTCTCAGTGTTGTTTCATCTGCTTATCTAATGTTCTTAACATTGTGTCCACAAATAATGAATCCTGTTAAGATTTCTAATTTTTTCAGTCACCTTATTGTTTAGGTTAAATATGTTAATTTTCGCTTCTCCAATTTGTCATGACAAAAATACTTTTCCTGTTTGCTCTTCCTTCTCGCTTTTCTTCAGTATTTTCTTTCTGACTGCTACATATTTTGTCCATTCTTGTCTTACGTATAACATTTAATCTTCTAGACAAGATCATATAATATTCAAAAACCTTGCATGTGAAAGAAATAATAATAACCCTAATTATAATAAGTCTATGTAGCTAATGTAAACACCAACACTTCCCATATAAAGGGTTGGTGTTTCCAGCTTTGAGGGCTGTAATTTATATCCATTTCAATGCGTTATGTGAAACATGGTTTCAATTTTAGTAAGTTTTATAGATTGTGGTACTGCATTTGGCACGAGGATTGATTTGAACTGTTGAGAGCGCTAGATATATTAGGAAAAATGATAGAATTATTTAGAATTTCTACTGGAAGAAAACCGCCTTCGTACGAGTGGAAAATGAGATGAAACTAGAAAAGGGCATGAAATAAAGATGTATCTTCTTCTCAGATTTATTGAAACTTTACAGCGATGCTATTTTAAGAGAACTGGAGATTTGGATTTAGCGATGTCTTCCTATGAAAGAATGTTAACTGTAGTTACTCTTTGACTATCGGCCATTTCTCCCCCACCCCCGCCTCAACCTGGCTACTGGACACCTGCTTCGTGGTCTCTCTCTCTCTCTCTCTCTCTCTCTCTCTCTCTCTCTCTCTCTCTGTTCTGGCCTAATTCAGGCAATTAAATCGCCCAGAATATCTGAAAAAAAGAAGAGTTTAACTTGCATTTTGGTAAAATTGTCTCAACTTTTTCAGTTTGTTCTCTGTACATGATAAGTTCGCTTGAATCGGTCTGTTCTTCTCTTATTTTATTTTATTTTACTTTCTTTTTTTATTTTTTTGTTACTAACTTAAGTACTTTGCAAGTTACTTTTGTGGTACACTTGTACTAGATTGTGTAAATTATTTTGGCTTCCAAGGTTCGTTTCGACTTATACTAAGTTAAAACTTAGTAAATTTTTTAAGTTACTTTTTTCTTTCTTTCTTTTTTTAATTTGAGTAGATAGTACCTACTATCGCCCAGTCTCACGCTCCACACACTTCTTTTGAACAGGAGCAGAGGTGATCGCCTTGTTTCTTGTTTAGGAAGGGGGTCCCGGTTCATCTTACTTCTTCGGTCTTAGTGTTAGTTCAGGTGGAAGCTCTTTGCAGTTACTGAGTATAGTGGCAACGTCTCTTCATTCTGAGGATACCGAGTTGACAGTTTCCTGGTTGATGCTTCCGACTGGTAATTAGGAGCCCGAACTCTTGCGTAGCGTCTTGAGAGGCTGCTCTGATCAACAGTTGAATAATATCGGGGTTCTTGTAGTGCCATATCGCGCATGGACGGGCCTCCCTGCATGAACCTCCGGTGGGCAAGCCTGAGGCCACATTATGTTGCAGGCTGCGCCAGTCTCCATCCTTCACATGCTGCAAACAAGTGACCGACTGATTCTACTCTAGGCCTCTCTCTTTAACTAAATCACTATGAAAAAAGCAAACATACGAGGTATCCTCACTTACTTTTACAGCGTAGAATCATTCCTTTACACTAAATCACCTGCTATCTTAGCCCTATGTGAAACTAACCTTAACCCTTCTATTCCTTCTTCTGAGTTTTACGTTACTGGTTACCTTCCCCTCTTCAGGAAGGATTCCAATGTCCATATGCATGGACTTGATGTTTATGTCAGCGAACACTTCCCCCTAGCTAGGGTGACATCTCTTGAATCCCTGGATCATTTTTTCATCTGCTTCCGTCTCTCATTTCTAAGCTCGGTTAGCTATTTCTTCTTTCTCTACCGCTCCCCCTCCTCCTCTGACTGTTCGGTACTTGACAGCATCTCTCACAATATCGACAAGGCCATTTCTTCTCATCCATCTGCCCATATATTTGTGTTTGGTGACTTCAACGCCCACCACACCAAGTGGCTGGAGAATTCTGTCACCGACCTTGCTGATGTCCACACTATGAATTTTTCAATCACCCAATCCCTTACGCAAGTGGTGGACTTCCCCACGCGTTTCTCCAATAACCTTAACGGAAGGAACTCACTACTAGACCTCTGCTTCACTTCCACCCCAGACTCTTGTACTACCAGGCAGCTCTGCCCTCTCGGAAACTCTGACCACGCCGTAGTTTCCGTCAACATTTAATTCCACTCCCACCCTACCCAAGAAACCCAAACCAGTAGAATATCCTACTGCTACCAAAGAGTAGACTGGGATTCGTTCTGAGACTTCCTCTGGGACGTCCCTTGGAACAAGGCTTTTAATCTTCCCGTCGAAGACTGTGCATCCGAGGTCTCCTCCTGGGTGAAGGCTGGTATCGATGCTTTCATCCCTGCCAGGAAATTTCAGCTCAAATCTCATTCGCCTCCATGGTTCTCACCCGCTTGCTCGGTCGCCATTGCCCACCGGAATCATTTCTTCCGGCTCTATCGTAGCTACGCGTCGGACCAAAACAGGCGCCTTTTCGCCTCAGCGGACAAGGCTGAATACTTTGCTCGCAAATTTTCCACCAACTCGAGACTGGATTCGTCTGGAGTATCTACACCTGACTTCCCACCTAGAACTCAACTGAATGACGTCCACATTACACCCTCGCTGGTCTCTAACATAATCTCAAAACGAACGAAGAGGACGGAATCCCAATCATAGTCTTGAAGAAATGTGCCCCTGAACTCTCCTCTGGCCTTTCTAAGCTCTACAACTTCTGCCTATTTGCTTCCTGCTTTCCTGCCTGTTGGAAGTCTTCCTCTGTAGTTCCTATATTTAAGAACACTGGAGAACACTCGGAACCCGCAAATTACCGCCCTATCAGCCTTCTTCCGATCTTTGGCAAAGTGTTCGAATCCATTATCAACACCGAGGTGGTTCAGCGTCTCACAGCCCACGGGCTCCTCTTGGACAAACAGTATGGTTTCCGCTTTACCAGGTCTACTGCTGATATTCTAACGACCATCACGGAGTATATATACCAGGCTCTCGACAAGAATGGCGAAGCCCGAACCGTTGCCTTGGATATCTCTAAAGCGTTCGACAGAGTCTGCCATGCTGGCCTTCTACGCAAACTGCGGTGCTATGGTATAACTGGACATTTGTTTGACCTAATCCTGTCTTTACTTTCTAACCGCACATTGAAGGTGGTATTAAACGGACATGCCTCTCAGAACTACCATACGAACGCGGGTGACCCTCAAGGCTCTATCCTAGGTCCTACGCTCTTTCTGATCTACATTAATGATGTCCCCGATGCCATAAGATCCCAAGTAGATATGACACCACAGTTTACTCTCGCCTTGATCAAAAATCTGGTGTGGGCGACAAAGCGAACCTCGCAGTCAAGCTTGAAAAGAACCTCCAATACACAGTCGACTGGGGTAAGAAACGGCTCGTAAGTTTTAATGCTTCTAAAACGAAGCTGCTATCAATTAACCATCATAGACAATCGCACCTACCTCGCATTAGCATGGAACAGGCTTGCCTCCCATAGAGTAAAATACTACGCCTCCTTGGCCTCACACTCTCAGCGGACCTCAAGCGGAATGACTATATAGAATCCATTGCTAAATCCGCTGCTATGAAAGTCGGTTCTCTGTGTAGGACCCGGAAGTTTTTTTCCGTCTGAATCTATCCTGCACATATATAAATCTACCATCCTCCCGTGTATTGAATAGTGCTGCAACATCTGGTCGGGTGCTCCTGCTATTATCCTCGGAGTTCTTGACAAAATACAACGGAAAGTCTGTTATGTGATCGATACCGACTTGGCAGACCGGTTGCAGTCTCTCTCTCACCTGTTTGACGTGGCTTCCCTGTGCCTCTTCTATAAATACTTTCACGGCTTCCGCTCCGATGAACTTAAATCACTGATGCCCCCTAGGTACGAATTTACACGAGATACTAGATTACCAACTAGGTCCCACCCTTTTACAGTGAAACCAATAAAATGTAACCGCAATTTCTACTCCAACAGCTTCTTTGCTCGCACTTCCCGCCTGTAGAGTTCCCTTCCATATGATTGTTTCCCCGACAGCTACAATCTCCAGAAGTTTAAATGTAAGGTAAATAGATATCTCCTAACACACTAACTCGCATCCATTCTTTCAAACACTGCCCAACTGTCAACCTCTGTATCCTTACCCGTCTATCACCCTCCTTCTGACATGTCCTATATAAAACAACTCTTTCTCTCTCTTCACCTTCCCCTATGTAACCCCCTGCGCAATAGTGGCAGTGGAATGCCTTGTTTGGGGTGAAATGATTAAAAAAAAAAAAAGAAAATTATCCGTGAGTGTAATTTAACAGTACAAGAGATGAAAGAACACTGTAAGGCCTTCTCGGCATGGTGGTAGAAGCAAAAAAGGAATCGTCCTCAACTGCAAGAAGACATAAAATACGGTCTTAAGCAAGATGAAAACCAAAGATGCGCGTAACAAAATGTAGAATTTTACCATCAAACAGTTGCGGAAGTTCAAATCTTTGAGAAGCTTTTTAGTAGAGGATGGTAAATGCAACAGCGAAATCCAAAGACACAATGGACCAGCGACAGAGGTATTCGAAAAGGTGATGAGATTTTGTTAAAAAGAAAGAATGAATATATGTTGATTGTCACTTCTTTGCAGAAAAAGACCATATCTTCACTTGGTAAAACTTTTTGCGTTTTTCATTCATCATTTTCATCGTTTTTACCCGAATTAATGTTATACTATGGGCGGGTAAGTGATTCTTAAGATCAGCTTCACTTTTACAGCCTGTCTTACACACGTAGCAGACAAAGTTTTTATGTGCTACCTATGTTTGAAACCTGCCCGTCCCTCTGTACAATCATACGATGTTTGAATCCTGCAACAGACTTACAAACGTTGTTATAAAACTCGCTCATGTAACCAGCAGGTCATTCTGGTATGGTTTCATTCAAAGAAGTTTGGGTTTGACCTCTCCGGTGTGATCTCACGTGACAAGTTAAACCAACCGCTGAAAGGGTAACTTTTCCATAAATACTGTAAGTGTGTTGGAGATCTAATAGGTCTGTGTCAGAGTCTATTTCTCCCAATACTAGTTTTGAGAGAGATCACTGAAAGTTCCTAGTTTCTTCTTAAGGATTTTTTTGTTAATTTTTTTTCTGTATTTTAGACCATTGTCCAGGTTTCCGGTAGAAATTTGTATACAATTTTTTTTTCATGTCTGAGTATTTTCAGGTTTCATACAGCATTATCAAAGAGTTTTTGGTTTTTTAATGTTTTGGCATTCTCGGCGGTGGCGATCATCCTCAAGAATGTTATTTCTTGTCTTATGTAATGAGTTTAAATTTGTTTGATTTTGTCAGTAGGAGACATGTGTCGAGGTATTATTATTCTTCTATGTGTAGATCCCTTTCAGAACTTTGGCGATCATGGCTCCCCATAATTTCCTGTCATTTGAAACTCTTCTCAAATTCACAAAGGTGTCTCCTAAACTTTGTCTTGTCATCCAGTTACTCAAGTTCGCTAGGTAAGTTTTTTTTATATATATAATCATATCGCCCCAAGCAAGGCATTTTACTGCCACTGTTTTGCAAGGGGTTACATAGGAGGAAAGTTATGAGAAAGAGTGGCAGGAAGTGGGTAAGAGAAGGATTAGAATACTGATGAGAATGCAGTAGACGGAGAAAGAAGCGTGACAGAGAGGATGCATGTCAGTGAGATAGGAGATGACTATTGACTTTACATTTAAATTCTTGGAGATTGTAGCTATTGGGGAAGTAAGTAAATGGAAGGGAATTCTACAGGCGGGAAGTGCGAGAAAAGAAGCTATTGGAGTAGAATTTGATTTACAATTTATTGGTTTCACAGTAAAAGGGTGGGACCTAATTGCTAATTTTGTGGCTCGAATAAATTTATATATAGGGAGCACCAGTGAGCTAAGTTCATTGGAGCAGAAGCCGTGGAAGTGTTTTTAGAAGAGACACAGGGAAGCCACATTGCGCCCGTGAGAAAGTGACTGTATCTGAGCTGTCAAGTCGGGATCTATCACTTTACAGATTCTCCGTTAGATTTTGTCAAGGACACCTAGGTGGATAGCAGGAGTGCCCGACCAGATATGGCAGCAGTATTCAATGGACGGGCGGATGGTAAATTTATATATGTGCAGGATTGTTTCAGGCGGAAAAAACTTCCTGACCCTACACAGAGAACCGACTTTCTTAGCAGCGGATTTAGCTATGGATTCTATATAGTAATTCCACTTGAGGTCTGTTGTGAGAGTTAAGCCGAGGAGACGCAGTGTTTTGCTTTCAGGGAGACTAGCCTGATCCATGCTAATGAGGGGTAGGAGCAATTGTCTGTTATGGTTAATAGATAGCAGCTTCATTTTGGAAGCATTAAAATTCACGAGCCATTTCTTACCCCGGTCCACCAAGGGTCGGAGGTCCTGTTCAAGCTTGGAAGCGAGGTTTGCTTTGTCAGCCTCAGCAGATTTTTTATCAATGCGAGAATAAACTGTAGTGTCGTCATCGTGTATGCCTACTTGGAATCTTATTACATCTGGGAGATCGTTAATGTAGATAAGGAAAAACATAGGACCTAGAATAGAGCCTTGAGGGACACCCGCGTTCGTATGATAGTATTGGGAGGCATGTCCGTTCAATACTATCTTTATTGTGCGATTTGAAACGCTTTAGATATATTTAGGACAACAGTTCGGGCTTGGCTTTTCTTGTCGAGAGCCTGGTGTATATACTCAGTGATGGTCGGGAGCATATCAACAGTAGACCTGGTAATTTACTTTAAATTTTAATTTAATTTTAATTTTAATTTTAATTTAATTTAAAAAGTTACGCGTTTTTTTTTATTTGTTTTTTGTTTTTTGTTTTTGTTTTGTTTTTTGTTTTTTGTTTTTGTTTTTGTTTTTGTTTTTGTTTTTTTTTGGCTTCTGTCTCACTCACCTTCAATCAATGGTCTTGCATCACATTCAAATGCTCGTTTCCGTAAAATGACCGTAGTTAAGCAACGTCGAATCTTGTTAGTACCTAGATGAGTGACCGTTTCGGAGTACTATGTACAATAAGTTTCGATGCTTAGTTTAATGGATGCTCACACATTCACACACTCTCTTACATACGCACACACTCACACACACACTCGCTCACACAGATGTATTCTTCTCTCTCTTACACACATGCACACGCATACACTCCCACTCATATCCAATTTCTGACACCCGCTCTATCACATACACGCGTTTTTTCTCTCAAACACACATACACACGTACACACAAAGACATGTACACGCACACACACAGAGATATATACACAAACTTACTCATACACACACACGCTCATGCATAACTATCTCATATACACTTTCTCACAAATACGTACGCAGTCTCACACACATACGCTCTCTCATACACAATTTCTCACATATACGCGCGTATACCCAAACATATACATTCTCTTTCACACTTTTTCTCAACAAATCATAAGCACTCTCATACATGCTAACATAATTATAATAAATTCTGATGCTACACACTTATACGGTTTGTCTGTCTCTTGAATTAGAATTCAAATATATATATCTATATAATTTTCACTACTTTTAGTTTTCTCTGCATTTCTCCATTTAACTTTCTTTCTGCACACTCCTATTTACTCCAGAACCTAAATGAGCGCAAAATCAAATCTCTCCCATTTGCGTGGTCAATCTGTCCATCACGTTAACACATAAATATATCTATTAACTTTTCAATGACCCCTTTTGGTTTCAATGGATTTATTTCCCGCTTTGAGTAAGTTGAGTAGGAGACTCAACTTACCTGCGATTTTAAAAAATGACCCAAAATAATTTCTTTATTCTCCGTGTATTGAATACTGCTGCCACATCTGGTCGGGTGCCCCTTCTATTCTCCTCGGGGTTGACAAAATACAACGGAGAGTCTGTAATGTGATCGATACCGACTTGGCAGACCGGCTGCAGTCTCTCTCTCTCACCGGCGTGACGTGGCTTTCCTGTGCCTCTTCTATAAATACTTTCACGGCTTCTGCTCCGATGAACTTAGATCACTAGTGTCCCCTAAGTACGAATTTACACGAGATACTAGATTACCAACTAGGTCCCACCCTTTTACAGTGAAACCAATAAAATGTAACCGCAACTTCTACTCCAACAGTTTCTTTTCTCGCACTTCCCGACTGTGGAATGCCCTTCCATATGGTTGCTTCCCTAACAGCTACAATCTCCAGGAGTTTATATGTAAGGTCAATAGACATCTCCTAACCACACTAATTCGCATCCATTCTCTCAAACACTCTTCCCATCTGCCCAACCCTCAGCCTCGGTATCCTTACCCATCTATCACCTTCCTTCTGACATTTCCTATATCTAACCATTCTTTCTTTTTACCTTCCCCTATGTAACCCCCTGCGCAATAGTGGCAGTGGAATGCCTTGCTTGGGGTGAAATGATTTAAAAAATATATATATAATAAATTCTCAGCCCCAGTTAACGTGAAAGTATATATATATATATATATATATATATATATATATATATGCCTTTGGGAAAGGGATGAATCCCCCTCTTTTCTTGTGAGCTATGGGTTAAAAATTAAACTGTTATTATCTCGAAGAATTTCTTAAAATCTAAAATTATTTTCTGGCTTTAAATAAGCTGCCGTAAAAATGAATCAATCAATTAACTTCTTTGTAAGTTAATAAACATTAATATTTCTTGCCTTTAACTATTAATCATGTTCGCATTTATTGTCATTTATTGAGTAAGTACATTTTTAGAGGACAAATTATATATATATATATATGTGTGTGTGTGTGTGTGTGTGTATGTGTGTGTACGTGTGTCTAATTATAAGAAAGAGCGAACGTAAGTGTGTATAAGAGAGAGTGCGTGTGTGAGAAATTGTACATGTGTGTGTTTGCGTGTGTTTGCGTGAGAATGTGAGTAGAAGAAAATATGTGAGCATGAGAGTATGTGTATGCGTGAGAGTATGCGTTAGAAAATGTGCCTATGTTTCAAATTGGGTGTGTCAATCAATGATAATATGCGTGAGAGAGAGAGAGAGAGAGAGTGTGTGTGTGTGTGTGTGTGTGTGTGTGTGTGTGTGTGTGTATTAGAGTGAAAGTGTTCGTGTGTAGATGTGAGTGTATGAGATTGTGTAAATGCGTATACTTTAGTTTGTATGTATATACTTGAGATGGTGTGGTTGCTTGTGTGTGGGTGTTTTCGTGTGTGCAAGAGAGAGATAGGGAACGTTTGTGAGAAAGACAATGTGTATATGAAAAATTGTATACGTGAGAGTGTGTGTGAGAGAGAGAGTGTGCGTATGTAGAAGCGACAATTTGAATAGGAGGAAAGATGTGTGTATGTGTGCGAGTGTGTGTGTGAGAGAGAGAAAGAGAGTTTTTATATATGTGAGAGTGGTTGTGTTAATATATGATAGTGTGTATAAGAGAGTGTATATGTGTGATACTGTCTGTGTATGAATGAGAATATGTGTTTGAAAGGGTCTATGTGAGAAAGAGTGTGTGTGTGCATGTATGCACTGATGTGTGTGTGTGTCTGTTTTATTGCGAGTGCGTTAAATTAAAAGGTTTCATATTCAATCTCTAGATTTAATGTCGGCTTTAATTATCCTTTCATTTGATTAAACTTCTATTTGAATAACCTTCTATTTGAATGACATTTTCGCCACTGATATCAAATTTTTTATTTATTTATTTTTTTTACCATGGCAAATCTTGATCGCATCATCGATATTTTCTTAGAAATATTTTTTTCTATTTTTCTTAGAGTTGAAACCACGCATTGACTCGATGCATCATCTACTGATTTGGTCTTAGTTTGACTTGACTTAACTGTGTTTTACGGACACAACCATGTCACATATGGTTATCATTTTCGAATATGCCTGAACACGTCTAAGGAACAATAAGAAGATATCGCCGTGACGTTAATGCTAGATTGGAATTCTTTTTCTGGCTTCTCGGTTCCAAAAGCATCCAGGAATTTTAAAAAATCGTTGTTACTATTCATTTCTCACCCATCTCCAAAGTGAAAAGGGTAGATCTTGCGATCTGTCAGTCTAGATGCACCGCTACATATTGACGTCTTCTGTTGGTATAAGTAGCGAGACTGTATCCGTCAACTGGTTACTGGGCTTGTCACGTAGTTTATATTACCTGGTATTTCCGAAAAGTCACTTCTCTAACTATTAACCTTGTTTAAGGTTTCTTAACTTCACTAAATGAACAAGAAGGGGTGTTTCAGCATGCAATGCTTGTAACTTCTTTCTTATTATCATTCGACTCATTAAATATTAATACAATCTTTATTATTAACCTGGTCCTGGGCATGATGGTAAACTGCATCCAGCAGTAAGGCCTCAGATTGTGAGGTTGTGAAGAGCATGGTACGACCTCTTAATTGCTGCTGTTCTCAGGTCCGCCATAACCCGGAGCGGTAGCACCTGTTAGGGTCCCATCTATGGGCAAATAGTTAACCCCCAAAATGGGGTCAAAACACTATAAAAGTATAAAAATACATTTGTATATAAATATATACATAAAAATAGACTTTTATAAAGTAAATATACATTTATGAAGGAAAAATATTACCAACAATAATTTTTTAAGAAAAATTATTATTATAACATATTTTTGAAGGAAAAAAATATTCTCAGCAAAACATTTTTGAATACAATTATAAGACATTTTCAGTTTTCTAAAATAAAAAAGAATAAAAACAAAAAAATTTCATTAAAATCTGACTAAATTAATCTTCTCACTATAACCGAGCATTAAAAAATACCTTAAAACCCCATCTTTTTGGCATTAAATAACCCACATAGGTTGATATGCTATTAAACAAAACTCAAACTCAATTTATTATTAACCAAAACAGCACAACTGGAAAAGCAATAGGATCTTTTTCATATTATTAAGTCTCTT
Organism: Ascarosepion bandense; assembly: GCA_037127315.1. Taxonomy (NCBI): domain Eukaryota; kingdom Metazoa; phylum Mollusca; class Cephalopoda; order Sepiida; family Sepiidae; genus Ascarosepion; species Ascarosepion bandense. The sequence goes on along the minus strand of JBBBDQ010000357.1, from coordinate 2,384,129 downwards.
CACAACATTTATCTGGTTTTGCAAACAAAAGACTTGCCTGGGGTGCTATGGTTTCAAGGTCGTTAAGTCTGCATAGATCTTCAAAATTAGAGAACACTAGATGTTTCATAGTCTGTGATTCCAATTTCTGAAAGTTGACTCTACAGTGATAAGATGAAGGCATTATTATCCTCTAGCTAACGGATTCAGTCACAGATTTTAACAGTATCGAATGGTATGTTCTGAGTTGGTATTTTGGTTGTATGTGAAACCGTTTGTTTTAGGAAAACAAACGGATTATTCCTCAAATATACATTGAATTATTTTTTAAATGGATACTCGTATTTGAGTAAAGGTGCTGTTTTTATAATTAAAGAGTATATTTATTTACATCTACTGGCCTGAATAATCGAGAAATGTTTTTAGAAAATATGCTTACTACGGTAGGATTCGAACCTGAAACTAGGAAAGGAAACTATCTGAAGTGACTTAGACCACTCGACCAGGACTCACAATTAAACCAAGTCCAAATAGTGCTTTTGAACACACATTTCTCCGATTTTTCGGAATATTTATATCTGCTCAGTTTTGTAACCTTATCAAAATAAAGACAATTTATTTACGCAATTTTACGAAATCCGTTACGAAATTGATTAACTCCGACATATCTTCAATTTATTTGTTTAAATATAATGCTTAAACAAATAAATTAACAATATTTCGGAGTTAATCTATTCGGCTTTTTATTTTACAGTCAATTTAACCTTCAAAAATGTTATGGAAATGTTAATTGTCATTATGTCTCCTTAAAACTGTTCTTTTATTATTCTTCGTTTTTAATAACGTTTTGTCTCAAAATCGTTCACATCGTAAGAAGAAAAATCTATTGACCAGAGTAATAAGTAAATTTCTTTTATTGCCCTTCGTTCTTAATAATGTTTTATCTAAAACTCGTTCACATTGTGGAAAGAAGAATCTATTGACCAGAGTAGAAAGTAAATTTCTTTTATTTCTCTTCGTTCTTAATAATGTTTTGTCTGAAAATCTTTCGCTTCGTAGGAACAAGAATTTGTTGACCAGAGTAGAAAGTAAATTTCTTTTAATACCGTTCATTCTTAATAATGCTTTGTTTGAAACACGTCCACCTGTAGGAAGAAGAATTTATTGACCGGAGGAAAAAATGAGATTCTTTTATGGCCCTTCATTCTTAATAATGTTTTGTCTCAAACTAGTTCACTTCTTAGGAAAAAAAGTATATTGACCAGATTAGAAAGTAACGTTCTTTTTTCTTTTTACTTTTTTTTTTTTTTTTTTTGCCCTTCGTTTTTAATAACTTATTGTTTCAAGCACATCTACTTTTAGGAAGAAGATCTATTGAGAAAAGTAGAAAGTAACTTTTTTTGCCCTTAATGCTTTGTCTCAAACTCGTGAACTTCGTAGGAAAAAGAATCTATTGACCAGAGTAGAAAGTAAATTTCTTTTATTGCTCTTCAGTCTTAATAATTCTTTGTTTGAAGCACATCCACCTGTAGGAAGCTGAATCTATTGACCAGAGGAAAAAGTAACATTCATTTATTACCCTTCATTCATAATAGTGTTTTGTCTCAAACTCATTCACTTCCTAGAAACAAAAGTATATTGACCAGATTTAAAAGTAACGTTCTTTTTTTTTGCACTTCATTTTTAATAACGCATTGTTTCAAGCACATCTACTTGTAGGAAGAAGAATCTATTGAGAAAAGTAGGAAGTAACTTTTTTATTGCCCTTCATTCTTAATAATGTTTTGTCTCAACTCTCGTGAACTTCGTAGGGAAAAGAATCTATTGACTAGAGTAGTAAGTAAATTTTTTATTACTCTTCAGTCTTAATAATTCTTTGTTAAAAGCACGTCCACCTGTAGGCAGCTGAATCTATTGACCAGAGGAAAAAGTAACATTCCTTTATTGTCCTTCATTCTTAATAATGTTTTGTCTCAAACTCGTTCTCTACCAAGGAATAAGAAACTATCAACCAGATTAGTAAATGGCTTTCTCTTTTTTGACTTTCGTCTTTATAACGTTTTGTCTCGAACTCGTTCTCTTTCAAGGAATAAGAATCTATCAACCAGATTAGTAAATGGCTTTCTCTTTTTTGCCTTTCGTCTTTATAATGTTTTGTCTCAAACTCGTTCTCTTTCAAGGAATAAGAATCTATCAACCAGATTAGTAAATGGCTTTCTCTTTTTTGCCTTTCGTCTTTATAACGTTTTGTCTCGAACTCGTTCACTTCCAAGGAGTAAGAATCTATCAACCAGATTAGTAAATGGCTTTCTCTTTTTTGCCTTTCGTCTTTATAATGTTTTGTCTCAAACTAGTTCTCTTTCAAGGAGTAAGAATCTATCAATCAGATTAGTAAATGGCTTTCTCTTTTTTGCCTTTCGTCTTTATAATGTTTTGTCTCGAACTCGTTCTCTTTCAAGGAATAAGAATCTATCAACCAGATTAGTAAATGGCTTTCTCTTTTTTGCCTTTCGTCTTTATAATGTTTTGTCTCAAACTCGTTCTCTTTCAAGGAATAAGAAACTATCAACCAGATTAGTAAATGGCTTTCTCTTTTTTGCCTTTCGTCTTTATAACGTTTTGTCTCGAACTCGTTCTCTTTCAAGGAATAAGAATCTATCAACCAGATTAGTAAATGGCTTTCTCTTTTTTGCCTTTCGTCTTTATAATGTTTTGTCTCAAACTCGTTCTCTTTCAAGGAATAAGAATCTATCAACCAGATTAGTAAATGGCTTTCTCTTTTTTGCCTTTCGTCTTTATAACGTTTTGTCTCGAACTCGTTCACTTCCAAGGAGTAAGAATCTATCAACCAGATTAGTAAATGGCTTTCTCTTTCTTGCCTTTCGTCTTTATAATGTTTTGTCTCAAACTAGTTCTCTTTCAAGGAGTAAGAATCTATCAATCAGATTAGTAAATGGCTTTCTCTTTTTTGCCTTTCGTCTTTATAATGTTTTGTCTCGAACTCGTTCTCTTTCAAGGAATAAGAATCTATCAACCAGATTAGTAAATGGCTTTCTCTTTTTTGCCTTTCGTCTTTATAATGTTTTGTCTCAAACTCGTTCTCTTTCAAGGAATAAGAAACTATCAACCAGATTAGTAAATGGCTTTCTCTTTTTTGCCTTTCGTCTTTATAACGTTTTGTCTCGAACTCGTTCTCTTTCAAGGAATAAGAATCTATCAACCAGATTAGTAAATGGCTTTCTCTTTTTTGCCTTTCGTCTTTATAATGTTTTGTCTCAAACTCGTTCTCTTTCAAGGAATAAGAATCTATCAACCAGATTAGTAAATGGCTTTCTCTTTTTTGCCTTTCGTCTTTATAACGTTTTGTCTCGAACTCGTTCACTTCCAAGGAGTAAGAATCTATCAACCAGATTAGTAAATGGCTTTCTCTTTTTTGCCTTTCGTCTTTATAATGTTTTGTCTCAAACTAGTTCTCTTTCAAGGAGTAAGAATCTATCAACCAGATTAGTAAATGGCTTTCTCTTTTTTGCCTTTCGTCTTTATAATGTTTTGTCTCGAACTCGTTCACTTCCAAGGAGTAAGAATCTATCAACCAGATTAGTAAATGGCTTTCTCTTTTTTGCCTTTCGTCTTTATAACGTTTTGTCTCGAACTCGTTCACTTCCAAGGAGTAAGAATCTATCAACCAGATTAGTAAATGGCTTTCTCTTTTTTGCCTTTCGTCTTTATAATGTTTTGTCTCAAACTAGTTCTCTTTCAAGGAGTAAGAATCTATCAATCAGATTAGTAAATGGCTTTCTCTTTTTTGCCTTTCGTCTTTATAATGTTTTGTCTCAAACTCGTTCTCTTTCAAGGAATAAGAATCTATCAACCAGATTAGTAAATGGCTTTCTCTTTTTTGCCTTTCGTCTTTATAACGTTTTGTCTCGAACTCGTTCACTTCCAAGGAGTAAGAATCTATCAACCAGATTAGTAAATGGCTTTCTCTTTTTTGCCTTTCGTCTTTATAATGTTTTGTCTCGAACTCGTTCACTTCCTAGAAAGAGAAATATATTGACCAGATTGGGAAGTAACTTTCTTTTTTTTTTTTTTTTTGTCCTTCGTTTTTAATAACGTATTGTTTCAAGCACATCTACTTGTAGGAAGAAGAATCTATTGAGAAGAGTAAAAAGTAACTTTTTTATTGTCCTTGATTCTTAATAATGCTTTGTCTCAAACTCGTTCACTTCGTAGGAAGAAGAATCTATTGACCAGAGTAGAAAAGTAATTTACTTATCTCTGTTGAACATAACCCAAAGTTTACAACTGAGGTCCCTGTGAATAACTTTGAATTTATTGGAGTGAAAGCAACATTATTTACTATTACCGAAGCTCTGTAAAGAGCAGGCCTGCGCGCATACCAATATCGTATAAACCTTTTCTGAACGTTTTACATTAGAATTCCAGTTTAGCATTTGTAAATAAAAAAAACTGTTGAGCCTATCATTCTGAGAGAATTTATTATAATTCAGATGAGACGAAAACAAAACGTTTGTTCCGTATAAATCAGTTAAAATGGGGATGTCAATACACCCTAACAAAATAACACGATAAACGAGATATCAAACTTTATGTTTTGGTTTGTTTTTTTTTTATTTCTGCTTAATTACTCTTCAACTTCTAATCGGTTATTTAAAGCCAGATAAACCATTTGACTTGTTGTTTTTGGTATAGCTTGATGTTATATGTAGACCAGTGCTAGTTTTAGACACAAATTATTTGGTGAAAGTGATTTTAATCAGGATAGATTTTCTGGTTTCTAATAGAAGTAGTTTTGTTTTCAGTTTCTGTTATAATTTAGTATATTGCATAATTGCATTGTTATATCTAATGGGGATTTTTATGAAATCTAAAGAGTTCTTTATAGTTTTCCTTTCAGTTTTCAAAATATATTCAAGGTTTTATATGCGTTTTTATAATTCTATATTTTGGTACAAAGTTAAATTTGCTTTAAGGATCTTGTTTGATTTAATGTTTTGAAATAGTTATTTTGTATTGTTTGCCTCATATTTTGTTCAGGTTTGATTAAGATGATAACAAGTTATGAATATATGTTCAACTGTGAGAGGTACTTGGCATGATGAAGGAGTTACATTTTAGTAGCTGTGTCTCAGATGCGTGTTCTATTCGATGTCCTGGTAAAACTAGTTCCTTCCATCTATTTTTGTAAAAACCTGGAAATCATTCTCCTATAATTGTTTTAAGATCGTATAGTTTGTTAGTTTTTAGTTCCCATATTGCTTACCATTTCTTTTTCTTTTTTTATGATTTTTATTTTTTTGATTTCTGAAGTTTATATTTGGCACCTTTACGTCTGTTTTCCCATTGAGGGCGTATTTGGCTAGTTTGTCTGCAGATTTCATTGTCCGATATACCAACATGACTTGGAATTTAGGCTTAGATAACTGACTTTTGTCACTGAACTATTTCAGTATAGGTTTCTAGTATGTCTAAGAAATAAGAACGTCTTGGATTCTCCTTCTTTCGAAGCAACAAGACTCGGCAGGGTGTCTATGAACATCATGAATTGCTGGTTAATTCCGCTTTTAATGAGCTCTAGCGTCATCTTAATGACCTGCAGCTCGATTCAGTAGTCTAATCCAAACTTATTTATAAATGGAACTTTGTCTGTGTGTGTGTGTGTGTGTGTGTGTGTGTATCCGTTACCTATACACTCCGAAACGGCTGAACCTATTTTCTTGAAAATTTACACAGTTGTACTATAAGCGTCTGCGAGTGTTTTTAGCTAGATTTTGTGTTGATAAATATTGAACATCGATAATCGAAAAAATCGGGTTATAGGAGGAGTGGTCCAATTTTAATCAAATTTGATACACTCATAGACAAAGCCATAAGAAACGATATTCAGAAGTTTCAAGGTTGCAGTTCTTACAATAGTGCAGAAAATTTGATGTCGATACCAGGAAACCAAAATTTGATTTACATCCATTCATTTTTCTTTCAGTCTACGGTTTCACTTTAACTGGAAACAACAATTGCTTTTTAGTCTTTCGTGCCAACGTCCAAAGAGTCTGAGCTCCAGGACCATGGATTAGTTTTAAAGCTTTCATTACATCCGAGCAACGCCGGCCTATACTTCTAGTCAGTCTATAAAATTGATTAAAAGAAAAAAGGAAGATTGGCAAGAATTAATAATATTCGTCTTGCCCCAAGCAAAGCAGTACCGTCACTGGTGTGCAGGGTGAGGATGACAGTGAGAGAAAATGAAAGGAAAAGAAAGACGGAACAGGTTACCCGGGATGTCGAAGAAAGGATGAAAGAAATATTGGAATCAAGAAGAAAGAAGCTGGAAATTGACGTTGCATTTAAACTTTTGGAGGTTGTAGCTATCAGGGAAGCAAGTATATGGAAGTATCGGGAAGCGCGAGAAAAGAAACTTTCAGTGGAAGAGGCGGTTACATTTAACTGTTTCTACGGTAAAAGGGTTGGTCCTTGATGCTAATCTAGTATCACGCGTAAATACATGTGGTTAGGGTACCAGAGAAAAACCTCGTCAAAGCATTTACCATGAAAATACTTGTAGTAAAGACAGAGGGAAGCCACATCCCGTCGGTGAGAAAGAAACTGAAGTCCAGTTGCCATATCGGGATCGATTACATTCTAGATTTTCCTTTGGATTTTGTTGTGAACATCGAGATGAATAGCAGGAGCATCCGACCAGATATGCCAACAGTATCCAATGCACGGTGAATGATAGATTTATAATTGTGAAAGGTAGATTCTGTCTCGAGAAAGCCTCTTGGCTCGACACAGCGACCCAACCTTCTTAGAAGTAGACGTAACTATGGATTCGATGTAGTCGTTCCACTTGAGCTTCCTTCACTTTTGATGAAAAAGGAGAAAAACTGTTAAATATTAGATGTCAAATTTAAAACTGACGGTAAAAGCGATACTGCAATGCGAAAGCATATTGGAATAGCGAAATATGTCTTTCAAATGCAAAGCAAAGTAATAAGATTTTTTTATGTGCAGGTGGCTACATAAGAGTAAAAAGATTAATTAGAAGAGAGTGAAGAGGAAGACGAATCAAATAGAAAGGAGCAATAGAAGGATGGGAATACAGGTGTGATGACAGTTGCAAAGGTGGAGAGAAAGGAAAGGATATACGGGGTGGTGAAAGAACTAGAGTCAAGTGGTTAAGCGATCAGTATTGACATTGCATTTAAATTCCTGGACGTTGTAGCCGTCAGGAAAGCAAGAATATGGAAGCGAGTTCCACAGGCAGGAAGTGCGAGAGAAGAAGCTGCAGGAGTAGAATTGTCGACAGCATTTGGTTAATCTAACTGTGAATGGGTGAGACCCAGATGCCAGTCTGGTTGCACGAGTAAACACCTGTTGCAGGGGCACCAGTGACTTAAGTTCGTTGGAGCAGAAGCCATGAAAGTATTTATAGAACAGACAAAGGGAGGCTACATCTTGTCGGTGCGGAAGTGGCTGTAGTCGAGCCGCCAAGTCGGTACCTATCACATTACTGATTCTTCTTTGGAGCCTGTCGAGAACACTGAGATGAACAGCAGGGGCGCCTGACCATATATGGCGGCAGTATTCCATGCACGGATGAATGGTTGATTTGTATATATGCAGGATGGATTCAGGCGGCAAAAACATCCTGGCCCGACACAGTGACCCAACCTTCTTAGCAGTGGATTTAGCTATGGACTCAATGTAGTGGTTCCATTTGAGATCAGAAGAGAGGAGGTGCAGTGTATTTCTCTCAGAGAGACTCGCTTGGTCCATGCTTATGGGAGACAGGAGAGGTTGCCTGTGATGATTGACAGACAACAGCTTGGTCTTAGTAAGGAAAATTTCTTTAGAAACAAAGAAACTTTTACTGGACTATTATGCAGTATTGATCCTTCTATATAGCAGTAAATGCTAGACATCTCTCTAAAGAAAAATTTTGCAACTACAAAACTGAGAATTCTATGTATTGAATATGTGAACAACGATATAAAGCTTTCGGGTAAATGGGAAAAAATGAACATGTATGTTTAGAAACAAAAAATCAGTTGGAATTTCTTAAGCACACAATGAGGAATGATGGCTTAAGAAAATGACACTCACAGAATATATTAAAGAGAATATATATAGAAAAAAATCAATGACTAACCTACATATCCAGCTTGTGTAAATGATTGCCAGAACAGGTATTAAAAGAAATTACTTTGAACTAGGGAAGACGGGAAGTTGTGGAGAACCATGATGGCCTGAGGGGTGATGACTTCTAGATCAATTCTCAGATATTTAAACTGTTGTACTTTTCTTTTGTGTCTTCAGTTTGTAGTCCGCATCTTGGGTTGTTCCTCCGACTCCGAAACATTTTTGTCTTCTCACGGTTGATAGTTAGTCTGTTCTTCTCACTTTCCTTTACTAGCTTGTCTAAGAGTTCCTTTAGTTTCTTTACCGTGTCTTCTATCAATATTGTATCATCTGCATATCGGATATTGTTAAAATTGTGTGTGTCTATATTAAATTCTAGTAGAACTTGTAGTTCTCACAGGTTCAAATCGCTGTAACGGTTGAATAAGTCTCGTGAGAAGACACTTGTCTTACGCCCATTTTTATTATTGTGTATTTACTGATGTGCGTTGTGGCGCAGTGGATATCGGCTCGGAACGAGAAATCGGGGAACCGAGTTCGAATTCCACTTGAATTCCTTGCATTCAGTTACGCGCAAATACCCTTGGGAAAGGTATTAATCCGTCTCTTCCCTCCAGTTATGGGTTAAATAATAGGACAGATTGGGTTCTATAGCCTTGGTCGTCAACCAGTCTACCGCAGAAAGCAATGGCAACCTACTGCGGGATAATCTTCTGCCCAGTCAGTCATGTCTCTTTCGAGACATGATCACCCAAAGCGTGTATCGCGCATGGCACTTAACTGACTGATTTACTGAATTAGTTTTCTATACGAATGCAAGCCGCGAGTTATGCAGAAGTCTAACTATTGAGAAACTGATCCAAAGCAGAGGACCATAGTCATGACTCTCAGGAAAATACGAGTTACTCTCAAATGTTCTAAATATCAAACATTAACGAAATCGTAATAGCGCCAGCATTAAAAAAAAAATTATTGACTCCCATCACTCAATAAAAATTTAAAAAAAAACAGATCTTATCGAGCTTGGCAGGAGAAATTGAACGAATTCTTTTTCGAATTTAATCAAATTCTTCAATTAAATACAACTAAAAGTAACGCCTTCAGCGAAGCGGCAGAGACCTGATGAAACGAAGAGTAAAACTGTAATATTTTTTACTCATATTTCAAATATTAATAACTAGAAGCCAAAGGAATGAGAATTGTTTTATTTTTACCAATATCCAACATCGTCTCCAAGAAAGAAATTCCATATAATTGCTTTTATACCGTGGATATTAATTCAATTGTAGAACAATAACTAACTTCAAAAATTCACGCATAATTTTATTATCGAATCGTTTATTCTCATATATCACCTTGTGACTCCCGACGATGGGGGGGGGGGGGGTAGCGAAATGCACATTTACCACCTGTGGCTAGATGTCCTCTGTGGTGTAAGATAATCCTTGTATAGTTCAGTAGAGAAGAAAAAATATTTAGATTTTTTTCGTTTGATAACAACCCTATAAACACTTTATTAATGGTCAATCGTTTCAGCGAATCGTAACTCTGCAAATAGCAGTTAAACTTTTGCAAGATGTTTTCAAGTTCCTATCGAGCGGGAGCTTAGGGGCTGGTCAATAAAACTTCTCTTCTAGTTTGAATGAACTGCCGTCAATTACTAAAGTAATCAAGAAGCTTCTGGAAAGAGGATGAGGAAAGAGGGCTTGAAGAATTTGACAGAACATATTGAAGGCAAGATGGACAGAGAGGAAACCGCGAATAACCTAACTAAATTATGTAATTCATTTAAACTAATGAACAAGGTGAGGTAGTAAGAAGATTTATATTACTTCAACCTATGAAGGATGGGAAATTGGGGAGAGCTATAATCGTCCACCTCATGGAATTATACGACTAATAAAAGAGGTCACTTCATTAAAATATAATATCATCTTTAAGCATCATTATAGGGTGAACCCTTTGTAAGCTTTTTGTTTTGTTTATTGCTTATGTTGTGAAGGTTGTAAAACTTTAATTTTTCCGTCGATATAATCTGGTTTAACAGTCAGCCAGTTCAATGCCATGCGTGATACACGCTTGGGCGATCATGTCTCGAAAGGGACATGACTGACTGGGCAGAAGATTATCCCGCAGTAGGTTGCCATTGCTTTCTGCGGTAGACTGGTTGCCAGCCAAGGCTATAGAACCCAATCTGTCCTGTTATTTAACCCATAACTGGAAGGATTAGAGGGATTAGTACCTTTCTCAAGAGTTATTTGCGCGTAAGTGAATGCAAGGAATTCAACTGGAATTCGAACTCGGTTCCCCGATTTCTCATTCCGAGCCGATATCCACTGCACCACAACGCGCAACAGTAATAAGCTTATTTATATACTAATTTTATGAGTGACGGTATGGATTCTGAGTAGTAATTTTTATTTTGTTTTATCATTTAAGACCAACAGTCCCAAGCCCCAAACATCAGTATTTACTACTTGAGGGTTTAAATTCCTACTACGCTAACTTCAGTTACATCATAAGTCATAACTTAATTTCACTACTTTATGAAAGTTAGCCGACTGTGGAATTCCCTTCCACATGATTGCTTCCCCGACGGCTACAATCCCCAGGAGTTTAAATGTAAGGTCAATAGACACACTAACTCGCATCCATTCTTTCAAGCACTCTTCCCATCTACCCAACCCTCAGCCGCTGTATCCTTACCCATCTATCACTCTCCTTCTGACATTTCCTATATCTAACCACTCTTTCTCTTTACCTTCCCCTATATAACCCTTTGTGCAATAGTGCCTTGCTTGGGGTGAAATGATTAAAAAAAAATTAAAAAGGAAGAAATTATTTTTAATCATTTCACCCCAGCCTTTCTAGCAGTAGATGCAGCTGTAGATTCGATGCAGTCTTTCTACTGCAGGTCGATTGAAAAATTAAGGCCAAGGAAGCTCAATGTGTTGCTCTCCAGAAGGTTAGCATCAGCCATGTTGAAGGCAGGACAGTTTGTCATGGTGGTTAAACAAGAGCAGTTAACCACCCCAGTTAACCACTGATTAATGGCCTTTTTAAGTGCAGAAGCCAGGTTTACTTTGTCAGCCTTGGCAGAATTCCTATTGAGACGGGAGTAAATGGCGGTGCCATCTGTAAAGATGCCTACCTGGATATCAGGAAAATCATTGCTGAACAGCAGAAACAGCGTAGTACCTAGGATAGAGCCTTAATGGGCTTCCGAGTTTGTGTAAAAACGAGCTTGCCCGTTCAAAATGACCTTCGTTTCATGGTTTGATAGGAATTATTAGATTAAATCAAACAGCCTCCAGTAATACCGTAGCCCTGAATCTTGCACAGAAGGCTAACATCCCAAACTCAGTCAAACGCTTTTGAGATATCTAAAGTAAACCTGGCGAAGTGGAAGCCACATTGTTTGCCAGAGAATAGGTCATGAGAGATAAGATGATTAATCATTTCAGCATTGATTAGAGCCTCGAATATTTTGCCGAAAAGCGGTAAGAATTTAATAGGAATCTAGAGGGGTCAGAGGATTCACCGGAGCTTTTGAAGACAAGAGGACTCCCATCAAGCCGTAAGTAGCGACGCAGCAGTTATAGAGTTTGAAGAGTACTGGAGCCAACTGAGGGGCACATTTCTTTTGGGCGATAGTTGGGATTCCATCAGCTCTTCTTGACTCTAATTTAGAAATGATGTCGGAGACAAGACAGTGGATTATGCATACATAAATCAATTGAGCCTCTGTTCTGGGTGGGAAATCGATTTTGGATACTCTAGACGTGTCAAGTGTTGAGTTGTATGAGAATTTGTGAGCAAAACATTCAATCATGTCTGTGAGGACCTTGAATTGACTGAATAGAGGAGGAATTGGGAGTTTGTCGTTGTTCAACACACTCTTAAAGAATAGCCAGTAATCTCTAGAAAAAAACTTGCGCGATTCTATACGTTGTTATATTCTATTAGCAAACAATAACTTTGCATTATTTAGGACAAGCTTGCATTAATTACGAGCAGTGACAAAGAGGTGTCTATTGTAATCAGACGTGCTACTCCGGTAGAGCCGGAATAAATTAATAGAACAAGTTAAAAAAAATTATATACAAAATAATAAATAAACTCAATGTCAAAAATATGTAAAGCATTAGCTCTAAACAAAAATAATCCATAACTTTTCCTCGAGACTAAAAAAGTAATCAAATTCATTTGCTCTAAACAAAAGAATTGATTTTCCCCTCCCCAACTCTTTATAGTTCCCTAGTGGCATACACAGAGTGCAAAGAGTAAATTGTCGACATTTTATATTTTTGATAACGCGTTGTTTTTTTTTTTATTTTATTGACTGTGTAGTATAGTTCGGTCAGCTGGGCACCACAGTGAAAGAATGTGAACCATGACGCAATTCACTCCGCCAGAAATTTGGAAACGGCATGCCGTTCTACTTACCTTCACGCCAGGAGCTCCAATACGAAAATTTCTGCGTGTTTGGGTTGTAAATGTGAGGGAAATGCAGAAGATACGGAAAGAGTTGGATGAGTTTAATGGTGATAACGAAGGTGAAACAAATCGGGAAAAAAATCACTCTGATCGTTCTGATAAGAATACATTAATTTGTTAGTGAGTCCAACACGGAATCCGACATCAAATACCTTGAAAAGGTAGTGCAGCGCTGGGTCAAAAGGGTGGCTGCCGAAAAACCCTGTATCAAGTAGAAGACTGTGCACTATGCTACACCATGAACCTCGTCATGGCCGTCAAACAACTTCTGTGACCATATCGCCCCTTACAAATGGCCACCTAACTCTCCAGACTGCATCTCTCTTGATTGCTAAGTGTGGGACGCAGTTGAGCGAAAGATCAATAAAACTTCTTGTAACATCAAAGAGGAACTAAAGGCAAGTATTGTGGCAGCATTCAACAACTTAAATAAGGAGACTGTCGAGAATCCAATGGCTAATTTATTTAATGCATTTACTCTTTAGTATTTCAACATATTTTTGTGTAATTCCGGTAAATATATCTGTTAAAATGAGATGCCAGTCTTAATTTCTTTTTTAAGAAATTTACATGGCAATTTATCCATCGCACATATATATATATGGTGCGATGGATAAAATGCCATGTAAATATTATATATATATATATATATATATATATATATATATATATATATATATATAAAATATTTTATTAAGTTTTTCACAAAGTTTTAAAAATACCACAAACCAGAATCCTAACATGGCACGTCGTTAACGTTTCGTTTTGATCTATATATATATAAAGCAATCTATGAGTCTGTGTGTGACTGTTCCCTATGCACGCGTACATTTTTTAAGCTACGCCATTCAAACTTTCTAGGGACACATATCTACAGGGAAGCCAGGTCGTACATACTTTTTGAGTTTAAGTTCAGAAAATCAAACTACGTCACAGAAATCAAATCACACGTGTTAAACGCGACTAAAATAGTTTTTATTTTAAAAAAATTATATTTATATTTAATTTTTATTCCGACGTTTTAAAAATTCATTTGGTCAACAACAAAAAAGTGAATAATTTTCCCCCTAATTTTGAAACAAAAGAAATATTCTTTTTAAAAAATGTTTTTTCAAACAAAAACAAAATATGTAAAATAAAAAGTGGCATCTTCTCCTACTACTAAAATGTTCTGAGTTGCACGGGCAACGCCGGGCTATCATGCTAGTAAAAATATAATGATGAAATGATAAACCTAAAATCAAATTCTTAATAAACACAAAACGAAAATTTACATATAAACTTACGGTTCATAACAAAATCTTATATCTCAACTTCGAAATAGAGCTGCAATCCAATTTATTTACCACCTACCCGTATAGAAAACTCACCAATACGACCTCTTGTTTTCTAAACTAAGATAGTCAATATACAGAAAGATATAAAAGAACAGTGATAACAAACTTCTGAAATAGTCAGTCACTTAAGTGCCATACGTGATACACACTTGGGCGATCATGTCTTGAAAGAGACATGACTGACTGGACAGAAGATTATCCCGCAGTAGGTTGCCATTGCTTTCTGCTGTAGACTGGTTGCCGACCAAGGCTATAGAACCCAATCTGTCCTGTTATTTAATCCATAACTGGAGGGAAGAGACGGATTAATACCTTTCCCAAGGGTATTTGCGCGTAAGTGAAGGGGAATTCGAACTCGGCTTCCCGAGTTGTCGTTCCGAGCTGATATCCAATGCCCCACAACGCACATCCTCTGAAATAGAGTACACCAAAATTCTTCTTCCAAAAGAATATTTCTAAGCGAACTGAAACACATGAAACAAACATTACTCAACAAAAGTTTTCATAACTACATCATTGAAACAAAATTATTCTTACATAAGATGCAAAACACAAGTAATAAAACCATAACACAACAAAGCCTCATAATATTTTATTGAGACCAGATGCACAATAATTATAAGCAGAACGAATTTGCCATGAGGAAAATTATTAAATACCATATTTCTGCTATAAACACTGAAAAACGTGTGAAGTTTATCATATATTACAGAAAACGGAAGACCGCTAAAACATGACTAATCAAAATAACACCACCAAATAAAAGAAACTAACAATAACCAAAACAGTATACGAATTTCAACGCCTAGCTCAAGACTTTCTTGTCACAATGTTGGAGTAGATAGACTAAACTATCGCCCGGTTCACACTTCACCCACGTCTATTGAACAGAATAAGAGTCTCATCCCTTGTTCCCTGTTTAGAATGTGGTTTCCGGTTTTCTCTTTTCCAATTTTTTTACTCTTTTTTTCTTTTCCAATTGGAGTAGATAGACTAAACTATCGCCCGGTTCACACTCCACCCACATCTATTGAACAGAATAAGAGTCTCATCCCTTGTTCCCTGTTTAGAGTGTGGTTTCCGGTTTTCTCTTTTCCAATCTTTTTACTCTTTTTTCTTTTCCAATTGGAGTAGATAAACTAAACTATCGCCCGGTTCACACACCACCCACGTCTATTGAACAGGTGCAGAGGCTCATCCCTTGTTCCCTGTTTAGGATGTGGTTTCCGGTTTTCTCTTTTCCAATCTTCTTACTCTTACGTAGCCCCCTGCGCATCAGTGGCGTTACCGCCTTGCTTGGGGTGATATGGTTTTTAAAAAAATCAGTTGCCTATATCGAACATATTACCTCTTCATTACAGGTCACCTGTCGAATCAAAGTGGTATTAAAAAGCATTTATTAACCGATAATTTACAAGAACCCCTAAAGAAAATTCTAGTTGATAAAACAAAAATTCTTTTTAAATCACATAATCGTCAACATCTTATTATTAGAAAAGCCCTATTGATTAAACACCATTATTCCGCTATTAATGTGACACTGTTCAGTAGCGTAGATAGCATGTTAAGTGTTTTCTAGAAATAGAAGTGTCGCTCACTTAAACTCAGGAACCTAGATGCTGACATGATTACTGATTTTACATTTTACATGATTACTGATTTTACATGCAACAGACCAGGAATAATAGCTTTAAAAAACTGCAGAAAACGATCGCTCTTCCACAAGAATCTTCACGTATCAAATACTACCATGTAGTACAACACAGGGATATTAACTATACGGAATTCACCCTTGAGAACAGCTAAAACAACGGCTAAAAAGGCTCGCAACAATAGAAACTACGGATAATGTTTTTATTCTTTAACTTCTAAAAACGGAAAATTATAGAACGCTGGAAAAACTCAATAGAATTGATTAAATCATCTTTTTCGGCCTTATTCAATAGTAGATACTTTTTTTCACTGGAGGGTAAGCTCAACATTAAAATATTAATGACCTTAGAGTTATTTCTTTCACATCTGCAGATTACCTCTTTGCTTAATAATAAACAAAGGTAAGATTCTGAAATGTCAACCGGGGATAAATAGATTCCGTGCGTTTCATGACAAACTTTCTTTTGATTCCTCGTCTAACCAGGAATCCAGGTACTGACATGATTACTAATTTTATATGCAACAGACCAAGAATATTTATTCCTGATAGCTTTAAAACTTTAGCCTATTCCCATTAGTCTATTTCCATCATGGTGATTGCAGCATTATTTTCCTGTGAAGATGATTTGAGATATATATTCTGTCTGTTCAGTTTTCGACATAAGAAATATAAAATCATGTACTAAAAGAAATTGCTTTCTTGCGTTTACCAATAAATATCATCTTTCTAAAATTTTTAGTATTATCAGCCTATGTTATTATCATTTCATGTTATTTCAAAAATTGTTATTATCATCATTTTGAATTATTTCAAAAATTGTTATTATTCTCATTTGTAGGTTATTTAAAAACAAAACATACTAAAATTCGTGTTTTCGCGAGTCAATATTGTTTTACCAATTGTTTTCCGAACCAAGTCTTAATATTTAACACATTCTTAAGAGAGGAGAGATGCATTTATGACTTCCGTGAAGAGTATCTAAGCGTATGTAACTGTAAAAAATATGACTGGAATTCGAAATAGGCTCTCCGAGAAAGAACTGACAGCTTGGTGAATTAACCCGAAATGGCTAACATTACTATTATTATTACAATGCATTTTGTCTTTTTAATCATATCAAATAGATATAGGGGGGTGGTCTTGTTGACCATGTCCACCATAGTTTATGAATATAGAATACAGCGCAGTACGTAATCTTTTCAATGAAACAACGTCAACGATTAACACTCACGAGTCAGACACTCTACTGAATCTGACTATATCGCCAATACTCGGGAAAATATGGTCGCCTTTATACACGTCGCATTGAATATTTTGAGCCTTCTGGTTGATTAAGCCTTCTATTGATGAACTATCAAATGAGTCAGCTCATGGCTGGCTCACTAGTATAAAAGGGTGCTCAAAAACTCCAACAGGTCTGACGTACGTATTAATAGAAATTAACTCTTTCTTCGTTATGTAAAGTTACCTCCCAAACCATTTGTTCTGCGTGGTATGGAAAGCTAACACTTTGATTACAGTTTGATTACATCATTATTTCTATTTCTAGTTATACATGCTAAACAATTTCGTTTTGTCTTTGTTTTTGTTGTTTTTTTTGTTGGGGGTGTTTTTCTTGTGGCTTTTTTGGCATTTCAAGCTTCATTTCTAGGAAGCTTTCCTTAACGGAATCTCCGGTTTTAAACTCATTCGTGGTTTCCTTAAAGGAAACCTTTCCGGAGATGATTCCTCCCATGCCAAACAGAGAATTGACCGTAGCACAATACGCGAACAAAGATGTTAAGGATCACAAGCATTGTATTCGGGCAAATTATGTCGCTGCAAAGAAAAGCAATTTCTTTTAGTACATGATTTTATATTTCTTATGCCGAAAACTGAACAGACAGAATATATATCTCAAATCATCTTCACAGGAAAATAATGCTGCAATCACCATGATGGAAATAGACTAATGGGAATAGGCTAAAGTTTTAAAGCTATCAGGAATAAATATTCTTGGTCTGTTGCATATAAAATTAGTAATCATGTCAGTACCTGGATTCCTGGTTAGACGAGGAATCAAAAGAAAGTTTGTCATGAAACGCACGGAATCTATTTATCCCCGGTTGACATTTCAGAATCTTACCTTTGTCTATTATTAAGCAATCAGTAAGTAGGTAGCCTGATGTCCTTAGATAGTGGCTAGCATTAAACCTTTGTAGAAAGCTCTAAAACTATGATTTTCTGTTCGAAGGATTAGAACATCGAGATAAATAGTCTAAAACCTTTTCAAAAAGGACAGCCGTAAGAAAGTGGATTTCTGTTCGATTGGTTAGAACACCTAACTAAATAGCCTGCAAAATTTGCAGAGAACATCCAATTAAATAGCCAGTCACATTTGCAGAAAGGCTAGCTGTAAAATAATGGGTTTTCGTTCGATTGGTTAGAACACCCAGGTAGCCAAGTAGACGGTAAATCATTTTATCTAGACTTGGGGTGCCATCGGTTAGAGAAAAACGGAAACAAAAAAAACACAATATCAGATATAGTCAGATGAAATTCATAGGGATCGTAATGAGGAAAGAGGGTTTGGAAAATTTGGTATTCACAGGACATACTGAAGGCAAAAGGGACAGAGAAAAACAACGCATGATCTATCTAACGAGCTTTTGTAAATGAACGGCAGAAAAAGGTTTTAGAGGAAATAGCAAAATGATATTATCTACTAAACGGTACAAAAGACAGGAAATGGTGGAGAGCAATGATCACCAACGTCCAGAAATGATATGACATATAGCTAAAGAAAAAAAGTCACTTAACACCAACTGCGTCACCAGTAAAATCGAAGAGTGACAATTTCGAAGCAAGTACCTGCTACCCAAAAGTTAACGAAAATATGCATAAAATAACTAAATAGAAAAATACTAATTTTGACAGTCGGCCGTAATCGACAATTTCCGATTTCGTTTATATATTCAGACCACATTCTCGAATGAGTTGTCAAAAGAGTAGCAGAGAATCAAAGTCACAAGCATCTTAGATGTAAGTCTTCTGTTAGATGTAAGAAAGTAAGGACATTGTAAACATCTGCCACGGATTGCTTAACATTTGACAAGTTAACTGACTTTTTTATCTAATATCCAAAAACAAAGGAATTAACTAAATAAGAAAAGAATTAAAAAATCATCTCTCTCTCATATATATATATATATATATATATATATATATATATATATATGGAACAAAAAAGCATAATATCACTTATCATTGTAAAAGCAAGAGAAGCAAAATATAATATGCCAGTTAATAGAGAAAAAGCAGGTCCGCTCAAAGTGAATTGATTTCAAATCCGACAGACATTAGGAACTAATATATGTAAAAAAAACAAGCTACAAACACACATTTCTGGTCGTCGTATCTGATAAGGTAATTTAATTTGTCTCCTCTCTTATCCTCAAAAATCTAAACACATCTTCTTTGCACGTGTATCTCATTCCAAACTAAAGAAGCTGAACCCAACACACATCAGAGAAACGCATAGTTAAAAAAAATTTACTCTGTCTCATTATCCTCACTTTTTTTTTGCATGTGTGTGTGTGTGTGTGTGTGTGTGTGTGTGTGTGTGTGTGTAATTATAAAACAGTTGTTGATCAGAATTAAATAAGACCAGTACACAGTTGTATTAAAAAGAGCTCAATACATGTATAATGTAGAGCTTTTAAATATTTTCATTCAGAATTCGTCTGATTACGCAACTTTAGTTTCCACCTTTCAGTATCTTCAGGTTTTTATATCAACCGGTTTTCAACGTTTTTTTTTTCCGAACGCATAACAAGAACTTTCAGAACGCATAACTGGAAGTTTAAAATAAAAAAAGGAGTTTGTCAAGAATTGTAAATATTTTCATCCTGGTTTGTATGATCATTAAATATATTTTCTGATGTGTTTACATCCAGATATTATTTCGGATCTTTTATTTCGAAACCTTTCTCGTTCTGGAAATCATACTATGGCTTACTTGTCTTCTTGACACTCTCTAAAGACAACACCAACATTTGACATTTTTTAATATGCTCCAAGTTGCATAGGGTTCTTTGACATTTCTTCTTTTAGTTTCCACACGTAATTCGCAAGTTTGGTACAATTTTTAAGGCTCACCAGTTTGAATGAAGACTTGTCATTTTTAAAATTTCCTTCATTACTTTCTATGCATATTTTTCTCTGTCTATCTGTATCTTGTACTTCTGCTTTGTACATAACTCTTTGCTTTACAAACTCTGTCAAGTAGGCATTTGCTTTTATCTCGACAGTTACATTTTCATTAACGATCTTATCCTGCACGTAATTTTTCAAATTATTGGCGTTTTGCTTCTTTAAGAAATTTTCTAAATTGCAGGTGCAGCTGTAACTTAATTGAACTGTTTTTCTATTGAAAATCTTATGTAATTCTGAGTATTTGGGGAAGTGTTTATTAATACGCAAAATATTTTTTTTAATTTTGAACTTTACGTCTAAATTAAATTTTTGAACTTTACGTCTAAATTAAATGTTTCATTTCTTTGCATTATTCTTCAATTGATTAATTATATTTTAGTTTATTTAATGGCCATTTTTTTAAAGCTTTTCATAATCTTTTTTGTCATCGAAAACAGTTTTGTGATAGGAACTTTTAGATAACCTGTGTTCTATTCTTTTAGGAATATGTTTGATTATTTTATCAGGATGGATAGATCCAGCGTTCACACACCATAAATATGTGTTGAATTTCAGAGATGAGTAGACACGGCCAGCTTGCAGATTAAATTCTATATCTAAGTATTTCGACCTTTATTTCAAAATAGAGGCGCTTGAAGAGTTTGAATAGCCTTTTTCTTATGTTGCTATTTGTCCTTCTGTTGTCCGACACTATCATCAACCCGTCATCTCTATATAATCTGTGGTTGTTTATGTGGACTATTTCGTTGATCTTATTTAAAATATACAGGCTTATTAGTTCGGAAAGCTTGGCTCCGTCAAATCAACTTTGTGGTGCATCAAATGTGCTCTTTATATATATATATATATATATATATATATATATATATATATATATATATATAGTGAGTGGAAGTTGGGTGGGGTCAAGATTAGAGTAAGAATAGGTTATAACCCTAAAAGAAACAAGTTCTTGAAGACAAAATGAAAGATCTTGTTGCAAGAAAAGACCAGAAGTGGCATCTAGAGATGTCCGGGGTGTAGTTTAACCACTACCAGACTGTTCCATGTGGATCTATGAATAAAAAAAACCGGTATATTAAAAAACAAGATCGTGTTTTCTTTTCTTGCCATGAGTTATCTTGTTATCAATTTGTTTATTTTTGTTTTTTGTTGTTTTTTTAACGTACACCGGGTATCTCCCATTTTTTCTCAGTGAGACCAGCGGGAACCGAACCATGTCATTGGGCTTTCCACAAATTCCTGCCCTTTGTAGTTCTCAATATATTTTGTCTCCCAAACTCTGCTCTGCCAGCCATTCAATCAAGCTCAACAGTTAAGCTATGTGTTGTTTTTCTTTGTCTCTCTTGCCTTTTGTCTGTCATGTGAGTATCAAATGTTCAAGCCCCCTTTTCTCATTATGTGCTCTAGAAATTCCAGCTACTTTTTTCTGATTATAACATTTGTTCCGATTTTCCTCAAAACTCCATCGTTGCTCACATGTTCAGTTCATGGTATTCTCGGCATCCTTTGAGGAAACACATTTCTGTTGCTTCAAGACTATTCTTTACTAGCAGTATAGCCCGGCGTTGCTCGGGTGTAATGAAAGCTTTAAAACTAATCTAGGGTCCTGGAGCTCAGACTCTTTGGACGTTGGCACGAAAGATTCAAAAGCAATAGTTGTTTCCAGTTAAAGCGAAACCGTAGACTGAAAGAAAAATGAATGGATGTAAGTCAAATTTTGATTTCCTGATATCGATATCAAATAATTTTTTTCGTCGTAAACTGAATTTTGAAGGCTAAATAAGTCCTCTGAGTAAATGGTATCATGGCTGAGACTAAGAACTACAATTATATCTACTTAGAGCCAAACAGGAAGCAAAAACTAAAATAAAAGGGCTGAAAAAAATACAGGCAGATAAACAGACACACACACAAACATTATACCTTATATATATATATATATATATATATATATATATATATATATATATATTATCGATTTTCTGCACTATTGTAAAAACTGCAACCTTGAAATATCTGAATATCGTTTCTTATGTCTTTGTCTATTAGTGTATCAAATTTGATTAAAATCGAACCACTCTTTCAATAAGCCGACTTTTTTGATTATCGATTTTCGATATTTATCGGGGGGACCTCGACACAAAACCTAGCTAAGGACACTCGCAGACGCTTATATTACAACTGAGTACATTTTTTTTACATATAACAAATTATCTCTCCAGGAAGATAATAAGGTCATAATCTGATGAAAATCGACACATAGGTTTAGATAAAACTTTCAAAACTATGAGAAATAAATAATTTTTAATGGCTTGGATAAAGACATTGTTAATCAGGTGATTAAATGCGATCGATGTCAGACGTGGAATCTGAATAATATTTGGAAACGGAAATACACGAAATCTACCCGGGGTGAATGTTTCAGGACCTTACATTAGTATATTATACAGAAATCAATATATAGTTAACTTCATGTATACATACAGTGGCTAGACTAAAGAAATACATGAAATCTACCCCCGGGTACATGTTTCAGGACCTTACACTATTATATTATACAGCGATCAATATATAGTTAGCTTTATGTATACATACAGTAGCTAAACTAAAGAAATACACGAAACCTACCCCGGGGTGAGTGTATCAGGACCTTACATTATATATTATACAGAAATCAATATATAGTTAGCTTTATGTATACATACAGTGGCTAGACTAAAGAAATACACGAAATCTACCCCGGGTGAATGTTTCATGACCTTACACTAATATATTATACAGAAATCATTATATACTTAGTTTTATGTATACATACAGTGGCTAGACTAAAGAAATACACGAAATCTACCCCGGGTGAATGTTTCATGACCTTACACTAATATATTATACAGAAATCATTATATACTTAGTTTTATGTATACATACAGTGGCTAGACTAAAGATATACATGAAATCTACCCCCGGGTGAATGTTTCAGTACATTACACTATTATATTATACAGCAATCAATATATAGTTAGCTTTATGTATACATACAGTGGCTAGGCTAAAGAAATACACGAAATCTACCCCCGGGTGAATGTGTCAGGACCTTACACTAGTATATTATACAGAAATCAATATATAGTTAGCTTTATGTATACATACAGTGGCCAGACTAAAGAAGTACACGAAATCTACCCCGGGGTGAGTGTATCAGGACCTTACATTATATATTATACAGAAATCAATATATAGTTAGTTTTATGTATACATACAGTGGCTAGACTAAAGAAATACACAAAATCTACCCCGGGTGAATGTTTCCGGAACTTACATTAGCATATGATAGAGCAATCAATATATAGTTAGCTTTATGTATGCATACAGTGGCTAGACTAAAGAAATACATGAATTCTAGACCCGGGTGAATGTTTCAGAACCTTACACTAGTATATTATACAGAAATCAATATATACTTAGTTTTATGTATACATACAGTGTCTACACTAAAGAAATAAAGGAACCTACCCCCGTGTGAATGTTTCAGGACCTTACACTAGTATATTATACAGAGATCAATAGATGCTTAGCTTTATGTATACATACAGTGTCTACACTAAAGAAATACACGAAATCTACCCCGGGTGAATGTTTCAGGACCTTACACTAATATATTCTACAGAAATCAATATATAGTTAGCTTTATGTATACATACAGTGGCTAGACTAAAGAAGTACACGAAATCTACCCCGGGTGAATGTTTCAGGACCTTACACTAATATATTCTACAGAAATCAATGTATAGTTAGCTCTATGTATACATACGGTGGCTAAACTAAAGAAATACATGAAATCTACCCCCGGGTAGATGTTTCAGGACCTTACACTATTATATTATACAGCAATCAATATATAGTTAGCTTTATATATACATACAGTGGTTAGGCTAAAGAAATACACGAAATCTACCCCCGGATGAATGTTTCAGGACCTTACACTAGTATATTATACAGAAATCAATATATAGTTATCTTTATGTATACATACAGTGGCTAGACTAAAGAAGTACACGAAATCTACCCCGGGGTGAATGTGTCAGGACCTTACACTAGTATATTATACAGAAAACAATATATAGTTAGCTTTATGTATACATACAGTGGCTAGGCTAAAGAAATACACGAAATCTACCCCCGGGTGAATGTTTCAGGACCTTACACTAGTATATTATACAGAAATCAATATATTGTTAGCTTTATGTATACATACAGTGGCCAGACTAAAGAAGTACACGAAATCTACCCCGGGGTGAGTGTATCAGGACCTTACATTAGTATATTATACAGAAATCAATATATAGTTAGCTTTATGTATACTTACAGTGGCTAGACTAAAGAAATACACAAAATCTACCCCCGGGCGAATGTTTCCGGACCTTACATTAGTATATGATAGAGCAATCAATATATAGTTAGCTTTATGTATGCATACAGTGGCTAGACTAAAGAAGTACATGAATTCTAGACCCGGGTGAATGTTTCAGAACCTTACACTAGTATATTATACAGAAATCAATATATACTTAGTTTTATGTATACATACAGTGGCTAGACTAAAGAAATACACAAAATCTACCCCCGGGCGAATGTTTCCGGACCATACATTAGTATATGATAGAGCAATCAATATATAGTTAGCTTTATGTATGCATACAGTGGCTAGACTAAAGAAATAAAGGAATCTACCCCCGGGTGAATGTTTCAGGACCTTACACTAGTATATTATACAGAGATCAATAGATGCTTAGCTTTATGTATACATACAGTGTCTACACTAAAGAAATACACGAAATCTACCCTGGGTGAATGTTTCAGGACATTACATTAGTATATTATACAGAAATCAATATATAGTTCGCTTTATGTATACATACAGTGGCTAGACTAAAGAAATACATGAAATCTACCCTCGGGTAGATGTTTCAGGACCTTACACTATTATATTATACAGCAATCAATATATAGTTAGCTTTATGTATACATACAGTGGCTAGGCTAAAGAAATACACGAAATCTACCCCCGGGTGAATGTTTCAGGACCTTACACTAGTATATTATACAGAAATCAATATATTGTTAGCTTTATGTATACATACAGTGGCCAGACTAAAGAAGTACACGAAATCTACCCCGGGGTGAGTGTATCAGGACCTTACATTAGTATATTATACAGAAATCAATATATAGTTAGCTTTATGTATACATACAGTGGCTAGACTAAAGAAAAACACAAAATCTACCCCCGGGCGAATGTTTCCGGACCATACATTAGTATATGATAGAGCAATCAATATATAGTTAGCTTTATGTATGCATACAGTGGCTAGACTAAAGAAATACATGAATTCTAGACCCGGGTGAATGTTTCAGAACCTTACACTAGTATATTATACAGAAATCAATATATACTTAGTTTTATGTATACATACAGTGGCTAGACTAAAGAAATAAAGGAATCTACCCCCGGGTGAATGTTTCAGGACCTTACACTAGTATATTATACAGAGATCAATAGATGCTTAGCTTTATGTATACATACAGTGTCTACACTAAAGAAATACACGAAATCTACCCCGGGTGAATGTTTCAGGACCTTACACTAGTATATTATACAGAAATCAATATATAGTTAACATGATGTATTTATGCAGTAGCTATCCTGAATAAGTACACGGAATTTACACGCAGTGAATGTTTCGGGAGCTTACTCTTGTATATTATAAAGCAATCAATATATAGATATTATATATAAATCATGTATTTATAAAGTGGCTAGCCTAAATAAATACACGGAATTTACAGCTGTCAATTTATTGTTAGCTTCAAATATTTTTACAGTCGCTAACCTAAAGATTTCGCAGAGTCTCTAAAAATGGTTTAACAGAGGACGCAAATACATTCATTGAAATTTTGAAGGTGCATTAAGATAGCAAGCGATGCTTTCCTGAAACTGAGCAAAGTAATAAGACACAGGAAATTTTCGTTAGAAGTAAAGAAAATAATAGTGACCTGTTAAGCAATATCAGCCCTCCTCTATGGCAATGAATGTTGAATAACCTCCTTAGAGATGAAGAAGCGATTTGACACCTCAGGAATATGTTTCTACAGAAGGATGATGAGAGTACAATGGACTGACTATGTGAACGACTACGAAGTTCTAGAGACAATGGAAACGAAAAATAACACTTATACTTAACATCAGGAAGAGACAGTTGTTATTTCTAGAGCGCATAATGAGAAAAGAAGGGTTGAAAAATATGACACACACGGAACAGATTGAAGGCAAGTGGAACAGAGGAAAACAATACATAACCTACCTAGCGAGTTTTTTTGTAAATGTATGGCAGAGCACAGGTTAGATGAACTAATAAAGGGCGAAAAATTCGAGAGTTTATAGATCGCCAATGTCCTGAAGGGTTCGGCAAATACAAGAAGAATTAAAAAACAGAAATGATAGGCTAATTTTCCCTACGTTTTACATCGCCACTACAGTTTTACATAGTCAAGAGCTCTACGTGATTCCCGCTTAGTTGATCATCTTGTAATATACACTGTGATCTCTGCGTTGCACTTTTCGTCTTCTGATAGAACACTTCCCAGCTATTTCAATTTTTGTACCTGCTTGATTTTAGTATGCCCCACCTGTATTTGGCATTTTGGGCTGCCCTTTTTGCTGATGACCATTCATTCGGCAAAAAGAGCAGCCCAAAATATTTACATTACAGACAGAAATGTTTACAATAAGGAAATATAAAATAATGGCAGAGGAATGCAGAAACCAATGACAAATAAAATGTGTGTTGACTCAAGGACAGCTATTCTCAAGGTTAGAAAATATAAAACAATAGTAGAAAAATGGGGCCAATGTCAAACAAAAAGTGTGTTCACATTCAGTCAGTTAATTGCCATACGTGATACACGCTTTGGGCGATCATGTCTTGAAAGAGACATGACTGACTGGGCAGAAGATTATCCCGCAGTAAGTTGCCATTGCTTTCTTCTGTAGACTGGTTGCTACAGAACCCAATCTTTCCTGTTATTTAACCCATAACTGGTGGGAAGAGACGGATGAATACCTTTTCTCAATGTTATTTGTGCGTAAGTGAATGCAAGGAATACGACTGGAATTCGAACTCGGCTTCCCAATTTCTCGTTTCGTGTCATATCCACTGCACCACGACACACATAAAAGGAATGTAATTGTATTTTTGTGAGCCGACAAAATATGATTTTACATCAGGGCGTCTGTGTTAAAGATCAGAAAGTCTAAACCATAGAAAATAACGTATGAGTTGACGCAAAAATGGTACCTGGCAAAAAGTAATAATCGGCCAAAGTAATTTGTGGAATGACGCAATTGGGCGGAGTTCAATGAATC
The DNA here is from genome assembly GCA_037127315.1 of Ascarosepion bandense. Lineage (NCBI taxonomy): Eukaryota > Metazoa > Mollusca > Cephalopoda > Sepiida > Sepiidae > Ascarosepion > Ascarosepion bandense. The sequence continues at coordinate 2,356,885 of JBBBDQ010000357.1, read as the reverse complement.
TCAGCATATATAAAATTGGGTTTTCCGGGTCAAGAACAGAACAGCTAGAGGACTCAGAAAAAACGCAAATAAGACGACTCCAGCAAGGCATCTCCCTCGTAGGTGCGTGACTTCCTCTGACTATCACTCTACACACAACTGTCGCCGAAGTGAATAAAAATACGGGTTATAATTTTTATACACACATTGTTCTGGGTTGTCGTTATATCCGTTCAACAAAAGCAGTATATAACATATATATATACTGATATATATATATATATAAATATATATATATATAACATACACGGGTTGGTATATAACAATGTTTCAAAAGAGACTGGGCAGAAGATTTTCCCGCAGTAGGTTGTCATTACATTCTGCGATAGACTAGTTGCCAACTAAAGCTATCGAATCCAATATGTCCTGCGATTTAACCCATAACTGAAGGGAGAAGAGACGGATTTATACCTTTTTCAAAGGTATTTGCGCGTATGTGAATGCAACAATTTCAACTGGAATTCGAACTCGACTCTCCAATTTCAACTGGAATTCGAACTCGACTCTCCGATTTGTCGTTCCGAGCCGATATCCACTGCACCACAACGCACTTTTAGGTTTAGATAACATTACTTAAATATGTAGTGGTAGGCCTCCGTCGGTCAGGTTTGACCATGGGTAACCTCCTAGTTGTCTGCTTGGCTGGTGCATTGGAGTCTGTGATTGTAGAAACCGATACATACCCTGAAACAGAGACTGTGACAGTCTCTGTTTCAGGGTATGTATTTATGTATTTATGTTTTCTTTCTGGTCTGTTGAAGCTGTTAGTTTGCTTTCTGCGAACCCACCTCTCCATGGCGACTTGTGCTAGTTGCTCATCCCTTGATTTGAATTGTTGGGCCAGGGTTTCTCTCCATTTGGTTCGGTTAACTACTACGCTCTCCCATGACTCCGTGTTGATGCCTGCAGATTTCATAACGCGTTTTATGATGTCACCATATCGCAGCTGTGGCCGCCCAGTGGGTCTTCTTCCAGAGGCCAGCTCTCTTTAAAAGAGATCTTTTGCAATGCGAATTACTTAAATAGGAATTACTGTACAAAACACACTGTAACTACGACGAAGAATTGAATTATCTTATTCTTTATATTCCCGTATAGTAATGATAGAGTAGAGCAGTTTCATGGTTCAATGCGTGAAATCTTTGCAAAAAGAGCATCAATTTTTTTAAAAAATGGTTGGTGTATCTGTAACCAGACTTTGAGGTTTCACTCGCCCTATCGACTCAATTGATTAAAAACTTAATTGGACGATTAAAGTTTATTGCTTTACTCGCCTGCGGTCGATTAAAAAATCTCGCAATGAAACGTGTCCCTCCAAATATAGAAGGTTCTTTTACAACCTAAAAAGTATGCCATTGAAGATTCACAAGTTACTTAGAATAACATACAATAACATTATTGAACTCTGTAGTCTTATGGATGGCGCCTCTTTTACGTCGAAATATGTGGTTAAACAGAAGACAATGATATCCCACAATCATCAAAGCAAGATCTGACAACTTGAAATTCGATTGACAAACTTCCGTCTTGCTTTTATCGTTCAGATTAGTGTAAACATTCGCTTAACTAACGCTTCCAGAGTGGAGCCAAAATGTCTCTGTCGCCCAGATTAAAGACGCTCACAGATTTTTAGAAAATGTGTAACTTATATTTAGTCTTCGAAGTAACCGCCATCGGTATCTAGCGCCTTCTGTCAACGTGTCTCCAGCTGTTCAATGCCCTTGTGGTAGAATTCGGGAGGTTCTGATGCAAAGAAGTCAGCGAGGGCTTACGCAAGTATGCTTCATTGGTGAAGGATTTCCCACGAAGCTGATTATCCAGGGAGTGAAAGAGGTGGTGATCGGATCGCGCAAGGTCAGGTGTATAAGGTGGATGGCACAAAGTCTCCCACCCAAGTTGCTGTTTGTATCCCTGACCACTCGCGTGACATGCGGCCTGGCGTTGTCATGGAGGAAAAGCACACCTTTGCGATTCACCAGTGCTGGCTCCTTCTGGCGCAATGCCTGTTGCACATGTTTTAATTGCTGGAAATATAAGTCTCCAGTGACCGTTTGGCCTGTTGGTAGCAGTTCATAATGAGCCACTTAACGACCTGTCCACCAGATACAAAGCATAATCTTGCGTGGGTGCATAGGCGGTCTTGCGGTGTGAAGGACAGCATCCTGAGGAGACAACCAATGTCTGGAACGCTTGGGAGTTTCGTACAGAACCCACTTTTCATTGCTGGTAAGCACTCAATTGAATAAGGATGCGGTACGGTGGCGAGAAAGCAGCAATACGCAGGCTGCCACTCGTTGTCGCTTGTGGACCTCCAACAGCGTTTGCGGAACCCACTTGCTCAGTTTGTAAGTCTTACCTAGGCGGTGCAGGTGAAGTCTGTTTCATCGGAAACGTTGAACTGTCTTGCAAGTTCACCACACGTTAGACTACTGTCCTCTTCAATGGCCGCCTTCAGAACATCATCATTCAAGACCACTGCGAGGCTCATCATAGAGAGACAAATCTCCCAACTTGAATTTTCGAAATCAACGCTTTACAGTACGTTCATTCACAGCACTATCTCCAAACGCTTGACATAAGCGGCGACTTGATGCAGCTGCTAATAAGCTCACTTTGAAGTCGTAAAGCAAACAGCCCCGAACGAGATCTCTAGACACTTCCATCCTTCTCACGGCTCTCCGGCTTATAACTGATAGCCAGGCACGGTGAGCGTGTTTTTTATAACCTCTGATGCTCCTACTTCCGGCTGTCGGAATTTGAAAACAATTACTACAGGCATTTCGTGTATATTTCAACTAGATTCAATGACTAATCAAAAAACAGACAGAACTTTCTGGTTACCTTGTATTATTAAGAGGAAAGATCAAATTTTGTTGTTATGATTTTTTTTAATTTTTTAAATCCTTTCTAACACGTTCGAAATGTTAATTAAAATTTCATTTTTTGTCTTCCGCCAGAGATTCACGCTATGTTTACATATGGAGACTATAATAAAAACAGGGATCGGTCGAGTAAAATGATTTTGGGGCAAATAAATTTTCTCTCGCTCTCGACCACCGGTCGAGCGATTTCTTTTTCAAATCTCAAAGGCTGCCTGTACCTCTCTAGTAAATACCTGAATACTCCTTCTATCTTTTACCTTTCTTCTTCTATGTGACTTGTACCATGCAATCCTCGTTCCGTCATCCACCTGTTTAGGTCCTTCAAATATGTTATCCGTTGCTTTCCCTTGTCTCTTTTTCTTTCTATTTGGCCTGTTAGTATCAGATTCTCTAAGCCCTCCTTCCTCATTGCGTCTCCCAGGAACATCAGCTGTCTCTTCCTGATGCTCAGTATTAATTTCTTTTTTGTTTCCATCATTTCCAAGACCTCATCATTGCTCACATGCTCGATCCATGATATTCGCAGCAACCTTTACAAGAACAAAATCAGGTCGAAAATGGAGAACTGCTGTGTCTACGCGTTCTTAGTGTTAATTATTTTTCTTCTAAACTCCTTTCCTATAAGCGAAACGTCACAAGCCTATCGCTACTCTATCACTATTTCCATGAAAAAATGTTCTTATTACCACCAGTTTATTCCCGACATTCCACGCACATTGTATCGAAACACGTTCATTCCCTTCGTGTTCCATTAGTGAGATGTAAGTTCCACAGAAGCAGCTTCTTCCCACAAGCCACTGATTTGTGGAACCAAACCCCAAGAGAATGCTTCCCAAATCACTACAATCTTAACATATTCAAGTTTTGCATAAATCGTTATGTTCCTCACATATCCGCATCAACTGTGTCTCTTAATTTGTAACCGTCAACCTTGGGTAGCTCTTAGGCCTTGAACAGGGTGAACATTATTTTAGATGCAAAAATGACGTGATATCTGATTATTTATTTCTAATTTATTAATTTTTAAGAAAAATTCAGCTGAACATTTTTATTCTAATTACCCTTTTTATTAAATATTAAAATGAAATGCTTTGTCTTAGAATACCCACAGGCTAAGAAATTGGGGTAACTTCTCCGACAAACGTTTCCAGTCTCTCACTACTCTATCTCTATGACAGAGGTCCAAATGAGTTACATCCTTCTGTTCCACTCGTTCGAAACTTTAAATCCTGAACCCATCCCCATTCTGTTTGTGATACTTTGATAAGAAGCAAGTTTTACTTAGACAGCTTCTTTGTCAGAACTGTTATTTTGGGGCACAAACTCCCAAGTGGGTGCCTTAATCTTGGTCTCTTCAAATCCTGCTCAACCGATATTTATCCCAATCACCGTTACGGAAGTTATATTCTACTTCTTCCTCCCCGTTCCAGTGCAACAACCTCAGTCGGTAACTTTCTGCCTTGGGTGACTATTAGTACTCTGTGAACTTTCAGTAAATAAAAAAAAAAAATATTTTACTAAGGGGGTGTTTAGAGTGAAGAATTTTCGAGAGGATAATTCTTCCAAAATAAATAATCGTCCCGATTCAACTGTTTGGAAATCAAATGTAATTTTTTTTTAATCATATCACCCCGAGCAAGGCGATAACGCCACTGATGTGCAGAGGGCTACGTAAGAGTGAAAAGATTGGAAAAGAGAAAGCCGGAAACTCCATCCTAAGCAGAGAACAAGGGATGAGCTTCTTCACCTGTTCAATAAACGAGGATGGAGTGTGAACCGGGTGATAATTTAGTCTATCTACTCCAATTGAAAAAGAAAAACGAAAAGAGTAAAAAGATTGGAAAAGAGAAAGCCGGAAACCACATCCTAAACAGGGAACAAGGGATGAGCCTCTACACCTGTTCAATAAACGAGGATGGAGTGTGAACCGGGTGATAATTTAGTCTATCTACTCCAATTGAAAAAGAAAAAAGAAAAGAGTAAAAAGATTGGAAAAGAGAAAGCCGGAAACCACATCCTAAACAGGGAACAAGGGATGAGCCTCTACACCTGTTCAATAGACGTGGGTGGAGTGTGAACCGGGTGATAATTTAGTCTATCTACTCCAATTGAAAAAGAAAAAAGAAAAGAGTAAAAAGATTGGAAAAGAGAAAGCCGGAAACCACATCCTAAACAGGGAACAAGGGATGAGCCTCTTCACCTGTTCAATAGACGTGTTTTGGATTATCTTGAGACAAACTTTAACAGTTGCGTTCAATGGATATCACACAACCAAATTTACATATTCTTCTTCTTCTATGTACCGTGTCCCTTCAGGACAAGTTCACGAGTTTCTTCACAAGTTTCTGTTCTTTGTTGCTTGTAGTAAAGTTTGTTTATTTCTTCTTTTTAATCTTTTTTGTTATCTCCTCTAATCCCAGTTCTGAAAACGATTTATACAAGCCCCTTAAGTAGGTTATGTGTTATTTTCCTCTATCCCTCATGCCTTCAATTTTTCCCGGCGAGTGTTCAACTTTCCAAGCCTTCTTTCCTCATTATGTGTCTTAGAAATTTCAACTGTCTTTTTCTGATTCTAAGTAAGCGTAATTTTTGCTTCCTGGTTTTTCACAAATAATTTGGTCGTTGCTCATATATTCAGTTCATCCTTCTGTGGAAAAACATTTCTCTTGCATGAAACCTCTTTGAGGAGGACTGTCCTGTTTCACTGACATATAGAAGTGTAGCGGATACCGAGGTATCCGCTAACGATATTCGGTATTACGATTCGATTCGGCGTAAGATGGCATAGGAAATAACACAACGACACCGGAGTAAATAACAATTATATATTTATTATTAACAATAGATTACATAGAGTTTATTAAACATGCAAATAGTGAAGGAAAAGTTGTTTCCTTTGCAACGTTAAGAAACATAAGAGAAAGTCACTTGTTGAATGTAATAAAATGTTTATGAAAGATGAAACTGAAAAAGTAGAAGAACATACAAATACTTGGAAAGTAGAGTTGATGTCAGTTACGTAGAGTTGAAGAAAGTTCCAACTGGAAAATGTGTGTGTGCACATGTGTGTTAAAGAAATAAATTGCCGCCTAATTGCGACCTGCAATTAGTGCGGGTGTGCGAACATGAATTAAACCAATGTCCCTCTACCATTATGGATAGCAAGGGAGTCTCGCTCGAGTTGGGAAACTGTTGCATATTCTTCCGCTATCGCCGGCCGATAGCGGACGCCTAACAGAGAGGATCACGTGTGTCCGCTGATTAAATACGCAAACCAAACTGTGCGGGAAAAATACACATGATAGATAACTGAAAGGCGCGTGTCTCAAAGATGAGAACACGCCAAACAGAAGTAAATGCGTAGGTGTGAAATACACAATATGTAAATGCGTGTATGCGTATGTGGGTGTGAATGTAAAGATGTGTACGTGAGTACCACAGAAGTACCGATATTACATAACAGCTCATATTCTATTTCTTTGTTAATAAATGAAATTTTCTTGTTTCTTAATACATTGTTTAGCTTTTGAAAGGTATCATTCGAAATAATTTTTACCAAACACTTAGAATTGACAATAGATATTATTTTAATAAGCAGGCGTCTATGAGATGTAGCACAAATGTATTGCCTTCCAAGAGTAGGATAGATCTTTTGTTAGTATTACAGAAATATCTAAAGAAGAATTATCTAAAGCCATGAAAAAATACACGCACAATAGGAAGTCGTAGAAAATTACACAGAAATTAATTTAAAATTATAAAAAATCTATACATTACAAGAACCATAAGATTGTCACATAATAAACACAGACACACATACGCATAAAGAAACACTCACATACACAAGAGAATGCTTATCTTCAGAAACATATAAAACACACAAGCATTAAATCACATACAGAAAAGAATATTATCTTCACACACAGAGATAAACTCACGCATAAGAGAATACTTATAGTCACAGGTATGCATATATGCGCACTCAACATAAACACACACACAGTTATAATTATCCTCACATGCACACGAATACGTTCACAAAAGAAATACTTTTCCTCAGACGCACATATAAACACATGCACACAATAATTCTTTGCTTCACATACACACGTAAACACATAAACACACACAAAAAAAACGTATCCTCGCATACACGTAGACACACACACACACGTGCTCTCATAAACGTATACACGAAAATACTTATCTTCACATCGACACACATAAACACACAAAAAACTTACGTATACGCGCACATAAATACGCACACAAAAGAACACTTATTTTCACATACACATATATACATACACATAAGCACAAAATCTATATACACACTAGCTGTTTGCTCGGGGTTTTTAGTGGTTATGTTGAAATGGTAAGACCAAGTGCTTTTTCAAAAAGCTCCCGTATGTGGTTGCCGTGACACGTAAGTTTAAAAAAAATGCGTAGTAAGTATTGGTTTTTGTTGTATTTGTAAAACGGGATTTATGCTTGACCAATTTTGCCATTAAACGAGAATTCTCTAAGTACAGTTGAAAAAACGGGGGCGGGTGGTCGGGCGGGTGGCCGGTTGTGCGGGCGTTACAGGAATCTGTAATGTGATGCGATGACGTTGTGAAGCAGTAGTGGATGCAATGTTTGTGCAACGTCGGGGGGTTGGCATCTTGTAGAAAGCGTAAAATTATTATGACATACGATAAGGTAGAAGTGACAAAAAAGACACGATTTTTGTTGAAACAAAGCTTTTCGAAGAAATAGACTTTTTTTATAATCATATCGCCTTAAAGAAAGGCATTTTACTGCCACTGTTTTGCAGGGGGTTACATAGGAGGGAAGGTATGAGAAAGAGTGACAAATTATAGCGGGTGTCAGGAAGTTGGTAAGAGAAGGATGAGAATACTGATAAGAGTTGAGTGGACGGAGAAAAAAGCATGAGATAGAGAGAGGATGCAGGTTAGTGAGATAGAAGATGACTATTGACTTTACATTTAAATTTTTGGAGATTATAGCTTTCTGGAAAGCAAGCAGATAGAAGGGAATTCCACAGGCGGGAAGTGCGAGAAAAGAAGCTATTGGAGTAGAATTTGCGTTTACAATTTATTGGTTTCACAATAAAAAAAGGTTGGACATAATTGCTAATTTTGTGGCTTGAGTAAATTTATATATAGGGGGTACCAGTGAGCTAAGTTCATTGGAGCAGAAGCCATGAAAGTATTTGTAGAAGAGACACAGGGAAGCCACCGGTGAGAAAGTAACTGTATCTGATCTGCCAAGTCGAGATCTATCACATTACAGATTCTCCGTTAGATTTTGTCAAGGACCCTTAGGTGGATAGCAGGAACACCCGACCAGATATGGCAACAGTATTCAATGCACGGGCGGATGGTAGATTTATATATGTGCAGGATTGTTTCAAGCAGAAAAGAGACTTGCTGGCCCTACAGAGTGAACCGACATTCTTAGCAGCGGATTTAGCTATGGGTTTTATATTGTCACTCCACTTGAGGTCTTTTGTGAGAGTTAAGGCGAGGAAGCACAGTGTTTTGCTTTCAGGGAAACTAGCCTGATCCATGCTAATGGGTGGGGGTAGGAGTGATTGTCTGTGATAATTAATAGATAGCAGCTTCGTTTTGAAAGCATTAAAATTCACGAGCCATTTCTTACCCCAGTTCGCCACAGATCATAGGTCTTTTACAAGCTCGGCAACGAGGTTTTCTTTGTCTGCCTCAGCAGATTTTTGATCGATGCGAGAGTAAACTGTAGTGTCGTCAGCGTATATGCCTAAGTGGGATCTTATTACATCTGGGAGATCGTTCATGTAGATAAAGAAAAGCATAGGACCTAGAATAGAGCCTTCAGGGACATCCGCGTTCGTATGATAGTATTGGGAGGCATATCCGTTCAATATTACCTTCATTGTGCGATTTGAAAGGAACGACTGAATAAGGTCAAACAATTGTCCAGTTATACCATAACCACGCAGCTTGCGTAGAAAGTCAGCATGCCAAGCTCTGTCAAACGCTTTTGGAGATATCTCGGGCAACAGTTTGTTCTTCGCCGTTCTTGTCGAGAGCCTGGTGTATATATTTAGTGATGGTCGTGAGCAGATCAGCAGTAGACCTGATAAAGCGGAAACCATACTGTTTGTCAGAGAATAGTCTATGGGCTGTGAGATGTTGAACCACCTCCGCGTTGATGATGGCTTCGAACACTTTGCCAAAAATCGGTAGGAGATGATAGGGCGATAATTAGAAGGGTCAGAGGGCTCACCAGTGTTTTTATATATTGGAACCACGGAGGAGAACTTCCAGCAGACAGGAAAACAAGAAGTAGAGAGGCAGTAGTTATAGAGTTTGGAAAGAACAGATGAGAGTTCATGGGAACATGAACTTTTTTTTTTTCAGGACAATGATTGGGATTCCGTCGCTGTCGCTCGCTTTATGGTGGTCAAGCTTTGAAATTATTTTAGAGACCACCGAGTGGGTAATGTGAATGTCATTCAGTTGGGCCTCAGTTCAGGGTGAGAAATCGGGTATAGAAACTCTAGAAGAGTCTAGTGTCGAGTTGGTGAAGAATCTGCCTTGTCTGTTGTAGAGGTACGGATCTCAAATTCGTTGATTAGATGGGGGGGGGATTAAGTGTTTGCTATTGTTTTGTACAAAAAAAAAACTTATTTGATATCGATAGCAGGAAATCAAAATTTGACTTACATCCATTCATTTTTCTTTCAGTCTACGATTTCACTTTTACTGGAAACAACTATTAATTTTTTAGTCTTTCGTGCCAACGTCCAAAGTGTCTGAGCTCCAGGACCATGGATTAGTTTTAAAGCTTTTATTACACCCGAGCAACGCCGGGCTATACTGCTAATGATGATATAAAATAAATCCTTTCTCCTCCGTACATACTCATTAATTATTTTGTCTTCACAGCTTTCCAGAGCTTTCCATTAATTGTCACGTGATTAATTTACAGTAAATTCTGCTCAATTGGCTTCTTTTTTTCACATTAATGTCAGTGTGGCGCGGGGAGGGAATCAAAACGGGGTTTTCGTTCATAATTTAATGGATAATCTTTGAATCTTTTACGGATGGAAAGGGAGATAAAACAGTATTGAACTGACCGGAAAGAACGAGTTTCGCTCGAGAGAATTTGATAAGGACTGACTTTACGTTAGAATTTATCGAATTAAAATAAAATATAATAAAAATAATAATGCTTAAAACACCTATTTTCTGATAATGTAGCAACCCCAGCTGTCAAAAAGACCTTTAAAAACGTTTGAGAAACTTAGTAAACACAAGGACGTCGAGATAGAAATCAGTAGAACGTGATATCGCAAAGCAACAACAATACCTGTTGTTATTAGAGCTTGGGAAATAATGTTGAACGGTGTAAATTCTTCTTCTTCTTCTTCTTCTTCTTCTTCTTCTTCTTCTTCTCCTTGCCGTGTCCCTTCGGGAAGTAGGCCCTACACATCCCCTATCTCTTAACACTTTTTCTCTTGATATTTCTCCTAAGTCTTGTTCTGCAATCCACTTGCTCAAGCTCATCAAGAACTTCACGCGTTACTTTCTCCTGTCTCTCTTTCCTTCTATCCGTCCTGTGAGTATCATATTCTCCAAGTTCTCCTTTCTCATTACGTATCCAAGAAACTTCAGCTGTCTCTTCCTGATGTTCAGTATCCGTTTCGTTTTCGTTTCCATCCTCTCCAAAATATTGTCGTTGCTCACATGAGCGGTCCATGGTATCCTCAGTATCCTAATGTAGAACCACATTCACTTGATTCAAGTCTTCCCTTCATCTTTGATGAGATTGTCCGCTGACATATAAAAGGGTATAGATCACATAGTCCAGTAATACTCTGCTTAGATATTAGGTCCTAATATATATATATATATATATATATATATATATATATATATATATATATATATATATATATTTCTTATATATATATATTTACTTCCAATGAAAGTTCCCAGTCTTCCAATACTCTGCTTACATATTAGCAGTATAGCGCGGCGTTGCTTGGGGGTAATGAAAGCTTTCAAACTAATCCATGGTCCTGGAGCTCAGACTCTTTGGACGTTGGCACGAAAGACTAAAAAGCAATAGTTGTTTCCAGTTAAAGCGAAACCGTAGACTGAAAGAAAAATGAATGGATGTAAATCAAATTTTGATTTCCTGGTATCGATATCAAATTTTCTGCTATATTGTAAGAACTGCAACCTTGAAACTTCTGAATATCGTTTCTTATGTCTTTGTCTATGAGTGTATCAAATTTGATTAAAATCGGACCACTCCTTCTATAACCCAATTTTTTCGATTATCAATTTTCGATATTTATCTGGGGTACCTCGACACAAAACCTTGCTAAGAACACTCGCAGACGCTTATAGTACAACTGTGTAAATTTTCAAGAAAATCGGTTCAGCCGTTTTGGAGTCTACAGGTAACGGATACACACACACAGACACACACACAGAGACAAAGTTCCATTTATAAATAAGTTTAGATATATATATAAGAACCTTGAATAAGTTCTCGCTGTTTGCAACAGATGGTGTGTTCCCAGAACTGCGTACATGCATTTTCAGATTGTAACGCATTAATAACGTAGTACTATAAGCAAGACTCATGCTTCATTTGGAAAAAAAAATAGCCTCGCTGTTTTGGGGTTTTTATTTATTTATTTATTTATTTATTTATTGTGTTATGCGAAGCTATCCTGGCCAAGGTATCAGCAGCCACTTGTTACCCCTCCCCGCTATGGTCTGTTGTTAAATTTCAAATTTACCAAGCAGCTTAACTCGATGTTGATTTTTGGGAAAAACAAGAATTGAAGACTGAAACTTTCTTAATTCAAATTTCCTATGTTAAACTGTGAGGTATGTAACCAATTGTTCCTTAAATCTGTAATTTTTTTTTTCCTCAATTTTTGGCGTTCATGCATCATTTGGGAAAAAAAAAAGTTTGGGATTTTTATTTATTTATTTATTCTGTTATGCGAAGCTATCCTGGCCAAGGTATCAGCAGTCACTTGTTAACCCTCCCTTGTGAAATCTCTATGGTCTGTTCTTCAAATTCAAATTTACCAAGCAGCTTAACTCAATGTTAATTTTTGGGAAAAGCAAGAGTTGAAGATAGTGGAACTTTCTTAATTCAAATTTCCTGTGTGAAACTGCGTGGTGTGTATGAATTGTTTCTTAAATCTGTATTTTCTTTCCTTTTTTTTTTCACTTTTTGGTGTTCATGCTTCATTTGAAAAAAAAAAAGAAAAGTTCCGGGGGTGGAGAGTTAACTAAGTTTTAACTTAGTTAAAGTTAAAACTTGGTTGACTCTCCACCCTTGGAATTTTTTTTAATATAGAAGTAGATAGATCACACTATCGCCCGGTCCATACTGCTCCCATGTCTATTGAACTGGAGTAGAGGCTGCCCCTTGTTTCCTCTTTAGGATGTGGTTTCCGGCTTTCTCTTCTCTCTCTTCAGACCTTGGTATTGGTGCTTTCGTGAGTTTCCTGCGATCTGGCCGGTTGGTGGCAACGGCTCATCACTGTGAGGGTACAGGGTTGGCAGTTTCCTGGTTGCAGCTTCCGACTGGTAATTAGGAGCCCTAACTCTTGCGTAGCGTCAAGAGCGGCTGCTCTGATCAACAGTTGTATAATATCGGGGTTCTTGTAGTGACATGTCGCGCAAGCGCTTTCGGTGGGCAACCCCGAGGCCACACCTTGTTGCAGCCCTAGCCAGTTTCCCTCCCAGCACAGATCGTGGATAATGATCGCCTGTATCCTCTACCCTAGGTCCCTTTCTATAAACAAAAACATGACGAAACAAATCAGAAACGACCCTAAACCAGTTAAATTCAAATCACCTAAACCCATTAACCTTTCTTTCACTAATATCCGGGGCATTCGTACTAACTTTCCTAGTGTAGAAGCGTTCCTACTCATCTACTAACCACTGGACTCTAGCTCTCTCCCCACCCCCGTATAACCTTCCCTTTCTCTCCACCTATGTATCTGTCATCGCACCTGCATTCTCAGCTTTCTATTGCTCCTTTCTAACTAGTTTGTACTCCTCACACTTTTCTAATTAATCTTTTTACAGTTATGTAGCCCCCCCCCCCCCGCACATCAGTGGCATTTCTGCCCTGCTCGGGGTGAAATGATTAAAAAAAAAAGACTGAAATTCAATTGTCATTTCGTCGATGTGTAAACAACTTTGTTTTTCATAGCGTTAGACATGTCAGATTTTGTGCCAAAGAAAGTGCGGAGAATTTTTTTACACTATTTTACTCAAAAGAAATCTGCAGCTGAAGCGCGCAGAATTCTTGTTGAGACTTTTGGTGGCCTTGCTCTGTCGGAAGCAACAAGCAGCGATTGGTTTAGACGCTTCCAAAAGGATTTTGATGTCAAACAACGCTCTGGTTTATCGAAGAAGTTTAAAGACGAAGAATTGCAAGCATTACTTCATGAAGACTCATATCAGGCGCAAGCTGAACTTACATAATCATTATTTTGAAAGCATTAGGCATGATTCAAATGCAAAAAACACTGGGTACCGTACGAGTTGAAAAAAAAAAACGTCGAACAGCGCCTTGTCTTAAACGGCAGAAAAGGAAAGCTTTTTTATATCATCTTAACCGGCGATGAAAAGATAATCCTAAGCTTAAAATATCGTTGGGTAATTCCGGTCATGCAATAACATCGGCGGCAAACACAAATATCCCTGTTTCAAAGTTTCTGCTCTGTATTTAGTGAGATCAGCTTGGTGCAGTTTATTATAACCTACTCACACCGGCCAGAAGACCAAGAGATCGCTCTGTCAACTACAATTGATGCGTTTGATCCAAGTATTGAAAGAAAAAACAACCGCTATACGAGCAGCGATAGGACAAAGTGATTTTGCAGCATGACAACGCTAGACCGCATGTAACAATACGGGTGAAAATCTACTTGGTAACGCTTAAACGGAAGTCATACCCCACCGTATTCACCAAACATTGTCTCGTTCGAATATAACATTTCCCGATCGATGGAACATGGCCTGTCTGGGAAGTGCTTTTACTTATAAATTGGTCGATTAGTGGTTAACCTCAAAAGACGTGTCGTTTTTCCGTCGTGGAATTCAAATGCTGACAGAAAGATGGGAAAGGTAGGCTCTATATATATCCAACTTATGGTGGGTTAATGCGTGACAAAATAGTAAAATTTTATGTCACACGTTTTGTTTTTCAAAGTAGTCTGAATAAGTAAAAATACAAATTGTCGGGTGAAGTCTTTTTAAAGTTTAAAACACATTACACAGAAAATTTTAGCCACCATATAATAATAATAATAGTTCTCTTATAGTACATCAACCACTATTTTATTAACACCGGCACTAAATGGGCAACATCACAGTAGCTACTCTAGCACCTACGCATCGTTCATTCACCAATGAATTAGAACACTCTCAGCTATTGGGCGTGTATAATGATAATATACACGCTAAAAGGTCTGCCTCCTTCTACCAAGCGCCCATAGCTCACAATGTACAATCGCCGACTGACGCCAATTCTGTCGGGTTCCAATCCTGAGTTAAAAAGCGATTGGAGTCTAATCGTACTGATGAGCTTTGATACAGCGAAACAGATCTGTCTGCGGATGATTATATATATATATATATATATATATATATATATATATTATTATTCAAAATTATGTTTATTCAGTGGATACTCGTATTTGAAATTGACGTTTTATATTATTTTAAACAGTGAGTTTTATGTCTATCGGCTTGCGCAATCGAAAAACCTTAATAAAGACAATGTGCTCTTTTATTTTCTTTTAAGTTTTCTCGAATGCGCAGACCGATAGACGAAATATACGCGTAACGTAACGTAAAAATAAAAATGGGACGTTTATTTTAGATACGGATATTCACAAAATATGAAGGATTAATAATGTACATTTCTTTCAGATGAGTTTCTTTTCACTTTTCACTGGTTTTATAAGTCTTAAATTTTCGCTCTGGTAAGAATGTTTCTTCTGATCCTATTCTTATGTAGAATTCTCAGCTGATAGGAATCGAGGTTTAAATTGAAACTATAATTGATACTAAATAAAAATAAAAATTGCAACCTACTTACATTCAAGCAGCAACAATACAGATAATTGCGATTACATTAATAGCATGCTTCAAAAGAGTAAATCGCTGGTGGCTTAAATGATGATTTCTATTGATAAAATCACAGAGATATATAATGTGCGTCGTGGTGCAGTGGATATCGGCTCGGAACGAGAAATCGGGAAGCCCAGTTCGAATTCCAGTCGAATTCCTTGTATTCACTTACGCACAAATACCCTTGGGAAAGGTATTAATCTGTCTCTTCCCTTACTATGGGTTAAATAGTAGGACAGATTGGGTTCTGTAGCCTTGGTCGGCAACCAGTCTATCGCAGAAAGCAATGGCAACCTACTGCGGGATAATCTTCTGCCCAGTCAGTCATATCTCTTTCGAGATATGATCGCCCAAAAGCGTGAATCACATATGGCACTTAAATGACTGGCCCAGAGTTGAGTGACGGCCTTATTACGGAGGAAATATGAATCCCCTGATAGGATTTCTATGTTGAATTTTATGCACTTGCTTAAAGAATTTTATATCACAGGGGTTAAGTATGAATCTAGTCACACCTTGTGCGTTTCATTGATCGAAGGATAGAACTTTCGAGAAAAACAAAGTCCGTCCTCTTGACCGATTAGCACGCATAATTAATTCAACAAGACAAAGGAATAGTTTCTCGGTATATTCAGGAACGCTCATAGTCAATTTAGACCGCTAAGTGCTGGAGGTTTCAATCGACACTCGGGGAAAAAGAAAAGAATACGCAATTGGTGCTGCCGATAGCAAAATGGGATGGGAAGGAAGCGAAGGAATATAAAAGGGTTGAAGCGTACGAAGAAAAAGAGTATATTATTTTTTTTACACATTAATGGGCGCCCGATCTTTCTTTTATTTTGAAAAGAGCAAAAAATATTTGAAAATACTCCAGTAAAAGCCGCCTGTCTGCTTATTTCCCGACCATTTTTTTTTTTTTTTTTTTTTTTTTTTTTTTTTTTTTTTTTTTTTTTTTTCAACGTCTGTTTTTCTTTTCGAGGTGTTACTAAATGCGTAGACAAAAATTGTGAACCGTACTGGTTAGAACTCTGACGCCCCGAACAGAATGGAGGTGGTTTGAACCCCGTGAGTGTGGAATCTTGACAATGGCGTTCGTTTTTTAAATTTTACTTCATCTTCTATGGGCCCTGTCCCCTCAGGACGTAGGCGATCATGGTTCTTCACGTCTCCCTATCCCTTGTGGCTCTTAGTATGTTTGCTCCTGTTACTCCTGGCAACCCCCGTTCCGTCATCCACCTGATCAGGCCCTGCAAATATGTTATCCTCTGCCTTCCTCTGTCTCTTTTTCCTTCTATCTGGCCTGTCAGTATCAGGTTCTCCAAGCCCTCCTTCCTCATATGAGCGAAAACTGTAATGGAAGAATAATGAACCTCTCTGCTCCCAGATCCCTTGTCGTGCTATTGCTTCAACAGACAGGCCACTACGTGGTGGCAAGTAGCTAGTTGACTTGTTGCGATTAGTTCTTTCTATCTCTCTTTTGAATCAGGTTTCCTCAAAGAAACGATACCTGCTACGTGCAAACTGAAATGAAGTGAGCAAAAAGAAACCTTAAGATTTTTGAGACCTACGTAGACTTGGGTCTGGTTGTGCTGAAACGTTACATACGCTGATTCAGTAGATAAAACAAGTTTTTTTTTTTTTTTAATCATTTCACCCCGAGCAAGGCGGAAACGCCACTGATGTGCAGGGGGTTACATAAATGTAAAAAGATTAATTAGAAAAGTGTGAGGAGTACAAACTAGTTAGAAAGGAACAATAGAAAGCAGGTGCGATGACAGATACATAGGTGGAGAGAAAGGGAAGGTTATACAGGGGTGGGGAGAGAGCTAGAGTCCAGTGGTTAGTAGATGATTATTGACTTTGCATTTAAATTTCTGGAGGTTGTAGCCGTCAGGAAAGCAAGAATACGGGAGCGAGTTCCACAGGCGGGAAGTGCGAGAGAGGAAGCTGCAGGAGTAGAATTGTTGTCTGCATTTGGCTAACCTGACTGTGAATGGGTGGGACCCAGTTGCCAGTCTGGTTGCACGAGTAAACACCTGTTGAGGAGGCATCAGTGACTTAAGCTCGTCCGATCAGAAGCCATGAAAGTATTTATCCCAAAAGTGAATATAATAGCATTAAATTTCATTAAATATTCTCTAAGCATAGCAAGCAGAATGAGAAGAATATACTCTGTTGATTGAATAAAATGTTCGGTTCGAAATACCGTAATGGTTGCTGAGTTGGAAAAGAGACACCTGAAGGATATAATGGCCGAAACGTTGTTAATCTAACAACCAAAATCAGCTTGCTGCTCCGAACAGCACAGTACATAAAATTGTTATAAAACTAACAAAGAAATTCTTAAAAAAATGTATTAACAGTATTTTCCAGCGCAATATAAAGATGAACTTTCAAGCAGTCGAACATATTTCATGCTAATCTAAGTTTCTGTGGTACCAAAACGTCAAATAAAAGGAGAAAATTAACCCTAATTTAATTTATAATGTTCAGTTATATTTCGTTTTCCCGTCTGTATATGTTTATATGGTATGGTAAAGTGGTCAAGAATGAAATGAAAATTGTATATTCGAAAATATTAGTTTCAGACATGTGTCTGTTGCAAACATTCCAAAGATAAGTGTGCATATGATATTGTTCTGACAATGCCCGCTACAGTACACGCATTCTCGTCGTTTAATATACTCGTACGGTTCAGACTATGGGCAAATAACTGAAAGACGGCGAAGACGTATTTAAAACAGCCAATCACACGCAGCTATTTGATTTCGTACATCGATAAGCCGACTTCTCTAATCGCATTCTTTATTGTCAGAACTCTGGGAATTCAAATTCTGTGTCTGACCAGATCGATGACAATGGGGGTTATTATCTAACCCCACTGCAATTTGGCAGGATGATAATGGAAAAGAGGAAATACATGTGTCCACTAAACTCGATTAAAGTCACCTGGTATTTCTTCCACATGATTAGCAAGCCTTGTATTTGACCCCAAATGATAGTTTTATGTATAAGTCAGTCAGTTAAATGCCATACGTGATACACGCTTGGGCGATCATGTCTTAAAAGAGACATGACTGACTGGCTAGAATATTGTCCCGCAGTAGGTTGCCATTGCTTTCTGCGGTAGCGTGGCTGCCAGCCAATGCTATAGAACCTAATCTGTCCTATCATTTAACCCATAACTGGAGGGAAGAGATGGATTAATACCTTTCCCAAGGGTATTTGCGCGTAAGTGAATGCAAAGAATTCAACTGGAATTCGAACTCGGCTCTCAAATTTCTCGTTCCGAGTCGATATCCACTGCACCACAAACGCACATCCTTATGTATAAGGCCTTGTCTATAAAC
Organism: Ascarosepion bandense; assembly: GCA_037127315.1. Classification (NCBI taxonomy): domain Eukaryota; kingdom Metazoa; phylum Mollusca; class Cephalopoda; order Sepiida; family Sepiidae; genus Ascarosepion; species Ascarosepion bandense. The sequence goes on along the minus strand of JBBBDQ010000357.1, from coordinate 2,338,447 downwards.
TGTTTCTGTTACTTTGTGTATAGTTCAGGTAGCCTTTTCAGCATATTATCTATAACACTTTAAAGTTATATGACTATGGATGTCTATATGTTTTTCTTTATGGACGAATGTAGTCTAAAAGTATCCGCACCTTCGCCATAACATATCTTTAGGTTTCTCACACTGCCTTCAGCTTAAGCGTGCTCATAATTGATATTATGGTTGTCGCATAATCGGAGTGTTACAGTGTAAACATGGCCGCTCTGCTAGCAGTGTGCACTAAATAGGAACGAAGAGTATCTACCGAGAACATGCTACCTCATCGATGATAACTGGTCTTGTCGGCATTAGCAACTCTCGTGCTTGCTGTGTCTCCTAGTCAGCGGTTAAGGTTGACGGGAATCCAGCTCCTTCGTCGTGGGTCACGCTTTTCCAGACTCTTTTAAAGTTCTCGATCAGCTCATACACACTTCTATGCAGTAGTGCATCGTCGCCGTATTGTGTTAAAAGCCTCCGATGGATTACAGCTCCTGACACTTCTTCCGACCAGTGAAATTAGATAACTGCTTTTTGGTATTATTATTGTTTTACTTACGAATTCAGTCTACTGTTTCCCAACCAGAGACTTGAGTTTAGTGATGGTTTATCGACATACTGTTTAGTCGGCACAATGAACGGTGACTTGAAATGGCGTTTATTTTATTGTTAAGAAGGTACTTTCTAAGGACACATTACATGACAGTTACGCGATTACATCATCATCATCATCATCATCATCATCAAATTGCCCGCAGTCTAACCTCTAAGACCAGTCTATGCATCATCATAATCATCACCATCATCATCATATAGACTGTCCACGCATCTATAACAAGTCCTTGCATCATCATTATCCTCGTCAACAACATTATTATCAAATTGCTCGAAGTCGGACATCCAAAACCAATGTATACATCATCATCATCATAAAGTTACTCGCAGTCGCACATCTATGACTAGTCTATATATTATCATCATCATCATCTTATTCATTATCATGATCAAATCGTCAGCAGTCATCATCATCAGATCGACCGCAGTTGGGCATACATGATTAGTCTATACATCATCATCATCATCTTTAACAGACAAACCGCAGTGGCATTAGTGACTTGCTTGGAGTGAAATGGTTAAAAAGATTAATTTAACTGATTTTAAGTGATTACTTTTTTCGTTTGGCTAAAGTCTAAACAGTTTTCTGAAACTATATATAAATAATAACTTTGCCATCATTTCGAAAATTTGTTTGTTGTCAATTAATTACGAAAGTAATAGCATAATCAAAAGTGTCGTTCGTTAAACTGGTTCACAAATCAATTCCAGTTATTAAGAAAACCAAAATTAATGCACGTAAACATGCGTTTCAGTTGAGATTAATGAAGCCAAGATCTATTTGTCGATCAGTCATCAATGTGACATCAAATCAACATGGCGGGCTATTCGAGGCTGGCGTGTGGAGTAACGTAAGTCAGATTGAACTGAATTATTGCTGCAGCCAGGGTCAGTTAGACTCGTCAAGAAATCATCGTTGTAGAGTTGTTGCAGAAGTTGAAATTATTATCTCTCTTGATTTGCATCGCTACAAAACCCTTTGCCATTCAGTATGGAGGAAATAACGAAGCCATTATTTAGAGAGAAAAAGTGAAAGTAAAAAACAATAATTTAAAAAATACATGAAAAGATCGGGTATTCAAAAACAAAATATCGTTTGGCAATAAGCAAAAGCGGAAAAGGTATTAAATGCAAAGATCTCTTAAAATAGAAAAATGTAATAAATGCTATCAAAACAGATATATTATAAAAAGAGAAGGAAAGAAGTCACTTTAAATGGTAATGCCTATCCCCCGTATTCTCTTTTGTTATGATCCAAGTCAAGATAACAAACGCTCCTAGTTTTCTTTTGCCCCATTTTTCATCTTGACTGGGTCAGTATTTGATTTACCCATTCTATTATTTATTTTATACTCTCCCACTCCGTTAGAAAGTGTTCTTCTTGATTTCGCCGTTTTGGCGAAATACAGCAGCCACTGATTTTGTTGGGTGGACGGGGTTTTTTTTAACCAACATTTGTTTATTTTAGTTTGAATATTTTGTTATATTTTAGTTCGTTTTGGGTATTTCATCCACCGCCCTTATTTCATTTCAGTATCTCTAAATCTTTTAGATATAGTTTTGTAATTATTGTGTATATTAGCAAATTTTTACGTCCTGTGTTTGTTTCCCCTTTTTTAGGTGCCCCTTGTAAAAATGTTCACGGTAATATCAGCCACGATCAACCGGCCCCCGCGCCGACATGGACAAGGTCCAACGTCGAACCCAGGGTACGTTTAACCAACAAGGAAACACCTCTGGCCTGCTGGTCTCCGTATGCTGAATTGACAATAAAGTCGCTAGACAGCACACTGGCATAAACATGAGGAGTTATCATGTGGATTATTATCCTCGTTATTATCACAATGTCATGATAAACTATTCCATCTTAAATAAAGAAACGTCACAATAGTTTATTCAATCTTAAACAAACTAATAGTGTTTTGGGGCAATTTTTAATATCATCATCTTGCGATTTGTTAAAATTTTGAATAATTTTAACACATTCGACAAGATGGATAAAAAAAAATGGTGATTTTTATATGTATTTGTTGAAATTTTTATTATCACAGCATCATAATAGATCATTCCATCTTGAAAAAATCAATAATGTTTTGAGACAATTTTAACACCAACTTGTGATTTTTCTTGTTAAAAATTTTAACAAATTATAGATGCAAAAATAGTGAATTTAATATATTTTTCAAGATTCACAAGTTTGTAAAAAAAAACAGAATTACTTCAAAATCCTCGAAACTTTGTCTTCATTTAATAGTCATTTGCGCATAGTTCATTTTTAACGTATATTAATGTAAAAAGAAAAAACAAATATTGATAAGATAACGAGAGTGACAAAGCGTTGCCAGGGGCCGATAATCATGTCCCTCCCCCTAGTCCAGAGTTTCCACTGAAGTACACACCAGCCCTAATCCAAAGACAATATTCTTGTCTCATTCTATGCTCACATTTAACAATCTTGCTATTGTAGTGTACAAACCAAAATATCTAACTATCGCTGCTCGGATCAGGCACGCCATCTACTTCAGTCTATTAAAATCTTGCTATCTATAGCAATGTATGCATATCTTGATTGCCGTTTGGTCATATCAGTTTTCCCATCTCACACCTCTCAATCTATTATAGTCTTTGTCGAGTTCACTTAATCAATGTCATTATGTCTAATTTGTTTTTATATGAATCAATATCCCTGACTCTTTTTGCCTCTATTTTTAAATGTGTCTATCAGCCAGATTTTAATTTACCTAAGACACTAGTGTCTATCGTTTTTTCTCACTCTCTTTTCACCGTCTCCTCTTGACATTATGGTTACTTTTTTGCCTCTTCGTAACATGTACGATATCCATGTGCATTTTCACCGCCGCCTATATCTATGCACGTCTAAAGTGATATTTTACTTGCATTTTATTTTTATGTACAAAGGAATGTCATTTTACATTGATATACACAACTTGTAATTTAAAGTTGAACAATGAATCTTATCACTACAGATCTTTCAACCTAATATTAATTCCTGAAAAGTATTTTGTCCCATTATATTGTTCACACAGATATATATATATATATATATATATATATATGTATGGGTGTGTGTGTGTGTGTGTGTGTGTGTGTGTGTGTGTGTGTGTGTGTGTGTGTGTGTGCTAACAGTAAAACCACTCACAGAAACATCACTTACCAATATTAAATACGCGAAGGTACAACTCTTTCTAATCATACATGGGAACTCAAAAACAAAATGCACTAAAAATATGATGGAAAATAAGAAAAACAGCACCAGCCTTCAACAATATATTCAAAATGTGCAAACTTTGTCTGAACGAGAAAATAGCTATAAACACCTTCTCAGAACGACACAGATTACTAAATAAATAAATAAATATCCGAACATAACTTATGTTAAAATGCAAACACGACAGAAAATCTTTGCTGCGTTACTTAAAAATCGAAAACTAGAAAACATCACTAATAAAAAGAAAAATATATGCATTATACACGGAGTATATGAGCACTTCGGCGTAGTGCAATTCTCATTAAAGATTTTTTCGCTAGACCAATTACGACAGCGAGTTCGATCTTTACTATGTACTTTCTACTTTGGGCCTTGCGCCAGATCTGAACCAAGCTTACTAACTATACAAAGGAGATAATATAATATTCTTGAAAAAAATAGGATAATGACCAAAAAGGAAAAAAATAAATAGAATTTTATGATGGTGGTAAATTTTCTAAATTTCTGCTTTTATTATGTTTTTTTTTTCTTCATGATGATTAAATAACCTAATAATATAAATTTTTCATCAACTTTTCTTTTATATAAAACTGACTTCATCAATAAGAGGGTAATCGATCTGGAAGAGTTTCTTCTTGGAATGAAACGAGTCACTAAGATGCTTTTTTCTTATTTGTTATTCACATGCAACTTCATACGTACATACGTATATGTCCGTATACAGGGCCGTAGCTGATGCTAAAAAAAACACCGGACACAGAGAAAATTGCCCGGATTTATTAGTTGACAATGTGATGACATCATCAGTGTCATCCGTTTCCAGAAACTATTATTTTTGCGGGTTTTTTCGGCTATTCCAATAGAAATTAGGCACAGAACGTGAACGAAAGCAGGAAATCGGGTTCGGACTTTCTGAGTATAACCAGTCTTTTCTCCCAAAATTAATAAATAAACAAACAGATTTTTACTGCGTTCATTCGGATGTTTTCTTCGTTTTTCTTTCTTTCTTTCTTTCTTTCTTTCTTTCTTTCTTTCTTTCTTTCTTTCTTCGTGAATTGTTTAGTTTGATTTCTGACGAAGACATTTTTCCTTGCCCGGATTTTCACTATGATTGCACGGATCGGCCCGGGCCCGTGCCCGGTGTGCCTGGTAGTCAGATACGGCCATGCATACATATTCAACGAAGCAAGAAAAACTGAATTGAAACTGCCACAAAATGACATCTCATCAAGTTCAAAGTCGGGTCGTCTATACTAAACAATAAATAACATAAAAGATAAAAAAACGACAAACGTCATCACAAATTAAAATAACGGGATTAGAACAAAAGTCACACAAATTTTATTCTTTCATTCCGACCGAGGGACGTCGGCTTAGCAGAAAATTATTAACGATTTAATAGTGAAGCACACATACATACAGATTTCTTTTGTTCTGACCTGAGTAAGCCTATCAAAGCGCAACGTGTAGTCATGTCAGTAAAACAGTTTGCCACTTTGATTTATCAATTTTTGGTTCGGATTCTATATCCTACTAACAATACATGTTTCTTGTCATGAATCAGTTAACTATATCGGTCACACCCCTACCTCCTTGAGTAGAAGTCTCACGTTTCACTTATCTGAACAAAGTGCCATAAAAGGCATTTAGCCACTCACAATCTACAAGAATCATAAGAAAAGAATGCGGTTAGTAACACGATCATCCTTTATGAATCCTGTAACCGAAAACGTCTTACTTTGAGATAAACGCTCTACATAATTCATCTGGCACCCAGTATTAATCTCATCTTATTTAAACACGAAAACGTGTGCTTTTTAGTAGAAGAACGGTAATTTGAATTATAGCCACATTCCTTTCGGGGTCCTCAAAATAAACGCTACTATCATACATCATGCATCGTACAATTATGTCTTAAAAGACAACCGTGAAAAAAAAATTAACAGCAGTTTAAAATACATCCCTTGAATATGATTAAAGTGTCAGAAATCCGTTGGAAAAATAAACACTGCAAATAATTTTATACTCCCTTACAAGCCCCCACCACCCCCACCCACCAAACGCAAAAAGTAAGAAGACTAGAAAATTTCAATAAAAAATTCATCAAATTCTCCTTGTCTGTCATATTCGACTGTTTGAAAGAAAGGTTACTACCCAAATATATATATATATATATATATATATATATATATATATATATATATATTGTCTATATATATATATATATATATATATATATATATTGTCATATGCAGGCAAATCTGTTTCACTCATCAGTACGGTTAGACTCCGATTGCTCCCTAACCCAAGCTCGAAACCCGAACGAATTGGCGTCAGTCGGCGACTCTACCCCTGGTGGAAGAAGGCAGTCTTTTTTAGCGCATATCATATTACGCGCCCAATAGCTAGAGCGCTCCAATTCATTTTACTTTATTTTAAATAACTTTAATCCAAACGGAAAAGTAGGAAGGTAAAACCTTATCCTAATTAATATTAAAAATTTAATATTAAAAATGATACAGGTGGAGAGCTCAAAGTTATAATGATCATACAACAACAATTTTGAACATTGAAAACTTATTTTATTTTATATATATATATGTGTGTGTGTGTGTGTGTGTGTGTGTGTGTGTGTGTGTGTGTAAAGAAAGCCTGTTTCTTGTTTAGTGTCTACTTTCAAGTTTATCTGTCTTTTACGTGTGTAACATTTCGAATATTCAGTGAAGAAATATATTATCAGCGTAAATAGATTTTTTTTCCTTTTTTGACGCAAACAAATAGCAAATGCTAAAACTGGCCGCTCTTCATTCAAATAAAGGTAGGTTTGTTTTTTTTCCTTTCAAATATGATTATGGCTACGCTCTTCTTCTCTTTGGTCGACAATCACTTCTTCACCGTTTCCTTGATTTTTTTCCCAGGTGCTGAACATTTTGTTAATGATTTTTTTAAACAATTTTCAGCAAAGTAAAGAATTTCCAATTATCCTATTTCCGGAAAAATAAGAAATGGCGCCATCAAAGAGGTAGCGTGTTCAACTCTTCCATAAGTATTTAAAAATAGATATAAAAAAGAACCGCACTCAATAATTTAGAACAATTTCATGTACTAAAAAAACATAATGCTGAAAAATATGTTTAGAACAATATCCTTCCGATTAGAAAACGGGTGCGTATATCACCATAGCCCATTGGTCCTGGGAATGACGGTAAACTTCAACCGGCAGCAAAGCCTCTGATTAGAAGGTTGTGAGGAGTATGGAACCACCTCTTAATTGCTGTTGTTTTCAGGGCCACCCTGACCCGGAGTGGTAGCACCTGTTAGGATCCCAGCTATGAGTAAATAGTTAACCCCCAAACTGGGATCAAAACACTATGAAAGTATAAAAATACACGTTTATAGAAATATATACATCAAAACAGCCTTTTATAGAAAATATATATTTTTGAAAAAAAAATATTACCGACAATACATTTTTGAAGAAAAAATTATTACCATTACACATTTTTGAAGGAAAAATTTATTCTCAGCAAAACATTTTTGAATACAAAACTGGAAAACATTTTCAGTTTTCTAAAAAAAAAAAAAGAATAAAAACAAAAATTTTCATTAAAATCTGACTAAATCAACCTTCTCACTATAACCGAGCATTAAAAAATACCTTAAAACCCCTTTTTTTGGCATTAAATAACCCACAGATTGATATGACGTTAAACAAAACTCAAACTCACAGTCACCATAGCAGATTTGTCAAATAGGTTTTTTTCTCGAGAATAGCAACCTGAGGAGACTATCCCAACGTACGGTACAGTTTAAAAAGTCCCCTGAAGCCGTAGGAGGTAAGGTCGTTAAACGAAGGCGTCAGTAGTTGTACGAGCACGAAGTTCCACATTAGGTTCAAGTGCCTTGTCCAGCTACTGACCACACCAGATTGTGCGCTCTCACTAAGAATCTATTCAGCATAGTTGCAGTATAAACCACAGGTTGATTCTAAAAGATTTAAACAACAATGATATGCCAGAGAAGTCGTCTGTAACAGGAATTATATATATATATGTGTGTGTGTGTGTGTGTGTGTGTGTGTGTGTGTGTGTGTGTGTGTGTGTTAGCCAAGAAAAAGCGTAGTTTAAATGAAATTTTTACTAAAAGAGTGGGAATTTTTTGTGGATTGAGTGTGGACCGTTTTTCTATTTTTTCTATTTTATCAAGGTCCCACTCTTTATATCATTTAAAGGTTCTAGAGTCTTTATACATCAAAACCCACATGCCTTCCCTCTGTAAACAGAGGGATTGCTTACTAGGTTTTAATGTTACTGGACTCTAGTTTTCCTTGCGTTATTTTATTTTTTCTCGCCCTTTAATCATCTTTTATTTTACATCTCTCTTATTCCCAGAAATAAACCTGATAAGTCTGAGACGAAACCGGTTGCTTTTTAGTTTTTAGTAAAAATGCCATTTAAACTGCGCTTATTCCTGGCTATTATAACATTTTATACAACAAAGAATTTGTTTATATATATATATATATATATATATATATATATATATATATATATATATATAGTAATATTTCTATTATAAGTGTTTATAATAAAAACATAATTTACTGCAAGACAAGAGCAGTTGAGTTTCGGTGCTAGCTTCTTATCACCTCGTTTGGCAGACTGCATTATTCCATTCAATATTCAATCATCTTACTGGCCTGCAGAAATGATAGCGCCCCACGAATACATACTGACTCCTTGACACTACATAGCAACCCCGAGGGAGGCCTTACTGACAGCGTTGATTGAGAATCAATGTTAACACTGTCGTCTGGATATTCTAAATACCTCATCCTGGCTTTTGTTTCTGTCACCGATTTTTCTAGGCTCTTTCCGCATCTACACAAAACAATTTTAATTTTATCTGATTCTCCCTAGATTTGTTTTCGTACGGGTGTTTTTATTCATATTTTTTATTTCTCATTGTTTCGTATTATCTTACAATTATTATTACTATTGTTGTTATTTTTATTATTGCTGTCATTGCATTTTGCCTTTGCTTTGTGTAATACTAGTTACCTGAAACACTCAAGCAGAAACTTCAAGAGACAACATTTTTTTGTATCCGAACATGCAAACAGATGACGTGCTATGCAACCAGAGAGCCATATACATATGTTGTCAATGCATGTAAAGAAATGTACGTAAGATATGAGAAGTGCCAATCTGTCTGTATGTGTCTATATTTCTGAGATGGAGTATTGTAACTATTTACATTATTTACATGGTACATGGACCCAGAACAATCTACCCCGCTAGACGAAATAATGGATTCGGTTCGAAATTCCAACGAATATCACCTGAAGAAGACCGGGGCATACAACAGCCAAAACGTCTTGAATATGACAATAAGAATAAGAAAATAATCCATTTGTCTGCCTTTTTCTTTTTTTTCAATTCTCATATTTTAGGGCTACCAGGAATTTTGTATATCTAAACTTATTTATAAATGGAACTTTGTGTGTGTGTGTGTGTGTGTGTGTGTGTGTGTGTGTGTGTGTGTGTGTGTGTGTGTGTGTGTCTTTGTGTTTTTTTTCCACTGCCACTATTGCGCTTGGAGCTACATAGGGGAAGGTAAATAGAAAGAGTGGTTAGATATTGGAAATGTCAGAAGGGGGGTGATAGGTAGTTGGGAGGATGGGAAGAGTGTTTGAAAGAATGGAAGCGAGTTATTGTGTTAGGAGGTGTCTATTGACCTTACATTTAAACTCCTGGAGATTGTAGCCGTCGGAGAAGCAGTCATGTGGAAGGGAATTCCACAGTCAGGAAGTACGAGAAAAGAAACTATTGAAGTAGAAGTTGCGGTTGCATTTTATCGGTTTCACTGTAAAAGGGTGGGATCTAGTTGCTAATCTAGTATCTCATGCAAATTCGAACCTAGGGGGCACCAGTGATCTAAGTTCATCGGAGCAGAAGCCATGGAAGTATTTATAAAAGAGACACAGGGAAGCCACGTCGCGCCGGTGAGAGAGAGACTGCAGGCGGTCTGCCAAGTCAGTATCGATCACATTACAGACCCTCCGCTGTACCTTGTCGAGAAGCCCAAGGAGAATAGCAGGCCCACCAGACCGGATATGGCAACAGTATTCAATGCACGGGAGAATGGTACATTTATAAATGTGCAGGATAAATTCAGATGGAAAAAACCTCCGGGCCCTGCACAGAGAACCGACTTTCATAGCAGCGGATTTAGCAATGGATTCGACGTAGTCATTCCACTTGAGGTCCGCTGAAAGTGTGAGACCAAGGAGGCGCAGTGTTTTACTCTCTGGGAGGCAAGCCTGGTCCATGCTAATGGGAGGTAGGTGCGGTTGTCTATGATGGTTAATTGATAGTAGCTTCGTTTTAGAAGCATTAAAATTTACGAGCCATGTCTTACCCCAGTCCACTACGGATTGGAGGTCCTTTCCAAGCTCGGCTGCAAGGTTAGCTTTGTCACCCACACCAGATTTTTGATCGAGGCGAGAGTAAACTGTGGTGTTATCGGCGTACATACCTACTTGGAATATTATGATATCGGGGAGATCATTAATGTACATCAGAAAGAGCGTAGGACCTAGGATAGAGCCTTGAGGGACACCCGCGTTCGTATGGTAGCTCTGGGAGGCATGTCCGTTTAATACCACTTTCAATGTGCGGTTAGATAGGAATGACTGGATTAGTTCAAACAATTGTCCAGCTATACCATAGCTCCGCAGTTTGCATAGAAGGCCAGCATGCCAAACTCTGTCGAACGCTTTAGAGATATCCAAGGCGACGGTTCGGGCTTCGCCATTCCTGTCGAGTGCCTGGTATATATACTCAGTGATGGTCGTTAGCATATCGGCAGTAGACCTGGTAAAGCGGAAACCATACTTCTTGTCCGAGAGGAGCCTATGTTCTGTGAGGTGCTGAACGAGCTCGGCGTTGATAATGGCCTCGAACACTTTGCCAAAGATCGGAAGAAGGCTGATAAGGTGGTAATTTGCGGGGTCCGAGGGTTCTCCAGAGTTTTTGAATATAGGAACTACAGAGGAAGACTTCCAACAGGCAGGAAGCAGAGAGGCAGAAGTTATAGAGCTTAGAAAGGACAGAGGAGAGTTCAGGGGCACATTTCTTAAAGACTCGCTTTGTGGGGGTCAAATTTTGAGATTATCTTAGAGACAAGCAAGAGTGTAATGTGGACGTCATTCAGTTGAGCCTCAGTTCTAGGTGAGAAGTCGGGTGTAAAACCCCCAGACTATTCCAGACTCGAATTGTTCGAGAATCTCCGTGCAAAGCATTCAGCCCTGTCCGCTGAGGAGGTGAGGACCTCAAAATTATTGATTAGTGGGGGTATTGTGGACTTGCTCGTGTTAAGTACTCTTTTACAGAGTTGCCGGTAGTCTTTGGCGCCGAACTTAGCGGATGCTATGCAATGTTGTTTCATTCTGGCAGTAAACAACGTCTTAGCTTCGTTAAGTATCTTTTTACACTTATTACGAGCTGAAGTGAAAAGGCGTCTGTTTTGGTCCGACGAGTAGCTACGGTAGAGTCGGAAGAAATGATTCCGGTGGGCAATAGCGGCCGAGCAAGCGGGCGAGAACCATGGAGACGAATGAGACTTAAGCAGAAATTTCCTGGCAGGGATGAAGGCATCGATGCCAGCCTTAACCCAGGAGGAGACCTCGGATGCACATTCTTCGATGGGAAGACTAAAAATGTTGTTCCATGGGACGTCACAGAGGAAGTCTCGGAACGAATCCCAGTCTGCCCTTTGGTAGCAGTAAGATATTCTACTAGTCTGGGTTTCTTGGGTCGGGTGGGAGAGGAATGAAATGTTGACGGAAACTACGGTGTGGTCAGAGTTCCCGAATAGGCAGTGTTGTTTAGTAGTGCAAGAATCTGGGATGGAAGTGAAGCAGAGGTCTAGTAGTGAGTCCCTTTCGTTGAACCAATTTTCTTGAAAATTTACACAGTTGTACTATAAGCATCTGCGAGAGTTCTTAGCTAGGTTTTGTGTCGAGGTACCCCCCAATAAATATCGAAAATCGATAACCGAACAAATCGGGTTATAGAAGGAGTGGTCCAATTTTAATCAAATTTGATACACTCATATACAAAGACAAAAGAAACAATATTCAGAAGTTTCAAGGTTGCAGTTCTTACAATAGTGCAGAAAATCGATAATATATATATATATATAAGATGTTTGTGTGTGTGTCTGTTTATCTGCCTGTGTGTCCTTTATACAAATCCACAATTTTTATCCGATTCTCACCAAACTTCACACAAATATTCTTTAGGCTGAGTCTGAGCTCCAGGACCATGGATTAGTTTTAAAGCTTTCATTACCCTTGAGCAACTCCGGGCTATACTGCTAGTAATTCCTAAAGTCTAATCTTCTTCTTCATGTAAGGTATCCCTTCAGAACGAAGGTGATCAGTGTCTTCTACGTGGATCTGTCTCTTGTCGCTCTCCAAATTCTTCCTTTTGGTATCTCTCCCAAATCCCGCTCTGCCATCCATTTGCACAGGCTTATCAAGTAGGTCTCGCGCTGCTTTCTCTTGTCTCTCTTTTCGTCTTTTATCTATTTTATCCGTCCTGTGAGTATTAAATTTTCCAGGCCCTCCTTCCTCATTACACGTCCCAGAAACCTCATCTGTCTCTTCCTTATATTATGTATAAGTTTTCTCGTTTCCATCCTCTCCAACACCTCGTCGTTTATAACGTGCTCAGTTCATGGTATCTTCAGCATCCTTCTGTAAAATCACATTTCTGCTGCCTCAAGCCTCTCCTTCATCCTTGAGGAGATCGTCCAACATTCACTGCCATACAGAAAAACAGATATCACATAGCAATCCAGCACTCTTTTCTTTGTTTCTAATGAGATTTTCCTGTCTTTCAGTACTCTGGTTAGCTTTTGATCTGCGTCCTTGGCCATGCCAATGTGTCTTTGGATCTCCATGTCGCACTTTCCATTCTCTGTCAGCTGTTTAAATGTCTTTACTTGTTTTATTTTAGTTTCTTCCACCTGTAGTTGGCATTTTGGGGTCTTGTTTTTAATGATGACCATGTCGTCTTGAGATGGCACATTATTATTATTATTTAATAGGGTGGCACCCCTTTCAGTCGATTGATTAATGGACTATTCTTGACGTCACGTCCGGTTACCAGGTTCCGTCTTCCGGACAGTCAGATCTAGAGACTCAGAGAGTAAAGGTCGTAACTTGATTTGTCCTGAGTGGAGATACGACTCAACTTTAACAACTATATGTATTTTGTTAATACATTATTTTATTTCATTGTTTCCGAGTTCTTCTCGTTATTTATTTCAACACTAACTCCACAATATTATTATTATTATTATTATTATTATTATTATTATTATTATTATTGTTGTTGTTGTTGTTGTTGTTGTTGTTATCATCTGCCTTTGCTTTGTGTAGTACTAGTTATTTAAAAGTCTCAAGCAGAAACTTCAAGAGTCAACAAGTTTTTCGGGGTTTTTTTTTCTATCAGAAGGTCCGGTACTTCTGCTATATATTTAGAGATTCTTGACAAAATCCAATGAAGAATCCGCAATATTACTGGTCCTGACCTGGCGTCCCGGCTTTAGTCACTTTTTCATCGCCCTAATATAGCTTTCCAGATCCTTTTCTATAAATACTGCCATGGTAATTGTTCGGGTGAGCTTTCCGCTATTGTACCTAGACTTTATGAATTTAAGCGCAATACTGGATTGCCAAAAAGTTCTTATCAATTTACAGTCGAAATGGCTAGATAGAAACATAAGTTCTATGCTATCAGTTTCTTCTCTCACACTTCTCGCCTATGAAACTCTCTTCCGGCCTCATGTTTTCCAGCCAAGTTTGATCTTCCGAAATTAAAATGCAATGCTAATCGTTATCTACAGTCTTCTTGATTACTCTTATTGTTCTCGCTACTAATGTTTCTCTTCTTTTTTCTTTTCTTTTTTTTTCTGACACTCATTAACCTATTGTCTCGGTGACTTTACTACTTTGCTTGGGGTGAAATGATTCATTTAAAAACACAGGTGACGTGCCATGCAATACACAAATATGGTCACTGCATAGAGAGAAACTTATGCAAAATCTAATAAGTGCCCATGAGTTTAATTTTTTGTCAATTCTTGTATTTTAGAGCTAAAGTTTGCTTTTTTTAATACCATTCCTAAAGCCCCAATAACAACAGGCAACGTTGTCTTGAGATGACGTATTTTTTTTCTTTTCATCATTATTATTATTATTATTATTATTATTATTATTAAATTTAAAACTACAATCACAATAAATATTTTCCTCCCAATTATACGCATTGTTGAGGAAAATTTCCAAAAAAAATTTCGTGCGCCTTCCTGCACCCATAAACACAGAACCACATGAATGTGAAGTCAATGAATTTCACCGAAACAGCAGCATCTTGCAGACTTTCCTCAGAGATTCACCTTGACTACAAGACAAAACTATCGATTTTCTTTCGCGTCCAACACACACCCTGCGCTTACCACTTTTCATCATGTCCTGACTTTGCACCCAAGAACATTGTTCCTGCCAAATACCGTTCTGTCGCATTTATATTGCCTTAAGCGACACGTGAACGCCACCCTCACCAATGTCAGTCAGTTAAGGACCATACGTGAAACACGCTTGGGCGATCATGTCTGCGGTACACTGGTTGCCGACCAAGGCTATAGAACCCAATCTGTCCTGCTATTTAACCCATAACTGGAAGGAAGAGACGGATCAATACCTTTCCCAAGGGTATTTGCGCGTAAGTGAATACAATGGATTCAACTGGAATTCGAACTCGGCTCCCCGGTTTCTCGTTCCGAGCCGATATCCACTGTACCACAATGTGTGACAAAATAAATAGATATTGTTGATTGTAGAACTTATTCTTTCATATAAGCTTTAGTAGCGACTGTTTATTGTAGCTGCGAAAATTCTATTTCCTCTACTTTGCCTGCTAGTGCAACCAAGTAGCCATCCGGGCACTGTTTAGAATATAAGTAATCGGACTGACAGTTACTGATCTAACCTGGCATCACAGAAATTTTTAAATTACCAAAAATCTAGAAAACCTACTGGAAATCTTTTTCTATTTAGGTATGAAATGAAATATTTAATCATCAAATTACCGAGTGGTTAGAAGATTCGATTGTCACCATGGTTAATTTGTTAGGAACGTGGCTTCGGAAACTGCATGTAAATCATAGCACAGGTTGACCCAAACGAGTTGATGGATGAAATTGTGCAGAAGGAATTATATGGGCTGTGTTAGCACGAAGTTACACGTCATCGTGACCGAGGGTTTGAGCTTTGTTTAGACCGTTCCTCTGATAATGCGCTATTTCCCAGAGAATGTAACTAAGGTCCGCTCAGAATTTGAACCGTCAACCCGTTTAGGTCGACCCGTGCAATGATTTCCATACACTTTCCGAAGTCAAGTTGTTGATACACCACATGTGCGCTCTGTGAATATTAAACAGACACCAATGTGCCCAGACGGACACCTGCAACATCGATTGACTAGCATCCTAGGAGACACACTCGGATACATGCTACCGGCTGTTATCATCGTATCAATAAAATATTCCCTCTCTTGTCTATTATTTGATATTTTCTCAGTTGATTATTCTGAAGATAACATTTATGAATTTTGATTATATAAATCATCAAAAAAGAGAATTACTCTTAAAGTTCAATGGAAACTTTACAAATTTTCAGTTGCTGAACAATAGATTCGAATTAGTGGATAAAAAGATCGGTTTGTGAATATAGTTGTTGTGAGTTCCAATCCCTGGGTTGGGGAGTGTGTACTTGCGCTCAGTGGAAACGGGCTAGAAATAACTGGACAATGCTACCGAGTGCCTAGTAACAAAGCGGGAAATTCGAAAATGAATTTATTTATTTTGCATTTATTTCTGAGATGAGATATTTTCAATAACACATGTATAACCAACTACTATATCCACTACGCTACTGTTCCGAAGGACTTTAGTTGGATATTTTTGAAGGCTTTTTTATATTCAGTGTCAGATGGATATTGACAACTGGATTATATTAGTATCATCTCGTGGTCATGAGTTCGATCTTTGGACTTGGTAGAACCAAATTCCAACATGAAAAAAAAATTGATTTCACAGGCTATTTTGCAATAAACAACGAGATAATCCACATCAGCCAATCTATGGATACCTGAGGATGACCAGAGGGTACTTGGTCGAAACGTTGTGTCGATTATAACACCTATATCAACCAAGACGGGAACAAAAGTTCGAAATAATTCCAGGATTATTAAATGAATTTACCTATCATGATTCATGCGCAAACTGATCAATTACCATAAGTGTTTGCCTGAATGTTCAACACAAAGTTGTAAGTGTGATTACCAGGAGGTTTGCGGACGTGGTCAAGGGAATTTAATTCCAAGTTTCAGTTAGATTCAATTTCAATGAATTAGTATTGGCGATGTCACGACAAGGGTTTTGGCAATGAGTTAGTCATATACTACAGATGCACTTTTTTTAATCGTATCACCCCGAGCAAGGCGGTAACGCCACTGATGTGCAGAGGGCTACGTAATAGTGAAAAGATTGGAAAAGAAAAAGCCGGAAACCACATCCTAAACAGGGAACAAGGGATGAGCCTCTTAACCTGTTCAATAGACGTGGGTGGAGTGTGAACCGGGCGATAGATAGATCGCTAATCAAAGTTTTTTTGCCATAATCTATCTTACACATTTGCATATCTACCATTTACCCATGCTTTGAATGTTGCTGTCACATATGGACTGGTGCTTCTGCTGTGTATTTAGAGACTTTTGATAAAATAGAAGAATATACTTCTGTCATCTCGACTTCAGTCTATTTTACACCACCGCAAAGTAGCTTCCCTATGCCTTTTCTATAAACATTTTCATTCTAATAGTTTTGATGCGCCTTCCTCTTTGATCCTTATAATTTATGAATTTAAGCGCAGTACTAGATTGGCAGCAAGGTCTCACCATTTTACAACTGAAATGGCGAAATGTAACCGTGAGTTTTATGCTAACAGTTTCTTCCCTCGCACTTTTCGCTTGTGAATCTCTCTTCCAGCTTTTTTGCTTTCCAATCAACTTTGGCCGTCAAAAATTTAATTGCAATGCTAATCGTTATCTACTGTCTTCTTAATTATTATTCTTTTATTGTTCTTTCGTTGTAAAAGTGTTGTTGTTTTTTTTCATATTTTTTACCACCCAGTAACCTTTTGAGTCGTAGTTAACGTAGTAGAATTTTTTATATTAGAAACCGGTTCTGGGGTGTAAAAGTATATGATTATTCTGTGCTTATGAGTACTTTGTCTATTTTTTTAATCATTTCATCCCAAGAAAGGCAGTTTTACTGCCACTGATGCGCAGCGGGGTTACATAGAAGAAAAGTGATGAGAAACAGGGACAGGGTATAGGGAGTGTCAGGATATGGGTAAGAGAATGATGAGAATACAGGTGTGATGAGAGTAGAGTGGGCGGAGAAAAGAGCATAAGAGAAAGGATGCGAGTCAGTGAGATAGAAGATGGCTATTTCATTCCAAACCAATATCCACTGCACCACAACGCACCAAGTAGAAGTATATGTAGAAAAAATAACCAGTCTGATAAGGGTATACGAGGCACATGCATCACAGCCAGATATGCGTGATATGCATTGATAAAAGTTTGAGTTTGAGTTTGTTTAACGGCACATCAACCTCTATGGCTTATTTAGTGCCCAAAACGTGGGGGTTTAAGTTGTTGTTGTTTTTAATATTCGATTATAGTGAATAGGTTGATTTAGTCAGATTTTAATTAATTTTTTTAAATTCTTTTTTAGTTTAGAAAACTGAAAATGTCATCTAGTTTTGTATTAAAACTTTTTTTGCTGAATATAACTTTTTTCTTCAAAAATCTACTGTTGGTAATATTTTCTTTCAAAAATATATTTCTCTATAAAAGTATATTTATGTATATATTTCTATAAACGTGATTTTTTATACTTTCATAGTGTTTTGACCCCAATTTGGGGGTTAACTATTTGCCCATAGCTGGGACCCTAACAGGTGCTACCACTCCGGGTCAGGGTGGACCTGAGAACAACAGCAATTAAAAGGTGGTTCCATGCTCCTCACAACCTCCCAAACAGAGGCCTTGCTGCTGGATGCAGTTTACCGTCATACCCAGGACCAATTGATAAAAGTAGCACATCATCGTTCAGGTAGAGCACAGTTAGAAATACCTTCATGTTGTGTAACTCAGCCGGCACAGGTAATCTCGGAGTTAGCGTGTTCGTTGTCTTTGCTGAATATCCTTTTAACATAAAAAAGGTGAGCAGCCACTATGTTGCACCCCCACCATGTGGCTATTCACTTTCATGGACAAGAGGAGCAAAGTGTGTCAGCGGTTAGGAGACACGCCCAAATGGTTAAGGCCAGGCAACCTTTCAGGCTTATTGCTGCTATATCACTATTTTGCAGAGGAGCTCTATTCCTTTGTTCAGACATTTACTATTTGGACACGCCATGTTAGTTCCGAGAAATGTAAATACTCCCATTTCCTAGGTGCTCAAAAAGTAAGGATAAAATACAACTCAACAGAGTCCCAAGTTGTTGCTTTCCTAAATATTAAAATAATAATCTCTTCAAGTGAAAGATCAATCATTATCTCTAGTAATTATAGCCCTGATCGTCACTTTCTACCTCCTTTTTCACATATCGCACACCACATTTATCATTGCCATTTTCATATTAAACCTCTACCTTGAGTGGCTCTCCAGATTTGTACTGCGTAAATTATAGCATAAAAATTTGAAAAGCAAGATGTGATAATGAATGGGGAATTCCATGTAGCCTGTTGTGCTTCATCAAGACAAAATTGTCCATATTAATGCTCATATCAATTTAAAAAACTTTATTGTTACCTCCGACTTAAGGCAGAGGTACTCTATTCGGTCACGTTTGTTTGTTTGTTTTTTGTTTGTTTGTTTTGTTTTTTGTTGTTGTTTTTTTTTGTTTTTTGTTTTTGTTGTTTTTGTTTTGTTTTTTTGTTTTTTGTTTTTTCCATGATCAAGATATCTCAAGACTCGCTGGATTGATAAAGAAGATACTTTCAAGAATGATTGACATTATGGCTGACACGCACTGATTACATTTCTGGGTTCGATTTGATACGGGTTAATGTTTCTGGTTTATTTTTTCTTTTATTAGTTAAATATATTTTTACCTTTCAAATACCAAATAGAGAATTACCTTCAAGATCATTTTAAATACTGAATTATCTCCCCTGTTTCATTTTAAATGTGCATTTAATCTTGAGAGCGGTAGAGTTCATTTTTTGTATTTTCACTCTTGAGAGCGGTCAAATCATTGTAGTCACACTTTCTTATTTTAATAATTGTCTTTTGCTAATTGTTGAGATGATATCGGCATTGCATTGGCGGAAGTTTGCAGTATTTGTTCTTTCTAGTTATTTTCATTATTACTGTTATTGTTGTTGCTGTTGTTGATTTTATAAATTACTATTAAATGAAACTATTTTACAGTCACAATGATATAAACAGCGTTTGCTACTATATAGAAAATTATTTAAACTCACACCTTGGTTAATTTTTTAAACGAAAAGCGTGAAATATTCTTCTCCTAATTTAAGTGAATGCCGATTGAAATCAAACGAATTTATTTTGTTCGTCAAATTCTGCTTGTCCTTTTTGCTATGAACGGAAATGAAAGACCGATCAAGTCCTTCCTGTTGATTTGCATTCTCCTTCTTAAATGAAGCGCTTGTCAATAATATATGATGAATAATTTAAAGCTTACATCGACGCTACACTTGCAACTAAATGGATTCCATTCATTAAATTGATAAATTGGTCTTGACTTTAAGAAATCATTGATTCTGCATTTAATGTCTCGACTCTGGAATTTAAATTTGCTTTTATTATTATTATTATTATTATTATTATTATTATTATTATTATTAGAGACCTGCATCTTTTCGTTTGTACCAGTCTCTTGGTTCTAATGACCAAACACTCACGTGTGCCTGTGTCTACTTGGTTTCTCTGCTTCGACCGGGAAAGATATCAAACTGCACACTCAATCATCGTGACAGACTTTTTCGCTGGAGAAACGTTACGTCAAGCGAACAGGTTCAGAAAGAGATATTTAAGGCGAGGTTTAGGTACCCATACAATTTTATTCGCTATTATGAAACAAAATTCCAGTTCCGATGATGACGAGTTGGATAAGGTATGTAAGACGTATTCCAGAAAATATGTTCATTTATTTTCAATATCCCACAGTATGAGATTGAAACATTATTTGTAAACTTACCAAAAAAACTAAAGATTTTTTAGACTTTCAAATGCTTTAGTAAACATCAAAAAATCAACCTTGTGAAATAAGATACAAAAACTTAGCAGGGCATTTCAGTATCAATAGAACATTCATACCAACTGATTTAAGGAGATAAATCTTAACATAATTACTAATGCTAAAGCAATAACATATTTGGTTGTAAAATATTTTTAAAACTTTTTGTAATTCTACATTAGAAAATATAAAAATATATTACATATATTATGAAAGTGATAATGCAGGAAAACAAATATTAACCTGAATAGCAATATTTGGATGTACAAAGATAACAAAAAAAATCAGATATGTTCCGTAGAAAAAAGCTTTCAATGCATATTTAATATTAAATGGCTACTTAAATGAATCCTAACAAAAACAAAAAAAAATTTAACAGGTGAAAATAGAACATTTTTAGACAGGAAAAATATTTACATTAATTATTATTTTTATTAGTGAAATAATTTTAAAAAATGTATTTATTAACTTTTCAGAATACAAAGTAAAAATACAGTAGAATTGTAGAAACTGATACAGTTTAACAAAAAAAAAATCTTGGCTTATTTCAACTGACAATTTTAAGTTACTTTTTTCACAAACTGACAGGGCAATATTGAAACATTTCTCAGGAAAGGAAAATAGAAGCAAAGGTTAAATGTTACAAGAATAGTGGTCTACTGAACTGAACCAAAAAGACATGAAACGATATGAAAGTTTGGGAAACGGAATTTATTAATCCTACTGATTACAATCTTAAAAATGATACAATATTGGATGCCTGCTGACTATCCCTTTTTGTGTAAATTCTAATATTTTGTAAGCAAATTATCAAAACCATTATAAAACTGTATGTAATACATCCATTAAAAACAATACCACAAAAAATATGAATGAAAAGAACTTACTTGCGTAGTGGGTTTTAACATAATATATTCACTGTCATAAGTCCCATTGCTGGAGCGCCGATAATCTCTTACTTCCACTATGACACAACCACTGTGGAAGACGTTCACCTACAAGATAAATAGTATCCTTTAAGTGCTTGTCAATAAATGTATCTTCTACTAGACAAGAAACATCTTAATAGTTTTCAGGAGAGTCAATACTGAAATGTTACTGAAAAAAGAATGGTGCCAGTATCGTAGGTGGCTGATCTCTTTGATTCTGGTATAGTATTATCGCCTACCCGGTTTGAATGTGTCCTACTTCAGTAAGAATATATTTATAGATATAAGTAGTTGGCTATTTATTGAAACTAATTATTTTTTTTACATTTATTTAATTTTAACTTATTTAATTGTCACAAGCAGTTCTTTAACTATGTCTTACTAAACATACTAAAATAACATCCTTTAATTGAAACAAGCAGTTCTTTATCTGTTACCAGACAGTTACTTTCTCATTGAAACTAATTATTAAAACATGAAAGAATATATGGGATTTTTCATCAAGATTTCCACGTGGTAATATGTTTGTATCTATAAACACAGACAAAATTTAATTCACTTTTGAAAGTAGGCCACATACTATACCAGTGACAGAATTTCTTGGCCTCATTCAAAAGGTAAGCCTCATACTCTACCGGCACCAAAAAAACTTTCACTTTTACAATAAAGCTTTTAGAATTTCCAATGCTTTAGTAAACATCAAAAAGTCAACCATATGAAACAAGATATAAAAACTTAGCAGGTCATTTCAATATCAACAGAACATTCATACCAACTGTTTAAATAGAAATATGAAAATACTTTTTTATATTTGTAACTAAGAAATGAGATTTGGAAATCTGAAAGTAGAGGAATACTTAGATAATTATGATTAAAACTTTCGAAAAGGTGCTTTTGTATGTATTTGTAGATACAAACATATTACCAAGTGGAAGTCTTGAAGAAATTCGATGTACTATTTCCTGTTTTACTAGGGATTAAACAATCTCATACTTATGAATTAATTCTAGACTTACCTGGAACCGACCAAGTGATCCCGGAAAATATGCCTGCAACATGACATTACACTAGAAGGGTAGATTGGTGATTGTCACCGAGGCCATCATAACCGATGGTTGCGGGGACCGAGAAATTTGTACCTCTAGCCTGAGTGTACGCGCTTGGGTGCCCACTTTAAAAATCGACTTTGTGTCACAACTCGCCACAGTCAATAGTGGTGGGTAAATACACTTTTCAATTTTAACACGTAAACTATTTGCCTATATTTCTAAGATGAGGTAATATTTACATTATTTACATTATTCGGACTATTGTCTTTATCTTGGTTGCCATTTGTACGACGTTTCGGCCGTTTTACGCTCCGGCCTTTTTTAGGTGCTAGGAATTTTGAACTGAACTTTTTATTACGATCACTGGGTTACATCATTCTAATTTCCTGTGCAAAGCCTATTTTGGTAGTCATGAAATATCGGATTTCTTCAAGACTTCCACTTGGAAATATGCTTGTATCTACAAATACATGCAAAAGCACCTTTTCGAAAGTTTTGATCATAATTATCTAAGTATTCCTCTACTTTCAGATTTCCAAATGTCATCTGTTAGTTACAAAAATAAAAATAAGAATTTTCTTATTTTGTTGATATTTATGAACAAAGTACCAGCAACAAATGAATGCGAGTTCTGTTGGTCAATCATTTTAATGAGCCACATAACCAAACTAGTGATGCAAATTCTGCTGAATAGAGCACAAAGTAGAATTAGATTAAAAATAGAACAATGACAATGTGGCTTTATCTAAGACACTGGAACAAGAAATGCAATATTTGTGATCAGCAATACAAAAGCAAAATGATGTGTACTTACGTTTTTTAAAATTATGCAAAAACATCTGACAAGGTACGGCAAAGTATCTATTTGAATTCCTGGGAAAACTCGAAAAGATGTTAGAATAATCCAGAACTTATACTGGGAGCAAACTGAATAGAAAATGAATTGAGTTCAACCTTTAGATCGACGCTTTTTCAGGAGAACTGGATGCTCTACTAGGACTTATAATCAGGGGGCATTAACAATCTAAAATACGCAGATAAACTGTGCTATTTTCGTGCTAATTTCAGTCTACAAAATAACGTCAACTTCAGTGGCTTCATACACAGTGAATGTTTTTAGACGGTAGTGGCTTGCTTATACTGAAATATCAAACAAAAGACATTTTATTATTTACTGTTGTCTAACACATAATCTTAAATATTTTAAAATATAATATCTACAAATACTCGTATATCCACAGAAAGTAATCTTCCATTTTATAAATTCATCTGTGTTATTTGACAAAAACATCCAAGATTATGAGGTCTGGTGTTCTCGGTGGCCACTCATCAAGACTCGTACGACCCCGTCCGTTTGAAATGCTAATATAAAAAGTCATGAAAAATCAAATAAAAATGTGGCGGCGCTCCATCTTGTTGAAAGGACATGTTCGTTCTTTTTCAACCATCTTCGTCAATATTATTTCTGCAAAATAAGAAACTATCAAAATAAATTAGACATTTAAAACATGAATAATTAATTAACATCTATGGTACATGAGTTTTGCCTCACCCAGTACATCTAATGCCATCACTCCATAAGCATTTTTAATGGGATTGAGGTCTGGAAACAAGTCACATCATTATAAATGAAAAATAATTTCTGGTAAAAAAATGTTTGCCTTTGAAGAATGAGGACTCACGTTGTTTTGTTGAAATACCAACTTTTTCTTTCCTTTCGTATTTATTAATAAACTTAGAATTAAGCTGTGTTCTAGCAATTCTTGTTTCTTGAGTATTGTCAAATAGACAATGTAACCCACAGTAGAGTAAAACCACTCTAAACCATAATTCTTCCATTAGCACAACTACGGGCAGCTCTTTTCAACGTTTCTCTTCGTAGATTATGCCTCCACAAAATGAAGCCGTAGCAATCAGGTTCCTCAACAATGACATGCCTTTCATCTGCCAAGAACCAATGCTGAATATCCGGGTGTTTCATCCAGGATCATCACTAACATATGGATCTTTTAAGGCATTTTTCAAACACGGATTTGGCTTCCCTTGCACCGGCACTATATGGCCAAGATCCAAGATAATGTGAACTGATGATTCCAATATTTGGTGTATCTGGCAATTATCGCAAAATTTTCCGAACATCTTTTGATGGATTTTCTATTATTTATCGTTTTGTCTGCATAGAAATATTTTATTTTTTTGCCATCTCATCCCCGCGTCTCTTGCAAAAAATGTTGAGAATTAAAACCGATAGATCGAGATTGACCTGAATTTTGTCGTAAGTTTTTGCAGCATCCAGATGAATCTTGGGTTGTCACCGTTATCCAATTCTGTTTCAGGTAAGAATGCTTTATCTTCTGATACAAGAAAACAACTTTTCATCATTTTCAGAGAATCTATTCGAAATGTCTTCAGCGTTAGAATTACAGAAAAGTATAAAAATGACACAAGTGTCTTTTGTATATTTGCTCGACATTGAGAAATAAACATTAACTGCATAATTGAATTCATTTCACTATTAACAATGACATAAAATATTTTAGAAGTATATTTGGAGTTCACTTACATATATACTACTAGCAGTATAGCCCGGCGGTGCTCGAGTGTAATGAAAGCTTTAAAACTAATCCATGGTCCTAGAGCTCAGACTCTTTGGACGTTGGCACGAAAGACTAAAAAGCAATAGTTGTTTCCAGTTAAGGCGAAACCGTAGACTGAAAGAAAAATGAATGAATGTAAGTCAAATTTTGATTTCCTGATATCGATATCAAATAAGTTTTTTCGTCGTAAACTGAATTTTGAAGGCTAAATAAGTCCTCTGAGTAAATGGTATCATGGCTGAGACTAAGAACTACAATTATACCTACTCAGAGCCAAACCCGAAGCAAAACCTAAAATAAAAGGACTGAAAAAAATACAGATATACAGGCAGATAAACAGACACACACACAAACATCTTGCCTTTTATATATATATATTATCGATTTTCTGCACTATTTTAAGAACTGCAACCTTGAAACTTCTGAATATCGTTTCTTATGTCTTTATCTATGAGTGTATCAAATTTGATTAAAATCGGACCACCCCTTCTATAACCCGATTTTTTCGATTATCGTTTTTCGATATTTATCGGGGGTACCTCGACACAAAACCTAGCTCAGAACACTCGCAGATGCTTATAGTGCAACTGTGTACATTTTCAAGAAAATCGGTTCAGCTGTTTTGGAGTCTATAGGTAACGGACACACACACATACATACACACACTCAGACAAAGTTCCATTTATAAATAAGTTTAGTTTTTTTTTTCATTTTTCTTAAGATTTACTTGCTTAAGCACCACGTCTATGGAATTCTCAACATTTTTACGTAAAACCACATTTTTTGCAAACTGCAGTTTTCTCTTTATCTGTGAGGTGATTATCCAGCATTCACTATATTACAAAATCATTGATATATAACAGTTCAATAACCGTCCCGATTATGGCAACGCATTCGTCCTAGTGGGGATGGGACTCAATATTTAGTTATTTGGTATAATGTCTGATGCACTAATAATTATGGTATTTGAATTTTTAACTGTATTTGATGGTAAGTCTTTTTCCATAGATTAATAGTGTATTGGCTTGTACAAGGGAGTGCTGAAAAGTTCTAATCTCTAGTATGACTGGATTTGAAAAAAATATATATATTTATATTATGATTTGGTAAGACTTTTGGAAGTATATCAGGTCGAGTACTTTTCAGCACTCTTTCGTAGAGAGCAATTTACATCGATTTTGATTTACTAGACGCTTAGGTATCTATCCGATGAACGAGTTTCAGTAGCTTACTTCAGTGAATAAAATAATGGAGAATGGTTAGTTTTTTAAAAAAAATAAATAACACTTTTTCTCGACTACTCATTCCTCCATTACACTGAATTTTATCCATAAAATATTATTGAACAATAAGACCCAGAAGAAACCGGTTGCGAACAGGGTAGATTTGTTCTCAGTTGACCGCTTTCAAATTCAGTGCCGGTTTAATGTGTCAGACTATTTAGAAGTATCAGCCCTTACCCGTCCATGACAATCGCAGGATATTGAAGGCCGAAACAAAATTGCTTGTGGCAGCTGGTCAGATATTCAGGTATAGTCAATCATTAAAGACATTCGATCTAAGACAGATCTGTGTACACTGAAATGTAAAGAGATGCGTTTTAAGTTCATTGGAGTGGCGTGCCGTTAACAGTGTAGAGACGTCTTTAGAAACATGTACATACCATTATCTGGACGCTAACCGAGTAAATATGCGTTTGTCTCCGGACGTAAGATTGATACCAAACATGTGTAAAGATGCAGGAGGGACAATTGCATGCGCAGCTCAATGGTTATTAAGTAAAAATACAGAAATGAAATTCTATTTGGTGCCAGGGCGGATAAAATTTATACCATAAATTCTATTCCATACAATCCAACAAAATGAATAGGCAGAAACAAAAGCAATTGAAGAATTTTGTTTGATGGCAATCTCTCTCTCTCTCTCTCTCTCTCTCTCTCTCGCTCTCTCACTCTCTTTCTCTCTCTCTCTCTCTCTCTCTCTCTCTCTCTCTCTCTCTCTCTCATTTTAAGATATATAACTTAACATCTGACTGTAAAAGTGATTTTAAGTTCTTTTTCATTGTAATACTCACTCTGTCTAATCTCTTGGGTTTCTCTCTCTCTCTCTCTCTCCCTCTCTGTAGATAGATAGATAGATAGATAGATAGATAGATAGATAGATAGATAGATATTTCACCCCAAGAAGTTCAATAATGCCATTAGACGTAAAAGGCTACTGAATGTGAAAGAATGAGAAAAAGAAAACATTTGAGAGCTCTAGAAATTGTACCAGGATTCGTCATTTGCGGCCACAATCTGAACAATAAAAGATATGCAAATGATACAGTGCTGGTAGCAGACACGGAAAGTAGACTATATAACCTCATGACCATAAGAAAGTAGTTAAAGAAAACGGAAACAGGTTAAGAGGCTCATCCCTTGTTCCCTGTTTAAGATGTGGTTTCCGGCTTTCTCTTTTCCAATCTTTTCACTATTACGTAGCCCTCTGCACATCAGTGGCGTTACCGCCTTGCTCGGGGTGATACGATTAAAAAAAAAAAACAACGGGGCTCCGGCCTTCGGGCTGGGGTCCAAAATGACGAGTTTTGCGGTGGATAGGTAATGTTTTGACTAGTACCTGGGCGTACACGCTCAGGTTCCCCACGTTAAAAAAGACTTTGTGTCACATCTCTCTCAATTGAGGGAGAAGGGTAAATATCACAGAAACAAAGAAGGGTAAATATCACAGAAACAAAAACTGAATGCATGCTCATCAGTAAAAAGAGAATCTCAAAATGCCAACTTCAGATGGGGGATATAAAAATCGAGCCGGTTCAGAAATTTAAATACCTGGGAAGTGTTCTAACAAAGGACGGAAATAGCGACATTGAGATACGAAGGCGATTTGGCATGACAAAGGGTGAATTCGAGAAACCGGGTAGGGTATTGAGAGACAGAAAATTTTCGCTGAAAATTTCGAGACAAAGAAGAGAGTACTGGATTGTTATATGACGTCCGTCATTCAATATGGCAATGAATGCTGGACAATCTCATCAAAGATTAAGAAAAAATTTGAGGTAACCGAAATGTGGTTCTACAAAAGGATGTTGAGGATACCATGGACCGAACATGTGAGTAACGAAGAAGTTTTGGAGAGGAGGCAAGTGAAAAGGAAACATACTTAAGATCAGGAAAAGACAGCTGAAGTTTCTGGGACATGTAATGAGGAAAAAGGGTTTAGAGAATCGGATACTCGCGGGACGGATAGAGAGAAGGAATTGATGAACTCGAGTGAGGGTTTGGGAGAGTAACAAGAGAATTGTTCTGGGAGGGTAACAAGAGAAAGGTTTTGGGGGTAGCAAGAGAAAGGGTATGGGATGGTAACAAAAGAAGGGGTTTTAAGGTCTACAAGAGACAGGAAGATGTGGAAGGTCATAACCGCCTACGTCCTGAAGGAACACATCGTATAAAAAGAACACAAGATAGACTGATGTTGTATCTAAACTTTTGAAGATCAAAGTTAACTGGAAAGTAAATAGCTAAAGTAGTTAAACAAAAATGATAGACATACACACAGAAAAACAAATATATATATGTGTGTGTGTGTGTGTGTGTGTGTGTGTGTGTGTGTGTGTGTGTGTAGTATTATTACTCAGGCATTAATAAAACAGTGCCCAATTTAGTGGAAACAGAGCTATTATATATATATATATTGTTCTACGTCGATGGCACGACTGAAAATCTTTTAAGCAGTCAGTTTGAAACATGTACTTGATGACTGCATAACACATGAAACTCTGTGTTGTGCCATTGACCTAAGACAATATATATATATATATATATATATATATATATATATATATATACTACCGCCCATAATTATTAGATCAGCCCAGTTTTTAAAAAATTATATATTTCATATTATTTTTAATATTTATAGCCAAATAGATAATTCTAAATGAAAATAGAATGGTTCTTTTGTTAATATTGCACAATAGCATGTGCATCAAATGAACTGTTCTAGTGTCCGGTTTTTGTGCTGTCTTCCCCATGTTAATCTCTCCTTATTGGCTGGCCGAAGTAAAGGCTTCCTGGCTGCCTTGTAAAATTTTACAAAGCAGTAATAACAAAAGAACCATTCCATTTTCATTTATTATCCACTTGGTAATAGATACTAAAAAAGGTATGAAATGCATCATTTGTTTTTTAAACTGGAGAGTATGAGAAGGATGAGATTGCTGATGAGAGTGGGTGGACGGACGGAGAAAAGAGCATGAGAGGGAGGATACGAGTCAGTGAGACAGGAGATGACTATTGACTTTACATTTAAATTCTTGGAGATTGTAGCTGTCGGAGAAACAAGTAAACAGAAGAGAATTCCACAGGCGGGAAATGCGAGAAAAGAAGCTGCTGGAGTAGAATTGAGTTTACAATTTATCGATTTCACAGTAAAAATGGGGGACCTAGTTGATAATCTTGTGGCTCGAGGAAGTTCATATATCTGGGGTACCAGTGAGCTAAGTTCATCGGAGCAGAAGCCGTGAAAGTGTTTGTGTAAGAGACACAGGGAAGCCACACTGCGTCGGTGAGAAAGCGACTGTATTCTAGCTGCCAAGTCGGGATCGATCACATTACAGATTCTCCGTTGAATTTTGTCAAGGACACCTAGATGGATAAGAGGAGCACCCGACCAGATATGGCAGGACAAACAGGAAACGTTTATCAGTCTACCATGACTTACTTATATTAAAGTTTCAACAGAGAATGAGATATGGAGAAAAAGAAGAAATTAATTCTGCTATTTAAATTTTTGTATTGGTTGACTTTCATTGGTTAGGCAGATTTCACGGGCATTTAACCTGTTAAACAAACGTTAGTATAAGTTACGGTGTTCCGAATTCAAAGAGAGACGACGCTTCTTTTCCAATATCCTAAAAATTAATGGATTCCCGTCTTACCTAAAAAACCTTAAATTTTGCTTTAATTCTATAGTATATTTCTAGTTTATCAGATGTGGGATTCAATTGTTAATGTACATTCATAACTCTGTCTGTCTGTCTGTCTGTCTGTCAGTCTGTCTGTCTGTCTGTCTGTCTGTTTAGTATGCAAAAGTCCACAAAAGAATTCTTCGAAATCACCGGAGCACCAATTGTGCGTACAATTTTACGATATTGCACATTAAAGCGCTTAGGAATGTGACTAACCTTCTTTGAAGTCGAACTCCATCATTATGTGTGTCAGCTAGGCCAGACGGTATATAAAATTAGATGTCCAGAAAGTGCTATTCACGGACAAGTATGGCGCGCTAAATAGCATCGACAGTTGGCGAAATAGATTGTGCCTGAGGGCGAAAGCGAAGTCTGATTGGTGGCAGAAGAGTTATGATTTGGGCAGGAATCATTGGTAATGAGTTCTTTGACCCTCAGAAGATGAACAGTGGCATTAAAATGGCTACTATTACCTATTTTGAATTCCTAAAATTTAATCTTCAAACATAACTTAGTAAGTATAAACACGCACGTTCATACATTTAACCCACAATGATTTTCTCATACACATATTTTAAGAAATCGTCCATCGTTTTAATACACGCGACACATGCGTTACCCACACACATATTATAAACAGACAAGCACTCCTATACACACTTAGATTTAAAATGAACGTCTGTTGATTTATTACACTTGACACGTATCTGACCAATAGAATCAAGTCTCAATCAACATTCCAATGGACTGTATCTTTGTTTTTTTAATTATTTCTTTTTCAAATTTTAAGTTCGTGTCATGTACAAAAATCTCTGAAGAAGTCACAATAAAGTGAAATGTTAGATGAAAGACATTTTTTCTACCTGTTTTTTTTTACTTATTTTATCATAACTTTGTAAGACTGTGAGGTTTAAACAGAAAGTCATTTTAATGAATGACAATGATGCAGCTCATGATAATTATCCAACTAATGGCTTCTTAACTACAATTAAGATTTTAAAACAAGATTTTTATGGTTGGGGCGATTTTTCCTGCACCAAATGGTAACAACAATAATAGCATTATCCGTTTCTCTATAAGGAAACATTCGGCATTCAGTGACCGAGCAGCCAGTGCCACTCGAGTTACACTTTCTTCGTCTTTCCCTGGCTAATATCACAGTGTCCAATCTGTTCTCTTGGTAATACTATCCGTGTGCTTATAAAGAATCATTCAACATTTCTGACCGAGCCGCCATTACCCCTCACACACACACACACACGCGCGCGCGCGCGCGCGCAACCTACAGACTTCATTCCTTGGAAGCCATTAATCTAGGAAAGCTGTCGTTCGCACCTGACAGTTTAGATATTTCTGAACGAGTTTGGAGGTCATGTATAATATTCATATGAAAGCCATTGCAAAACTTTTAGCTCTATATTAAAATTAACCCCCACTAAAAAAAACTTTATAGTACTGTTAAGAGGCGGGCCTATCAGAGGAACATAAATTTGTATAGAAAAATGAACTTTGTGATATTGCCTGCTTTTCAAGGTACCATTTCTGAAGACATTCCCAAATTATCATTTGTTGACAATTTGCTGCTTCAAGTTGAGAAATTGGAAATTATACCAGCAAGTATTAATTTTTCTACTCTATTATTACAACCAGCATGTCTTGGATATTTTTGCCTTTCTTTGAATAAGTTATTGTTTGGTTAGTCATTAGGTTGCACATTTTTTATATCTTTACATTCCATCATAAGTTTGTTTTTCGATAATTGTATAAACATTGAGACGGTTTAAAAAATGTTTCTATATACTCAAGCATAAACGGAATTCTTTTTCACGTTCGGACATCAAATTTTTGGATATTCCACATGTACAAAAGATTGATATTTGATCGAAATTCCGGGACTTTCAAATTGTTAGTTTTGTAATTGTAATTTTTCTCATTTGCATAAAATTTTAAGAATGCTAAAAGGTGAGTACTGCAGTTTTCGGCCTGACACGCTACGTAAAACCTGACCAAATGTTCGAATTTTTTTTTATTTTTTGGAAGGGTTTCTTAAGTGGGCTGAATGTTGTTCAGCAACTTCCCCTATATCCATCTGTCTTACTTTTCTTTCTCTATTTTCCCCTTCATTATTCTTTTTCTCACCTTGAATTTGGATTTTTTTATCCTTTTCATTTTTATTTCTCGCCTTCTCATTTTTTTTTCTTTCCAATAGTCTATAGTCAAATTACCTCCAAAACATTGTTTCTCATTCGATCCCCGAAGTTAAGCAGCGTTGATCTCAGTTATTACCTACATGAGGGACCGCGCGGTAGTGGAAGCAGCATCATTAAAACAAGAATAAATTTTTGCTTCAAATAACCCACACAGGGTTGTTAAACCGTAAAAAGCAAACCCTTTAATTTTTTTCAATATACTTTTCCTTGCTTTGCTTGCCGCTCTCTCTCTCTATCTATCTATCTATCTATCTATCTATCTATCTATCTATCTATCTGCTTTTCTTAATGGCTTTCTTTTTCTCTCCAACTCAATAATATCATTATCGCTTTTTTTCTCTCTTTCATTCTCTCTCCTTTTCGTAACTATATTCTATCTATCTATCTGCTTTTCTTAATGGCTTTCTTTTTCTCTCCAACTCAATAATATCATTATCGCTTTTTTCTCTCTTTCATTCTCTCTCCTTTTCTTATCTATCTATCTATCTATCTATCTATCTATCTATCTATCTATCTATCTATCCCTCTCTTATTCTTTGTTATTGCCTCTTTTCTCACTCCTTTCCCATTTTTATCTTCCTATTTCTTCAATACCACTTAACTACATTTGTTTGCTATTCTATTTCAATTCTCTTTTCTTCCTGTCTCTACTTATCTGTATTTCCCTTCCTCTTTCTCCCTTTCTCATTTCTTCTAACATTCTTTCCCTCTTTTTCTCTCCTTCTTAGTTTCCCACTTCAATGCTCATTGTGACGCCTTTCTTTTTATCCCAAATTCACCGCACTTACTTACCCTTTCACGCTGTCTATTCTACTCACTTTTCATCTTTCTGACCCTCACTCTCTCTATCTTATTTTCTTTCTCTACTCTCTTTTCACTCTCTCTCTCTCTCTTTACCCCTCTCTCTCTCTCTCTCTCTCTCTCTCTCTCTTTGATGGTATCTCTTTTGGATTACAGCTTGTCCCTAATTATCATATTTTATAGATTATGGAACATTCCTCTTTTGTTGCCTCACTTTCAATCGCTTCCTGTCAGCTGCTAAGTCACCTGCATCATTGAGGTTTATTTTGGCTGAGAACCTTTTAATTTGATTGGCTGGGCAATACTCATTTGCATATTCCATTTCACCAACGACAAGATGATCTCTTCAGCTCAATCTTATTACAAATGCTATAAAATAAATCAGACATATGACATCGGGTTCTTGGCATCATCGGTTTTCGTAAAAAAAAATTTTAAAAAATAAATTAACAAATTACTAACAATTATCTGCTTTATCGAAAATGCAAAATCTCCGAGCAACTAGAATTTCTTTATTCATCAATAATTCAATTTGCGCGTCGGGTCAATTGGTTTGATGTTGGTTTTACGGCATGCCAACCTTTTTTTTATGGACAGAGTGCATAAGAGATAGAACGTTGTGGAAATTGCTCATGTCCTGAAAAGACGCAGAAGAAAGTCATTTTTGGGAAGACGAGGGGAGATTAGTTGATTGGTTGTTTTTGTTTAGCAGCATATCAGTCACTAGGGTTATTTAATATTGGAATTTAAATATTTTGTACACAATTGTATGCATTTACGGAGTAAGTAAACAACGAAAGCATCTTATGGAAAATTAAATATAGAAGGGACACTTCTACTCAAAAGAGACGGCTGAACGTCTCCTGGTCACATAATGTGGAAGACGGGCTTGAGAAACTTAACTCGATATGCCCTTGTCAGACCATTGGGAGCAAAAGAGATAGGTGAAGGCAGTAAACCACCTACTTGAAGACCTTTTCTAAATGTATGGCAGGATGAGGGGATGCAACAGGTTTAGCAAAGGGAGAAACACTGCTAAGGACCACAAGGAATAATAAATTGTGAAGAGTTATGATCACCCGCACCTTGAAAGAACATGAAAGTCATAAATATGAATATTGACAAAAACTATTTTCATGAATACTTAGTTTCTACCACCTCCTTCAAAACAGATCCAGCAGTTAAAGAATAGAATGAAGTGTGCTGTTCATTTGACTCAAGCTTTTGTTTACTTATTTGCTTTGTTTTCATGAGCTGCAATAAATAAAGATTTTAGAAATAATTTTAGTATTTTAGTATTCATTTGTAAAATTTACTCATTATTAGATACTCCATAAGTGTTAACCTTTTGCCAGGCATTGTCTACGTAAATAAGTAATTGGACGTATACACCTAAACTGTATTTATAGTACTATATACAATCACTTTCTCACCGGCGCAATGTGGCTTTCCTGTGTCTCTTCTACAAATACTTTTATGGCTTCTGTTCCGATGAACTTAGCACACTATGTAGTAATTTACTCGAGTCACAAGATTAGCAACTAGGTCCCACTCTTTTACTGTGAAACCAATAAAATGTAACTGCAACTTCTACTCCATCAGCTTCTTTTTTCGCACTCCCCGCCTGTGGAATTCTCTTCCGTTTACTTGCTTCCCCAACAGAAACAATCTCCAAAAATTCAAATGTAAAGTCAATAGTCATCTCCTGTCTCACTAATTTGCATCCTTTCTCTCATGCTTCTTTCTCCGTCCCCTCCACTCTCATCAGTATCCTCATCCTGCCTGACATCCCCTATAACATGTGACACTTTTTCATAACATTCCTCCAATGTAACCCCCTGCGCACCAGTAGCAGTAAACTGCATTGCTTGGGGTGATATGATTATAAAAAATAAAAAAGAGTAAATAAATATGACATACTGCCCAAATTTTGGGAGTTGGGAAATGTTTTAACAGATGTTGGTAAATGTGACACGGGAATTCAAACACATGTTGGACTAGTAAAGGATACATTCTAAAAGTTAAGTAAAGTTTTTTTTTTTATCATTTCACCCCGAGCCAGGCGGAAACACCACTGATGTGCAGGGGGGCTACATAAATGTAAAAAGATTAATTAGAAAAGAGTGAGGAGTACAAACTAGTTAGAAAGGAACAATAGAAAGCTGAGAAAGCAGGTGCGATGACAGATACATAGGTGGAGAGAAAGGGAAGGTTATACAGGGGTGGGGAGAGAGCTAGAGTCCAGTGGTTAGTAGATGAGTATTGACTTTGCATTTAAATTTCTGGAGGTTGTAGCCGTCAGGAAAGCAAGAATACGGGAGCGAGTTCCACAGGCGGGAAGTGCGAGAGAAGAAGCTGCAGGAGTAGAATTGTCGTCTGCATTTGGCTAACCTGACTGTGAATGGGTGGGACCCAGTTTCCAGTCTGGTTGCACGAGTAAACACCTGTTGAGGAGGCATCAGTGACTTAAGTTCGTCTGAGCAGAAGCCATGAAAGTATTTATAGAACAGACAAAGGGAGGCCACATTTAGACGATAGGGAAGTGGCTGCAGTCGAGCCGCCAGACCAGTACCTATCACATTACAGACTCTCCTTTGGAGTATTAAGAAACTGGAAAATTTTGTTAGAAACAAAGAAAAGAGTGCAGAATTGGTATTAAGAAGCAATCCTCTTTTATGGCAGCATATACATGAAAGGATGTGCGTTGTGGTACAGTGGATATCGGCTCGGAACGAGAAGCCGAGGAGCGGTGTTCGAAATCCAGTTGAATTCATTGTATTCACTTACGCGCAAATAC
The DNA here is from genome assembly GCA_037127315.1 of Ascarosepion bandense. NCBI lineage: Eukaryota > Metazoa > Mollusca > Cephalopoda > Sepiida > Sepiidae > Ascarosepion > Ascarosepion bandense. The sequence goes on along the minus strand of JBBBDQ010000357.1, from coordinate 2,302,831 downwards.
CCTTGGGAAAGGTATTAATCCGTCTCTTTCTTCCAGTTATGGGTTAAATAGCAGGACAGACTGGGTTCTATAACGTTGGTCGGCAACCAGTCTACCGCAGAAAGCAATGGCAACCTACTGCGGGATAATCTTCTGCCCAGTCAGTCATGTCTCTTTCGAGACATGATCGCCCAAGCGTGTATCACGTATGGCACTTAACTAACTAACTAATACATGAAAAGATTTTACAGATAAAAAATAAAGGCAGCAGAAATGTAGATTTACAGAATGATGATGATGATAATTTCCTGGGCAGAGAACGCAAGTAACAAATAAATCTTAAGGAAAAAAGAAATAAAAAAGGACACTTATATTCAGAATCAGACACATAATGAGGAAAGAGGGTTTGGAAAATTTGAAACTCACCAGATATATCAGAAGAAGTTTGAATGCATGGCAGAGCGGTGGGTGGGAAATATGGTAAGAGGTCAAACGTTATGAGCTACAAGGGATAGTCAGTCAGTTAAGTGCCATACGTGATACACACTTTGGGCGATCATGTCTCAAAGAGACATAACCGACTGGGCAGAAGATTATCCTGCAGAAGGTTGCCATTACTTTCTGCGGTAGACTGGTGACCAGCCAAGGCTTTAGAACCTAATGTCCTGTTATTTAACCCATAATTGGGAGAATAGACGGATTAATACCTTTCACATGGGTATTTGCGCGTAAAATACAATTCCTAGAATTATATCTAAACTTATTTATAAATGGAGCTTTGTGTGTGTGTGTGTGTGTGTGTGTGTGTGTGTCTGTGTGTGTGTCCGTTAACTATAGATTCCGAAACGGCTGAACCGATTTTCTTGAAAATTTACACAGTTGTACTATAAGCGTCTGCGCGTGTTCTTAGCTAGGTTTTGTGTCGAGGTACCCTGGATCAATATCGAAAATCGATAATCAAAAAAATCGGGTTATAGAAGGCGATTTTAATCAAATTTGATGCACTCATAGACAAAAACATAAGAAACGATATTCAGAAGTTTTAAGGTTGCAGTTCTTACAATAGTGCACAAAATCGATAATATATATAAGCTTTCATTACACCCGAGCAACGCCGGGCTATACTGCTAGAATTAGTAAAAGATAAAATAAGCTTTTTTTTTTTTCGAATGGTTAGGTGAGCATCAAAAAATTATGAGTAAAAGTGGTCCATGTGTAGAAAAAGGTTGAGAACTACTGATTTCGATGAAGGGATCGCTAATCAAAAAGTTATAATGATTAATGCCTGAAAGCTTATAAACAAAAGTTAAAAACGTTCAACTTAAATCTTTCTTTTGTGAGAAATCAAAAACCATAAAGTTTAAATAAAGAAAACTTTACTGAAGTATTGGAGGTTTTTTGATAGAAACCTAAAGGGAGTCTGCCATTTATTTTTGGCTTTTTGGTTCCCCGTAGTAACAGACGCTATCGAACTGTTACTTACGAAAACATTCAAATCATTAAGCACAATGAACTGTTAGGAATATCTAAAAGCATTTGAACTTACGGCCACATCACGCTGAACACCTGTTTTCGTACGATCACTTAAGTTAAGCAACGTCGATCCTGGTCAGTACTTATATCGTATATCGCTTGATGAAACCAGATGTTGTAAGCTTGTGCGTTTGGTGCAATGGATAACGGCTTGAAATTATTTATCAAAGAGCCGAGTTCCAATTTCTGTTATGTTCGTTAAATTCACTTACAAATTTTCTTTGTAAAGATATGAATCACTCTCTTCTTCAACCCCTCGCTATGGGTTAATTAGTAAGACTTCTATCTCTGAAATTGTTATTATCTCCAAAAAATAAATGCATAAAATTGTGTACAAAATATTTAAAGATCAGTATTAAATAACCATAGAGATTGATATGTCACTAAACAAAAACAAACAACTAACTAATATCACCCCCAAAAAAGGAAATATTAAATGACTTCTCGAGTTTTCTTCTTCTGTCTTTCTTCAGGATGTGAACAATTTTGACAACGGTCTATCACTTGTGAACGTGCGTTGTGGTGCAGTGGATATCGGATCGAAGCAACAAATCGTGAAGCAGAATTCGAATTCCAGTTGAATTCATTGCATTCACTTATGCACAGCTGTAGCTTAAATAACAGTACAGATTAGGTTCTGTAAACTTGGTTGGCAACCGATCTACCGTAAAAAGTAATGGCAAACTACTGCGTGAAAATCTTCTGCTTAGTCATCCATGGCAATTAACTGGCTGGTTATAGTAAATGTATATGCTTTATTTTGAAGTAAAACTAATTTAATGAAAATAAACCTTTTATTTAACAATTAAATTCTATAGAATATTTAGGTCAGTCAGTTAAGTGCCATACATGATACACGCTTGGTCGATCATATCTCGAAAGAGACATAACTGACTGGGCAAAATATTATCCCGCAGTAGGTTACCATTACTTTCTGCTGTAGACTGATTGCTAACCAAGGCTATAGAACCCACTCTGTTTTGTTATTTAACCCATAACTGGACGGAAGAGACGGATTAATACCTTTCCCAAGGGTATTTGCGCGTAAGTGAATACAGGGAATTCAACTAGAATTCGAACTCGGCTCCCCGATTTCTCGTTCCACTGCACCACAACGCATATTTAGGTACACAAGTAAAATAACTCATCAAACACTTTAACATTCTTTACTATTAAAACATCAGGTAGAGTAAAAGGGATGCTAACTTACATGGATTGATCTCCTTTCCTGCTCCTTTTAGAATTGTTTTTCTGTTTCTATCATTTTAATATGGCGGAGATTGCTATAGAAATTCTCAGTTCCAATGTAAATTTACTCTGTTGACCACTAAAATATTATCGTAGACCTCGAATTTGCTATGATTTGGTGTGGACCCCAGTAATGTTACATGAACCTTCGGAGTCCGTATGTATCCTGGTTGTGAATCACGAGTCTAAATTGTAGTTTCTCTTTATCAATTGAGACTATCAGTAAGCAAAAGAGAAAAGAAATTCTCTTTTCAATTGAGACTATCAGTAAGCAAAATTATCATCATCATCATCATCATCATCATTATAAGTCCCATGACTAGATGTAGTCATAGAATCGCTGTACAGCTATCACTTGCCCAGCACCCACTCTCACTTGTACAATACCTCAGCATCTAAGAGAATTGCCCGACTGGTTATGGTAAAGAAACTTACAAGCAAATCTATCGTCCTGAACATTACAAAATCTATTATTATTATTATTATTATTATTATTATTATTATTATTATTATTCCTTACTTCACTTTATACTGGAGATCTTACGCTATTGATGTTCTCCATGAAATCTCTTTGACCTCAGACAGAGAGAAATTTTCGCTGGATGTTGACAGTTTTTAGTCATGCCGATTTCTGCACGTTTGGAACATGGGCTTGATTCCAAACACTTTCAGGTAACTGTTTTAAAGACTTGGGGATGAATCCTAACGCTGCAACGGTGATGGGAACTCTTGTAGTACCCATATCTCATAAATGTTCCACGTTCATCCGAAAATCTGTACATCTGCTGAGTTTTTCACCTGCTTTTATAACAAGGATTTTAATCACCCGTTCATACAATATCAACAATATTGCACTTTTTGTCGACTTTATCAACCATTGTGTTCAAGCTTATCATCGATTTGAATTTGAAATAGTTCTTGGCGTAACCTTTTCCAGTTTGTAGTGATATCACTTCCTGTTGACGTCAAAGCCATATTTCCCTATTATTATTATTATTATTATGTCATTTTTCATCATATTTCGATTTCTGCTTTGGTCTCACTACCAACCAAGTCTGCGGGGAGACCTAAGGCAGGTAGTGGCGTGTTGTTATGGCTCCATTTCATGTTTTTCTATCTTCCCTATCATCCTCAGCATTACATAGATAAAGTTTTCCTTAGTGTGTGGGCTGTACTTAATAAGACAATTTTTTGTATGTCTCTTAAGCTGGGGTTTCCAGGGATTCTTTCAATGTGTTGTTTTATTCCATTTTTTATCATTCCAAGTGCACCTACTATCACTGGCACAACTCTTGTTTTCAATTTCCACATTTTTTCTATTTCAATTTCCAGGTCTTTATATTTTGATAGTTTTTCAAATTCCTTGATTGCTATGTTACAATCCGCTGGACAAGCCATATCAATTAATAGACAAGTTTTCTCCTTCTGGTTTTTAACAATAATGTCTGGCCTGTTTGCTTCAATTTTTCTGTCTGTGTAGATGGTGTAATCCCATAGAATGGTTACATCTTCTATTTCTGTAACCGGTGCTGGATGATGTTCATACCAGTGTTTGTTTACAGCTTTTCCATAATGTTTGCACATTGTCCAATGTAAATATTGCCCAACTCTATCGTGGAGATTTTTATATTCGTTTGGGGCAAGCACAGAACAGCCTGAGATTAGGTGGTCTATTGTTTCTTGGTGTTTATCACAAAACCTGCATTTTGGATCCATATTATTATGCATAATATTTGCCTGAAAGTTTCTCGTGAAAAGACTTTGGTCTTGTGCTGCAAGTATAAATCCTTCAGTTTCAGACTTTAATCCAGATGCACGTAACCATCGATGAGTATTAACTTTGTCAACATTGGATTTATTGGCACGTTCTGGATATTGGCCATGCAGAGGTTTGTCTTGCCAGCGCTGTTTCATCTTTTCAAGAGCTTTATCTTTGGCTTTCATTTTCATATTTTTTGCCGCAATAGTTGGTTCTTGGCTTCTGTTTTGCTTTTCTACAGAATCTACTAACTGTAAATCTTGTTTGTATTTACTGCCTTCTTTTATTATTGAATATTTTTTCTTTCTTTCTTCATGTTGCCTTACTAATTGTATCATCCAATCCTTTGTTGTTTCTATGTATGTTAGTAAGCCAATAGTTGTTGTCTTGTATGACAATTCCAGCTGAATAAGACCCCTTCCACCTTCTTTACGGGGTATGTATAGACGGTCTACATCAGCCTTTGGGTGATGCATCCTATGCTTAGAAAGAAGCTTTCTTGTTTTAGCATCCATTCGCCTGATGTCGTTTAGAGTCCAGTTTAAGATGTTGAAGCTATATTGGACAACTGGGATTGCAAGGCTATTAATGGCCATAACTCTATTCTGTGAATTTAATTCAGTTTTTAATATCATTCGTAGCCTTCTATAGTACTCTTTACGCACTATTTCTTTCATTTTTTTATGGTGAATGTTTTCGCTCTCATTTACACCTAGGTATTTATAAGCTTCTTCTGGTTTCAATTCTTTTATTGTTACAGCAGGGTCTAGGCTAATTGAGGATGTTTCTTGTATTGATCCACGTAAAACTGTAGCTTTAGCACATTTATTCAAATTAAATTTCATTCCAATGTCTTCGCTGAAGCATTTTACAGTTTGCAGAAGACCTTCCAGCTCATTATCATTCTTAGCATATAACTTTAAGTCATCTATGTAAAATAGATGGCTTATTTTCTTTTGGCCTATTTTATAACCACATTCTGTCTTATTAAGTTGACTGGTTAGTGCTATTAATGATATGCAGAATAGTAAGGGAGATAAAGAATCACCTTGAAATATACCTCTTTTGATGTTTATTTCATCAGACTTATAGGTTCCATTTATATGATTGAGGTAAAGGGTTGTTTTCCATATAGACATGCACTGTTTGATGAAATTGATGATGACGGGCGATATCTTGTATATATTTAAAGTCTTTAAAATCCAGTAATGTGGCACACTATCGAATGCTTTTCGGTAGTCTATCCAGGCAGTACTAAGATTTTTCTTTGTACTGTAGCAGTTTTCCAGGATCATTTTGTTAATTAGCAATTGGTCTTTACAACCATAACAGCCACGTTTGCACCCTTTTTGTTCAAGCGGTATCATGTCATTTCTTTCTAAGAATAAATATGTTTGTTTTGTTAAAATAGATGTTAGTAGTTTATATGTTGTCGGAAGACATGTAATTGGTCTGTAGTTTTTCGGGTTGTTTGTGTCACCATTCTTGGGTAGAAGAAATGTAATTCCTTTTGTCATCCATGCAGGAATTTTAGTGGGATTGTCAACCATTTCTTGGAGTTCTTTGGCTATTTTTTTATGTGCTGCATTTAAATAATATAGCCAAAAGTTAGGAATTTTATCTATACCTGGAGTTTTCCAATTGTGTGCTTTTTTTAGTGCAAATTTAACATCATCATCTGTAATTCCAGACCATGTCTGTTCGGGTTTATTTTTCATTCGTTCTATCTCCTGCGTAATCCAATGTTATTATTATTATTATTATTATTATTATTATTATTATTATTATTATTATTATTGTGTCATTTTTCATCATAATTCGATTTCTGCTATGGTCGCACTAACTACCAAGTCTACAGGAAAACCTAAGGCATGTCGGGGAGTGATGGCTCCATTTCATTTTTTTCTATCTCCCCTAACATTCCTAGCGTTACATAGACAAAGTTCTCATTGGTGTGTGGACTGTACTTAACAACACAATGTTTTGTATATCTCTTAAGCTGTGGTTTTCAGGGATTCTTTCAATGTGTTGTTTTGTTCCATTTTTATCATTCCAAGTGCACCTACTATCACTGGCACGATTCTTGTTTTCAATTTCCACATTTTTTATTTCAATTTCCAGGTCTTTATATTTTTTATAGTTTTTCGAATTCCTTGGTTGCTATGTTACAATCCATCTGACAGACCATATCAATTAATAGGCAAGTTTTTTTCTTTTTTGTTTTTAACAATAATGTCCGGCCTATGTGCTTCAATTGTTCTCTGTGTGTAGATGGTGTAATCCCATAGAATGGTGACATTTTCTATTTCTGTAACCGGTGCTGGGTGATGTTCATACCAGTGTTTTTTTACATAGTTTCCATTGTGTTTACACATTGTACAGTGTAAATATTGCCTCACTCTATCGTGACAATTTTTATATTCATTTGGGGCATATACAGAACATCCTGGGATTAGATGGTTTATTGTTTCTTGGTATTTATCACAGAACCTGCATTTTGGATCCACATTATTATGTATAATATTTGCCTGAAAAGACTTTGGGCTTGCGGTGCAAGAATAAAACCTTCAGTTTCAGACTTTAATCCAGATGCACGTAACCATCGATGAGTACTGACCTTATCAAAACTGGGTTTATTAGCACGTTCTGGATATTGGCCATGCAGGAGTTTGTCTTGCTAGCATTGTTTCATCTGTTCAAGAGCGTTATCCTTGGCTTTTCTTTTCATATTTTTTGCCGCAATAGTTGGTCCTTGGCTTCTATTTTGGTTTTCTACACAATCTACATGTAAATCTTGTCTGTATTTACTACTTTCTTTCATTATCGAATGTTTTCTTTCTGTTTTCATGTTGTTTGACTAAATGTATCATCCAGTCCTTTGTTGTTTCTATGTATGTTAGTAAGCCAATAGTTGTTGTCTTGTATGACAATTCGAGCTGAATAAGACCTCTTCCACCTTCAAGATGTTGAAACTATATTAGACCACTGGAATGGCAAGGTTATTAATGGCCATAATTCTGTTCTGAGAATTGAATTCAGTTTTTAATATCAGTCGTAGCCTTCTATAGTACTCTTTACGCACTATTTCTTTCATTTTTCTGGTGAATTCTTTCACTCTCATTTATACCTAGGTACTTATAAGCGGGATGTGCGTCGTGGTGCAGTGGATATCGGCTCGGAACAAGAAATCTGGAAGCCGAGTTCGAATTCCAGTCGTATTCCTTGCATTCACTTACGCGCAAATACCCTTGGGAAAGGTATTAATCCGTCTCTTTCCTCCAGTTATAGGTTAAATAACAGGACAGATTGGGTTCTATAGACTTGGTCGGCAACCAGTCTACCGCAGAAAGCAATGGCAACCTACTGCGGGATAATCTTCTGCCCAGTCAGTCATGTCTTTTTCGGGACATGATCGCCCAAAGCATGTATCACGTATGGCACTTAACTGACTGACTTATAAGGTTCTTCTTGCTCTAAATCTTTTATTGTTACATTCGTCCAATCATTGAATATTGATGACATTCTGATGCTTCTGCTGTGCATTTAAAGATTATGGATAAAATTCATTGAAGAATCCGAATATTATCGGTCCTGAACTGGCATTCCGGTTTCAATCTTTTTCCCAACGTCGTGAAGTACCTTTTTGTTGCTTTTTCTACAAAGATTTTCATAGTAACTGTTCCAATGATCTGTCTTTTTTGGTACCATGGCCTCACGAAAAAGGCGAAAGAAAAGATTGCAAATAAATTACAAGAAAACCGAATGCAAGGTCATCATCAACCGGGGGAGCCCAAAAGATGGGGGTTACTAAAATCAAGCAGGAACTAAAATTTAAATATCTGGGAAATGTTCTGACAGAAGACGGAAAGTGTGACACTGAAATCTGAATTGGCAGGGCGAATGACGCATTACAGAATCTAAGTAGAGTATTAAGAGACAAGAAAATTTCGTTAGAAACAGAGAAAGTACTGGATTGCTATGTGATGTCAGTTCTTCAATATGGTAGTGAATGCTGGACAGTCTCATCAAAAATGAAGGAAAACTTGAAGTAACTGAAATGTGGTTTTACAGAGGAATGGTGCAAATATGATGGATCGGGCATGTGAGCAATGATGCAGTTTTGGAAAGGATAGAAACGAAAAGGAAATTAATATTGAGCATCAGGAAAAGACAGCTAAAGTTCCTGGAACATGCAATGAGGAAAGGGGCTTGGAGAATCTGATGCTCACAGGTCAGATAGAGGGAAAGAGAGACAGGGGAAAGTAGCGGGTAACATACTTGACGAGCCTGAGCAAGTGGATGGCGGAGCGGGGTTTGGGTGGGATAACAGGAGAAAGCGTGTTAAGAGTCAACAGGGATAAGGAGACATGGGGGCCATGATTGCCAACGTCCTGGAGGAACATGACACACAGAAGAAGTATATTCACAACTAGAACACATAACTTTAGAGATGAAAAAGGACAAATGTAACCGTAAGTTCTATGCTAACAATTTCTTCTTCTGCACTACTCACTTGTGGAACTCTCTTTCAACCAATGGATTTCCAGTCAACTTCGATTTTCAAAAATTTAAATGCAGTATCAATCATTATCTTTTATCATGTCACCCCAAGCAAGGCATTCCACTGCCACTATAGCGCAGGGGGTTACATAGGGCGATAGCCGAGTTAGGATGTACATAGGGGGAGAGTTGGAAAGAATGGGTGTGAGTTAGTGTGTTAGGAGGTGTCTATTGACCTTACATTTAAACTCCTGGGGGTTATAGCTGTCGGGGAAGCAAGCATGCAGAAGGGAATTGCACAGGCGGGAAGTGCGAGAAAAGAAGCTGTTGGAGTAGAAATTGCGGTTACATTTCATCGGTTTCACTGTAAAAGGGTGGGACCTAATAGCCAATCTAGTATCTCGTGCAAACTCACACCTAGGAGGCAGCAGTGATTTAAGTTCATCAGGGCAGAAGCCATGAAAGTATTTATAGAAAAGGCACAGGGAAGCCACGTCGCGCCGGTGAGAGAGTGACTGCAGGCGGTTAGCTAAGTCAGTATCAATCACATTACAGATTCTTCGCTGCATTTTGTCAAGAAGCCCGAGGAGAATAGCAGGAGCACCCGACCAGATGTAGCAACAGTATTCAAAACACGGGCGGATGGTAGATTTGTATAAGTGCCGGATAGATTCAGACGGAAAGAATTTCCGGGTCCTGCACAGAGAGCCGACTTTCATAGCAGCAGATTTAGCAATGGATTCGACGTAGTCATTCCACTTGAGGTCCGCTGAGAGTGTCAGGCCAAGCAGACGTAGTGTTTTACTCTCTTGGAGGCAAGCCTGTTCCATGCTAATGGGAGGGAGGTGCGGTTGTCTGTGGTGGTTAATTGACAGCAGCTTCGTTTTGGAAGAATTGAATTTTACGAGCCATTTCCTACCCCAATCCACCACGGATTGGAGGTCAAGCTCAGCCGCGAGGTTCGCCTTGTCATCAACACCAGCTTTTTGATCAAGGCGAGTGATTACTATTGTCGTAAGTTTGATTCATACATGTGGCCTTGCAACAGACTTTTAGTAAATGAAATTACCTGCTCTGTTGTTGAGATTTTCCAATGACATTTATGTTTGAGCTTAGTTAAAGATCCATGATTTTGAACGCTGATTTCAAAGTAGACAAATCCTTTCTACTTGGAAGTTTCGTAAAATACTATTTTCTTCACTTTATTCGATTCTATTTGGCCTTTACTGAGCTACAATTAATAAATAATGCTATTGCTCCTTCAGACAAAAACGTTTCGTCTTTATCGCTCGGGAATGTCATAGATTCCTTAATTCCCATCGTTTGGTTTTGTCTATCTCCACCTACAACAGCTTACGCACTTTTTCTCCTTCTTCTTCTTCTTCTCTGTGACATGTTCCTTTAGGACGTAGGCGATTATGACCTTCCACATCGTCCTATCTTTAGTAGCTCTTAACACGCTTTCTCATTTTACCCCCGCTAACCCCGCTTTTTCACCCATTTGTCCAAGCCCATCAAGTATGTTACGTATTACTTTTCCTTGTATCTCTTTTCTTTTATCTGACCTATGAGTATCAGATTCTCCAATCCTTCTTTCCTCATTACGTCCCAGGAACTTCAGCTATTTTTTTTTCTAATATTAAGTATTCCTTTTCGTTTTCATTCTCTCCAAGGGAATACCAGGTGCTGTAAGCGTTTAGTGACGGATGTGCGTTGTGTTGCAGTGGATATCGGCTCGGAAAGAGAAATCAGTAAGCCGAGTTCGAATTCCAATTGAATCGCCTGCAATCACTTTCGCGCAAATACCCTTGGGAAAGGTATTAATCCGTCCCTTCCCTCCAGTTATTGGTTAAATAACAAGGGTAGAACTTGGGGACCCTGCCCTTAAACAAACAAACCCCAATGAATCTTGATACTCGAAAAGAAAAAAGTATTACTAGACACAAAACTTATATAAAAACAACAATAAATTGTTGAAAGAAAAAGGTATTACCAGCAATAAATAAATAAAATTTAATTGGCAATAAATGACCCGCCGCGGTTGATTTGCCATAAAAACAAAACAACCAACCAACAATCATTCTCTACAAAACCTACTCGTACCTCACATGCTCGGTCCATGGTATCCTCAGAATTTCGCTTGCTTCACGTCTTCTCATCGACTTTGATGAGATTGTCCAGCATTCAATATCAGATTGAAGAACAGACATCACATAACAATACTTAATTGGAGTAGACAGACTAAACTATCGCCCGGTTCACACTCCACCCACGTCTATTGAACAGGTGAAGAGGCTCATCCCTTGTTTCCTGCTTAGGATGTGGTTTCTGGTCTTTCTCTTTTTCTCTTCCAATCTTTTCACTCTTTTTTTATTTTATTTTATTTTATTTTATTTTATTTTTTCAATTGGAGTAGATAAACTAAACTATCGCCCGGTTCACACTCCACTCACCTCTATTGAACAGGTGAAGAGGCTCATCCCTTGTTTCCTGTTTAGGATGTGGTTTCCGGTTTTTCTCTTTTCCAATCTTTTCACTCTTACGTAGCCCCCTGCGCATCGGTGGTGTTTTCGCCTTGCTTGGGTGATATGATTAAAAGAAAAAAAATACAGCACTCTCTTTTTTGTGTCCAGTCTCTAAGTATTCTACTCAGTTTCTCGAATGTATTCTTGGCTACGCCAATTCGACTTCAGATCTCGGTGTCGCACTTTCCGTCCTCTGTTAGAACATTTCCCAGTTTTTAAATTTCTGTACCTGCTTGATTTTAGAAATCCCCGGCCTGTAGTTAGCATTTTGGACTCCTCTTTTTACTTATGAGCATGCATTCAGATTTCTTGTAGTTTATATGTAATCCTTTCTTTCCGCTTTCTTCAGCAGGCTTTAAGTAGCCGTATTTATTTTATACTATCAGTATAGCCCGGCGTTGCTCGGGTATAATGAAAGCTTTAAAACTAATCCATGATCCTGGAGCTCAGACTCAGCCTAAAGAATATTTGTGTGAAGTTTGGTGAGAATCGGATAAAAATTGTGGATTTGTATAAAGGAAATACAGGTAGATAAACAGACACACACGCAAACATCTTGTCTTTTATATATATATATTATCGATTTTCTGCACTATTGTAAGAACTGCAACGTTGAAACTTCTGAATATAGTTTCTTATGTCTTTGTCTAGGAGTGTATCAAATTTGCTTAAAATCGGACCACTCCTTCTATAACCCGATTTTTTCGATTATCGATTTTCAATATTTATCGACACAAAACCTAGCTAAGAACACTCGCAGACGCTTATAGTACAATTGTGTAAATTTTCAAGAAAATCGGTTCAGCCGTTTCGGAGTGTATAGTTAACGGACACACACACACAAACTTCCATTTATAAATAAGTTTAAAATAGATGATACCCATTTACACACAGACTCTCTCTCTCTCTCTCTCTCTCTCTCTCTCTCTCTTTCACACACACATGCACATTCACTGACTCTTTTGTCTTTCACATGATGGGTTTATGGTTGACAGGGTCCGTTAGAAAGATAAATGTCTTAGTTGTTAATTTCTCTTTAAAATTCGTTTTTGTATCTAATCAGTAAAATGACTAAGTAAAATCAAAATAAACACTAAGAATTCTTTTTTTTTTCTTTTTCATTTCAGTTTCTTCGACGTTTATTGCCAGTTTCTTTCCACTTGGCGATTTGATGACCGAATAAAGAACGTGCTCTTCTTCAAGACAAAAAAAAAACAAAGTGAGACGCATTTATCTATTTGTGAAGAGCTTTATTCGGTTGAAATAATGAAAGATTAGCACGGTGAATATTGGAAAATGTTTCCACCCAAACGGAAAGCCTAGAACTCATAACAGAAAATAAAAATATGTGTCTATATTTCTGAGATGAGGTAATTTTACATTATTCGGATTGTTGTCCTAATCTTTGTTGTCATTTGTACGACGTTTCGGCCGTTGTACGCTCCGGCCTTCTTCAGGTGCTAGGAATTTCGAATAGAACCCTTTATTACATATTTGGTATATAATCTCCATCCCTTGCGTAGAGCCTCTTCTGGTAGTCATAAATTAAAAAACATTGTATTTTCTATTTTTTATTTTTAATAAAGTTTTTTTCAAAATAATTAGAAAAAAAACTTAGAGAAAAGTAACTCATTAGTTCGTGTGTATTCATTTCTTTATAAATGCTTTACAGAAAGTAGTTGTTCTAAGGAAGTGGCTCACTGAGAGTTTTACTAACGTAATAGGAAAGAAATGAGGATGATTCAAACGTGTGTTCATGGCGTGTTGAGATCGAGTTGTAAAGCCTTGAAGTTATTACTTCCTCTTGTTCTGACTATCTATCTATTTCAGTCCATTCTATCTATCTATCTATCTATCTATCTATCTATCTATCTATCTATTTCAGTCCCTACTATCTATCTCTATTTCAGCCCTTCATATCTATCTATCTATCTATCTATCTATCTATCTATTTCAGTCCCTTCTATCTATCTATCTATCTATCTATCTATCTATCTATCTATCTATCTATCTATTTCAGTCCCTTCTATCTATCTATCTATCTATCTATCTATCTATCTGTTTCAGTCCCTTCCATCTATCTATCTATCTATTTCTGTGTCCATTCTATCTATCTATCTATCTATCTATCTATCTATCTATCTATCTATCTATCTATCTATCCTTCTATCTATCTATCTATCTATCTATCTATCTATCTATCTATCTATCTATCTATTTCAGTCCCTTCTATCTATCTATCTATCTATCTATCTATCAGTCCTCTATCTATCTATCTATCTATTTCAGTCCCTTCTATCTATCTATCTATCTATCTATCTATCTATCTATTTCAGTCCCTCTCTATCTATCTATCTATCTATCTATTTCAGTCCTCTATCTATCTATCTATCTATCTATCTATCTATCTATCTATCTATCTATTTCAGTCCCTTCTATCTAATCTATCTATCTATCTATCTATCTATCTATTTCAGTCCCTTCTATCTATCTATCTATCTATCTATCTATCTATCTATCTATCTATTTCAGTCCCTTCTATCTATCTATCTATCTATCTATCTATCTATCTATCTATCTATTTCAGTCCTTCTATCTGTCTATCTATCTATCTATCTATTTAGTCCCTTCTTATCTATCTATCTGTCTATCTATCTATCTATCTATCCTTCTATCTATCTATCTATCTATCTATCTATCTATCTATCTATTTCAGTCCCTTCTATCTATCTATCTATCTATCTATCTATCTATTTCAGTCCCTTCTATCTATCTATCTATCTATCTATTTCAGTCCCTTCTATCTATCTATCTATCTATCTATCATCTATCTATCTATCCCTTCTATCTATCTATCTATCTATCTATCTATCTATCTATCTATCTACCTATCTATCTATCTATCTATCTATCTATCTATCTATTTCAGTCCCTTCTATCTATCTATCTATCTATCTATCTATCTATTTCAGTCCCTTCTATCTATCTATCTATCTATCTATCTATCTATCTATTTCAGTCCCTTCTATCTATCTATCTATCTATCTATTTCAGTCCTTCATCTATCTATCTATCTATCTATCTATCTATCTATCTATTTCAGTCCCTTCTATCTATCTATCTATCTATCTATCTATCTATCTATCTATCTATCTATTTCACTCCCTTCTATCTATCTATCTATCTATCTATCCCTTCTATCTATATATCTATCTATGTATTTCACTCCCTTCTATCTATCTATCTATTTCACTCCCTTCTATCTATCTATCTATCTATTTCAGTCCCTTCTATCTATCTATCTATCTATCTATCTATATATATATATATATATATATATATATATATATATATATATCAGTCCCTTCTATCTATCTATCTATCTATCTATCTATCTATCTATCTATTTCAGTCCCTTCTATCTATCTATCTATCTATTCCAGTCTGCTATTTCTTTCTTTCTTTCTTTCTTTCTTTCTTTCTTTCTTTAAGATGGGACTTTATATCTATACATACCTATTTATAAATTGAGTTTGAAAATTCGATTAGTGCTAATTCTTCTCTTCTTTAGTCGATAAGCGAATCTTTACAAATAACTGAGTATTCCACCTAGCTGTGTTTGTTTTCGATTTTGGAGAATAGAAAGCCGTCAGTCAAGCGAAACTCTATCTCCACCGATTGCAATACAGCGTAAAATTTATTACTTTCCTTGTGAACTTGGAGAAAACTCTGGTCACGAGAATGACTTATCCAACTGGTTCGCACTAATTAGTAGCGAACAAGATCTAAATTCTGATTCTTTTCCAAACTGCTCGATCGGAAACAATAAACATTTTCTAAAAAATGAGAAAAAACTTAGGAAAAATTACAGAAAAAACCTGAAAAGAAACGACTAGAAAAGGAGAGTCAAATAATAAAATCTAAATCTACTTCTGTTATTTAGAAATATATATATATATATATATATATATATATATATATATATATATATATATATGAGGGAGTAAATATTGCTGACGTAAATTTTCATGAGGAAATCGTGGTAAAGGAAGCAATATTTGAAAATCGTTAGCTTGACTCTGTTTATATTTTATGTATTTTACATCAATCATCCTTCTGATAGCGTCCTTATTTTTAATACTATATATATATATATATATATATATATATATATATATATATATATATATATATAGTTTTTGCTTCTCAACATGTATGCACTTGTCAGTATCTACGTATGTGTGAGTGTGCAAGTATGTTCACACAAATATTTATAAAAGCTTAGAAAACTAAGGGATATTATTTTATTTTTCTATCTTATTGAAACGCTTTTCCATTTGCCAAATTTCTTTAGTCCAGTCGGGTTTCAGTCGCTGCTTGAAGCGAACGGTCAATCTAGCAGCACTGATGAGCTGTCATACAGCAAAACAGGCCTGTATGCGAATGATATATATATATATATATATATATAATTGTTTCATCTCAAACAAGACAACAATATAATTGAATCGCAGAGGTTTTTACAGAAATTGAAAGTGAAAGTGAAAGCGAATGATAAAACAGACATCTATCTATCTATTTCAGTCCCTTCTTATATATATAAAGAATAATTTCTGTTTTCTGGTTGCCAGGTCTGATGGGTTAATTTAATGTTTTGTCTCTCTTATCTCAAAATATCCCAATGCATGTCATTTCACACAGTTTGTTCTTTTATTCAGAACTGTTGAAGAAAAAAACTGGCAGAGATCGGTGAAACGAGTCGTTTATTGCTTGTCCACTATATCTTATCATCTTTGCACATATGTATATATATATATATATATATATATATATATATATGCACCACACACACATATGCACGCAAACACGCATACAGATATAGATAGATAGATAGATAGATAGATAGATAGATAGATAGATAGATAGATAGATAGATCGATAGATAGATAGATAGATGAACGCTCACATATGCACAAACACATATAATTCTATTTCAGTGGACGAATCAAGACAAAGTGTCCACTTATTTTTCTTTTGAAACAATTTTACTGACAAATTTCTATAGAATTTTTATTATTCTCGACAATGCGCTGGTTACATTTTTTAAAAATGAAAATATTTTCTTAAAACAAATAAAGAAACTGCACTGAAATAGTGAAATAATAAACTAACCACTAGGCCATTTGTTTGTGTAAATTAATGTTTCTCTCAGGAAAAATAAGACAACTGAATAAAATTCCTTGTAGAAAGTTGAAAGTTCAATCCTGTGTAATATAATCGCAAAGAAATTAATATTTGAAAATTTACATGTTTAGAATTGAGAATGATGTGCAGAATTAATACTAATTTTTAAAAATGAACATTGTATTGAGGAACAATAATATTATTTTATGTGAAATTTTTTCGTCCGCTTTTGTCAATTATAAAATGTTTTAATTATATCATTTATATTTAAATAAAAATGAAGATGAAAAAGAAAACTTGTAAAGTTTTCGTATGATTTTACTTCGTTTGTTCTTAACTTTACTTAAAGGTTCTGCAAAATCTCAAAATCGATTGAAAAAAAACATTCGAAAATCATCAAAAGAAAACTTGTTTGCTTAGAGGATAAACTAAAACAAGGGGAAAATAAAAAATCTAGAAAAGACACATATAGATAGATAGATAGATAGATAGATAGATAGACAGATAGATAGACAGATAGATAGATAGATAGATAGATAGATAGATAGATAGATAGATAGATAGATAGATAGATAGATAAGAACTCAGATAGTGAGATATATACATCCAAACAATTTTGAAAAGGTATGAAAAGAGACTGTGGCAGATTAAAAATAAACAAACTGACCTACACACTCTCATACATAAATATATATGAATAAGAAAATACGAAGATATGAACAAAGCAGCATAGACAGACAGATAAAAGCTTAGCATGAATTACGTCGGGTTAAAAAAGTAAAGAAATTTTGGGTTCCCCTCAGTATAAAATTTGTTAGGAACCTTTTGGTGGTGGTGGTGGTGGTGGTATAAGTAGGGCAAATTTAGAATTTGTTTGAAATATAAATATGAGAAAATAGGTGTAAAAGAAAACAGAATAAAAAAAAAAAAATTTGTTATCCGTCCCCACGTTCGATCCCATGAAACCGAACTCGGCACGTCGATTCCGCTTTTAATGCCTATCCATGTTATGAATCCACAGAATAAGATAACGATTTCGCGTTTTGAACATAGTGCTGAAACATCGTTCTCTCAAAGTCTTAAGACTTTAAGAGACATCATTTGTGTTAATCAGCGTTATCGTAACCCTATTCGTTACCATAAGCACCTATTTTCTTTTCTCCAATTAAAAAACTCACGTAGATTAATCTGCACGTGATCAACAGACTCAGCTAAAAACTATTCTGGTCACGTGTGTACGAGAAATTAAACGTGAATGTTCTTTCTTGTCGTGGCAGTTGATAGCATTTATAAGACAGGGATCGTTCCAGCAGTCTCAGGTTGGTGTGTTATATATAAACAATCTAAACTTAGTTATAAATGGAACTTTGAGAAGATAGTTTACACACGAAGTACAAACCACTATTTTTGATGTGTTTGACTTCAATACGTATTAACGATCTAACCAAAGACACAATGAATGGTTGTCTCAAGAAAAAACAGTTAAAAAGATGCGACGTATGAATTGAAGATGTCAAAATCAACCAAATCAATTAAGAAGAGAAATTTGAAGAAAACTACGATCACCCACACCCCAAAAAAAGAAAAATAAGAACTAGACACCTGAGTTGGATAAAAAAAAAACAGTCATACTTCTTTTTCTTCATGTGCCGTGTCCTTTCAGGGATGGGTTTTTTGGCTCCCAGTGAACCTTGTGTCGCATTAAAGATAATACATGATAGTATATAGCATAAAGTAATTTAAGCTTATTTGACTGTACACAAATAATTCTATCAACAGATAAACAATTCTTCTCGAATGTAAGTCTCTCAATATAGTTCATAAGCGTTTCATAAATGCGTATGCACTGTAAGATAGATACCTCCACTAAATTGCTAAATAAAACAGGATAGTATGAATAAAAAAGGTCCCAAACTAAATAAAAACGAACTTTATCCATCAAAATGTTTATATTATTAAGAGGAAAGATCAAAGTAATTTTTATTTATTTTTTAAATTTGTTAATCACTTTTAACATGTTCGAAATTTGGGTAGAATATCTTGTTTTGATTTGAGTTAGCGGATAACCAAAACTTTACGACTGTTTACAATGGAAAACGTAATGATGACATCACCAACCACTTTTTATTCCGGTGACAGACACATTAATTTGGAAATTCTCGCAAAAATCAAATAACTGTCGGATTTTTATGAAACTTTCAGTACTTATTCACAAATAAATTAAATTATTTTTTAAATTATTATTTTTTAAAAGTCTTGGTAAAAATAATTTTACCTCTATTACCCCCTTCACGTTAATCCATGAAATTTTAATAAATTTTAAGTTGTTGCGGTTTACAATTTTATTAGTTAAAAGCAGGACTCATTGGGGAATATAAATCATCTTTTTTTTAAATTTTGCCTCTGTATCCGAAAATCTGCTCCGAAGAGTAAAATAAAAAATGCAATAAAACTCTGATATTATTTAATTTGATAAGCTTTTAATTGCTTGAATGAAAAATAGAAATTCAGGACATTATAAGCTGGAGGGGAAAAATTTTCGATTGCTAATGAAATTGTTTTCATTTTATTTATTATAATGATTTATAAAATTTCAAAAATATTTTTAAATCATCAATGATTTGTTGCAGTTAGGTTTTTTAGTTAAGAATTGGTGATTATATTGCCTATACAAAATTTAAAAGTTTAATAAAAACTGTTTTACCTCCATGTTTTTAAAATGATTTAATAGTGTGTGTGCGTGTGTGTGTGTGTGCGTGCGTGCGTGCGTGCGTGTGTGTGTGTGTGTGTGTGTGTGTGTTTTTTTTGTTTGGTAATTTCTATGTGCAGATTAGAAGGTCCCGAAATAAATTTGCACTTTTTTGTCACTTATAAAAACCATACACTTTTATCTCTAATCATCCACCTGTCAACACTTTTTGATTTACGGCGGACATGCCAAAAAGTTAAAATCTATGATTAAGAAATAGTTTGATTCTAAATTTCACTCTATAAATAAGTAATACTTGCGTAAATCAGATTAATTTAACATAAAATTTGCTAATTTTCCAAAACAATGTGTCACAGATGTATATTTTATTTTTACAAGATTTTTGAAACCGAGATTAAATTAAGTTTTATTTACAAATGTGTCGATCACTCAAAAATGGCGCAAAATTCAATTTTTTTTTTAAATCTCAAACTTTTTTATTCCAATCAATATACTTTCTGTTTGAAATAAACCAGAGATTACTTTGATTACTGAAAATAGTAAATTCAATCATTTAGCTTTCTTTCAATTAAAACTAAAATAAAAGTTTCAAGAAAACTTTTTCATTTTAAAAATTTACTTTAAAAGTAGATATCGAAAATGAGTGGAGGTACCTACTATAAGGGCTTCTTTGCATATAAGTCTCCGTTGATCACTTTATTATTTCTCCTGTTTACTTTGCTTGTTGTTTTTAAATGTGCAACACTGTTTTTTTAATGTTAAATATACGTAATTGTTTGTTCGTTTTTATTATCTTGTTCAAAGAAACAGCCATGATGTGCTCAACTATTATTCCTCAATTTTTTAGAAAAAATTAGAATATTTTTTCAATTTCCAAAAATTATCAGTGACTTTTTATGATGCTTGGTCTTGGTTTTCTGCATATGCAGGTCTCCAGAGACAAGGGGAGAAGAGAAAAAAGCTATGTCAAAAGAGAGAGAAAGTGAGAGGAAGATATGAACAGACAGATCAACAAGTGGAAAGAGAGAGAAAGATATGAACAGATTGAGCGACAGAAAAATAGAAAGAGAAAAGACAATCTGGAGTAAAATGACGAGAGAGGAAGATATAAACAGAGAGATCGACATAGAGAAAAAGAAAGGAACAAAGAAAGGAAGATATGAACAAATCAACAGAGAGTTATTAAGAAGTAAAAGAGAAGATAGGAACAGACATATCAATTGACAGAAAGATATAGAGACAGTGAAAGAAAGAAAGAAAGAAAGAAAGAAAGAAAGAAAGAAAGAATAGCGGGAAAGAAAAAGGAAATGTAGTAAGAGACTGTGATAGGTCAATTGCTAGGTGTGCTCCTAGAAATATTGTTTTACTGTGTCGGGCCAGAAAATGTTTCTCGTCAGAATCCGTCTTGCACATTTATAAAACTACCCTTCGTCTATACATTGAATATTGCTTCCATAACTGGTCGGATGTTCTGTAATATGTCTAGAGATTCTTGACAAAATCCAAAGAAGGATCTGTAGTGTTATTGGTCCAGTCCTGGGATCTCGGCTTCAGTTACTTTTCCATCGCTGTGATGTGGTTTCTTTTTGTCTTTTTCTAAAATATTTTCAAGGCGATTATTTTAATAGTCTCTCCTATGTGATGCCACAACCACGTGAAATTAAGCTTACTACTAGATTAGAAACTAGGTCTTATCGTTTTATTGTTGAAATAGCTAGATTTAACCATAAGTTTTATTCTAATACTTTCTTTCATCGCAATTCCCACCTGTAAAAGTCTCTCCTGGTTTCTTCTTTTCCTGCTTCCTGTAAATGCAACGTTATTTTCTCTCTTCAAGAACCATGTCCTTTCTCCACACTAAAGTGTTTTTTCTCTTTCACTTGCAGTATCCCCTGGCATCTGACATTATCGACTTGTTTTGTTAAAAATGAGATAGATAGATAGATAGATAGATAGATAGATAGATTCGAAAAGACGTAAATCACACACTCCATTCTCTTTCATAACAGGTAACGCCATTGTGTTTCAAATTGTATCAAACTTATTGCAGTCGATAAAATACCGTTTTCACACTTGTTTGAATAAAATCGTGATGTTACTCAATACAACTATAGTTACATAATCTTCGCCTTTTCTGACGAAAATCTCGTGTTTTGCTCCAAAAAATTATTTGCTTTATAAATTTTAAGTTATTAAACAAACTTTTGTGTTATGAGATTTCTATGCGTAATAAACTTTTCCTGTGGTGTTTATTTTCGATTTCGCGACGTTTGGGTCAGTGGGGGTTGGAGTGACTCTCTTTTGCTAAGAGTTTAGTCGCACTATCTACATGAAATTTTTTTGTTGAATTTTATTGTAGTATTGACACCGGATTTGCTTTGTTCAGCAATATTAAATATGCAACCCGATTATCATTTGTTGTTGAAAAGCTTGAAGTAATAGTCTTGGAATAACAATAACAATACCAACAATAACAAAGCGAAGAGAAAGCGTTTGGTGAAAGAAGACAGCTGGAAGATGCATGAAACGCGGGTGGGTGTGGCGAATCTAGAAAGAAAAGAGGAATGTCAAGAAGAAGGAGAAGAAAAGCAGGTTAAAGGAGAAGGAGGAGGGGAGTTGTGGGAGGAGGTAAGGGTTGGTGGCAGAACAACAGTGACAACGAGAAAATACGTCTGACAATAAAGGAAATAAAATCGTACTGGTTTTCACAATTTAGCAGAAAAAAAATCACACATACATACTCACGTAAAAGAAGGAAAAACGATTTCTTTGTTTCTCATTAATTTTCAATGGCGCCGCTGGCGTTCAAATCGCATTTATCTTTGATGAAATGTCTGCATTTTGGGTGTTTCTTCTTTTAAATTGTAGAAAATGGCCAGGCTCTTGAAATTCAATAAAATATTGTAAAACATTGTGGACAGATACGTCGACAGAATGTACGTGAATACAGACTTTGATTTAGTCATTATGTTTCACTTTACATGTGTGTATAAATAAGCAAACTACCTTATATGTCTCCCGTCTTCTTTTATGTGCCTTAAGAAAATGTGAGAATTTGGCTCTCCACAGCTTCTTATGCTTTGTACGTCTAATCAATATTTGCCACCTTACTCTCCTTCCTAATTTCTGTTCTGCCATCCATTTACACAGGCTCTTTAGGTAGGTTACTCGTTGTTTCCAGCTGTTCCTCTTGCCGTCATTATGTCCTTTGAGTTTTAAATTCTCCAAGCCCTCTTTCATCACCAGCTGTGCCAAAGATTTCAAATGTCTGATTGTAAGTATGTTCTTTTCGTTCTAATCTTTCTTACAAGTTCCCCGTTGTTTACATTTTTTACCAAACGTATTTCATCAAGTTCACGTGAGTGCTATTTTGCAGCAAATGTACGCATTGTGTTTAAAACAAGATCTAGCCTTCGATCTATGCGTAAAGATGTTTTACCTTCCTATTAGATTAACTCTGTTATTTACTGTTTTAAATGTAGTTGTGGAGTCAACTACAAAGGTAGAACGACGCAACGCTTGGATGGTAGGATTAAGCAACACACGCCTGCCAAAAATGAACTATAATTTTTAGTCTGGTGATGCCATTCAAATTACATACGAGTCTTCCATTGCAGACCATCTAATGAATAATTTGAGCTACGCTCTGGATTTTAGTATAAACTGGTTCATTTTCGAGTGAACCACCACATTCTCTTGATCAAGTCTCTACCACCGGGCGAAGAGAAACAAACGTGGCTCCGCCGAAGGGTAGAGTCTCGTTTGAGGCAAACAGACACGAGCCCGACCAAATCTTAAGCTGGGTCTACGGGATAATTTTGGTTGTGCTTAAAGCTCAGAATTCCCACTTTAATTGACCTTGTGTCGTATCCGCCTTGGTGGGAAGGTGGTAAATACCAGTGTGGATTGATTTTCTAAACGACACTTTTTCTTATCAGCTCTCTGCCTCTGGGCAGAGAGGAACCCGAACGAGGCTCCACCAAATGACAGGATCTCGTCTGGGGGAACAGACAAGAGCTTAACTCTGCCTTAAGCAGGTTCTACGGGATATTTTTGGCTAAGCTTACGGGTTCGGAATTCTCACTTTAATTAATTGGCCTTGTGCCACATTCGCCTCAGACGTCTGCCTTTGCGAGGAGATAGTAAATATCAGTGTAGACAGGTTCTCTGTTTTGGCCAGGTCACACTCGATATATATATAGAGATATATTTTAAACACGTTGTATTAAACAATAGAGACAACTTAGTCTTGCAGATTTTCTTTTGTATTTTAATTAGGCTTTTCATTTCTGAATTATATTTATGTAAATTTTATCCATAGATTAACCGCGTGCTTTCGAACGTCATCGTTCATCATCAGGGTCAAATTTTACGGTTTTATAGTTTTAAACACCAACAATTGCCTTGTAGCAGAAAATGTGTTACGACATTTTGAAGAACTAAATAAACGTTAAGAATATTTTTTTTAATTCCAAGGGAAGTAATAATGTAATCACGTGCAAGCGTGAAAATGTGTGATCACATAGAGGCGTGAGTTATCAGATAATATGGAATATTTGGAATTGCTAAAGATTTTTAAATACCGTAAAAAAAAATACATTAGGGAATTTAAAATTTAAGGGAAGTAGTTATGTGAATTATCTAATTACGCAGAGGCAAGAATTATTTACCTTAATTATGTTTCAGATATACAATCTAAACACATTGAAGTATGAGTCCAGAAACTTGCTAAGCTGTGCGATTGATAAGAGGTTTATTACTTCTGATGTGTAGTGCCTCTAAAATCTTAAGGCGTCTAATGTCTGTGTGTTGATCAATAATTGTAGTATTGTCTATAAGGATTTTACGAATGTCGGAATGCAGAAGGGAAACAGTATGAGACATAAGATGTTGTGTAATAACGCTAGAATCATTTAAATGCATAGTTAATCGTCTAGATTGCCGGGTAGTCGGAAATCCAATGTATGTATGTGGATTAGAAGAGCATTCTTCAAAAGGACATTTGAATTCATATACAACATTAGTTCTATCAACCCCAGTAACAACTAGAGAAGGGTTGTTGCTCATTACCTTGTTAGAGGTTTTGAATTTACTATAGTATATAATAAATTTTAAGTTTTTGTTAGAATCAACAGGAAACACATTATGGTGTACTATAAACTTAAGGGCCTTCTCATCCATGCTGTATTGTCTGTGCATTTGTAAAAGAGATTAACTGTGGATAATTTTCTGGGTGTGTCACTTGTTAAGTATGAGGAGTATCTGTCAATTTCATAGTTAGAAAAATCATTATTGATGAGAGTTTGTTTGAAGTTTGTCAATTGCCTATAAAAAAATTTATTGGTAGAAGAGATGAGTTTAGCTCTAGGTCAGCTTTAGTAACCAGGTTAGAAATGACTGATCGTTTATATTTAGTGGGGCATTCACTAAGATAATTGAGGGTGCAATTGTTATCACTTGTAGGTTTTTTGTATACAGAAGTGGTAAAAGTGCCATAATTAGTATCAATTAAAACATTCAAAATATACGTACTTTAAATAGATATATGTATATTTAGATATATCTTCATTCAAACAATTTCACTGAAAAATTAAGATCTAAACTTATTTATAAATGGAACTTTGCCTCTGTGTGTGTGTGTGTGTGTGTGTGTGTGTGTGTGTGTGTGTGTGTGTGTGTGTGTGTGTGTCCGATAACTATAGACTCCGAAACGGCTGAACCGATTTTCTTGAAAATTTACACAGTTGTACTATAAGCGTCTGCCAGTTTTCTTAGCTAGGTTTTGGGTCGAGGTACCCCCAATAAATATCGAAAATCGATAATCGAAAAACTCGGTTTATAGAAGGAGTGGTCCGATTTTTGATCAAATTTGATACACTCATAGACAAATACATAAGAAACGAGAAGTTTCAAGGTTGCAGTCCTTACAATAGTGCAAAAAATCGATAATATATATATATATATATAAAAGGCAAGACGTTTGTGTGTCTGTCTGTCTATCTATCTGCATGTCCTTTATACAAATCCACAATTTTTATCCGATTCTCACCAAACTTCACACAAATATTCTTTAGGCTGAGTCTGACCTCCAAGGCCATGGATTAGTTTTAAAGCTTTCATTACACCCGAGCAACGCCAGGCTATACTGCTAGTGTATTATGTTTATATTACTTGTGTAAGAAAAAACTACGGCGCCTTTCTGGATAAATTTCATTTTAGCATCAAGAAACTGATCAGACAATTGGAAACGATTATTACAAAAATTGACATATGTCAATATTATTCAATGAATCATGGTTGAATATATATATATATATGTGTGTGTGTGTGTGTGTGTGTGTGTGTGTGTGTGTGTGTGTGTGTGTGTGTTTCTCGGTCACGAGTTGACTTCCTCCATATAGTCTGCCCGTGCAAAACTGCTAGACCATTTTGGTAAATTAATTAGTTTCGTTAATTTCGCCCACAAATCGAGAGTAATTAGTATTGTACATTTTAAGAGCTTTGAGGTTCAAATAACTAGTTACTGAATTTTTTGTCAACACTGTATGGTGAACAATGGAATATTTTAAACATGGTGATGCTGAAAAAATGCTCATACAAAAATACTGGGCCACTGGTGCAAATGTCACATTTCATCTCTTTTCTTAAGTTAGTGTTGTAACCCTAAAATGTTACTGCGTGAGTAATCAATACAATGCTAGTAAACTGCTAGTCAATAAGAAACTATACTCTGTATATATCTGTCTCCCCGC
Organism: Ascarosepion bandense; assembly: GCA_037127315.1. Taxonomy (NCBI): domain Eukaryota; kingdom Metazoa; phylum Mollusca; class Cephalopoda; order Sepiida; family Sepiidae; genus Ascarosepion; species Ascarosepion bandense. Next base: position 2,276,641 of record JBBBDQ010000357.1, on the reverse strand, counting down.
ATAGGCGGAATGCGTCACAAGGCCATTTTTAAAGTTAGGGCTCCGAGCCTTTAAGCTCGGCCAAAAATATCCAGTTGCCTGCACAAGGCCGGGTCAGGCCCACAGTCGATTTTCCCCAGACGAGACTCTACCTTTCGGTGAAGCACTGTGTGGGTTCCTCTTGCCCGTAGGTAGTTAGAAAGACAGAGTGCGATCACTGTTAGTCAGTATAGTTGATTTACTAAGCGCTGCTTAGATGTGGCACAAGACAGAAAGTATGGGGCACCCAGTGAGGATCAAACTCACTACTCAGTTGTAACTGTTTATAGCGAGACAATCTTGCTAACCATTACACCACGCCGAGGTACCCTGATTTTTTAAGCGCAGCTTAGATGTGGCACAAGACCGAAGGTGCGGGGAACCCAATGAGGATCGAAATCACTACTCAATTGCAATGGTGAACAATGGAATATTTTAAACATGGGCATCTGATTTGCCCCTGTTAGTCAGTATAGTCGCTATACTCCAATAGTGTTTAAGAGGATAGGGATATTCCATTAATATGTATAGGTAGGTAGACAACAGTTAAAAGTGGTTATAATTTATAAAAAGGGATCTTTATCGTTACAGAAGTTAGCAATTAATGTTATTGCTTTCGCTCGAATAATTTCCTCGATTTGATGAGGCATTGAATGAAACAAGGTGTTAATTTTCTCAGTGGCAATTTTTCTCATTCTTCTTACCAGTAAACCCGAAGTTCTTAGTGATTATGTGGTTTCCCTTGTTTCTTTTGTTATATTCTGCCTCTGCTGATGCTGATGCTTTATCTGGGGCTGTTGCTGCTGATGCTGCTTTTGATGATGATGCTGCTACTACTAAACAACAATCGTCTTGAAAGATAACAACAAACACGGAACAGAGTATATATAACAAAATATAAACTCATGTTTTTATTCTTCGTCGGTAACGGTTGTACTGAGTGGTAATCCGAGGGCATGATACACATACGAAGGAGTTGTCGGGTGTCGTTGACTTGCGGCTATTGCCTTCTCTTCTCCCTTCTCTGCATTCTCTCGACCTTCTGCTGGTGTTCTCTCGGTGTTCTCTAACCTCTGTCAGAAAAAAACCCGACCTTATATAAGCTGAAATTTCTACGTATTTTCGCCCTCTCGAGTTTTCGCTTTATTTCGTCATCTATGGTTAGGCATATCTGCCAATCATTTTTTCCGACTATTGCATTGGAAGCCGACTGCGTTTGATATAATCATACTTCTGTCAGTCCTGTTTATATTTTCCGACTTTGACGTCAACCACAGTTCTGTCGGTCTTGCTTTTATGTCAATCAATTTTCTGTTCGTGACCCAACAGAAATATGATTTACATAGTTTCCATATATATATAATAATTACATTTACATAGTTCTCATATATATAATACATCACAATGGGACAATTATATATATAGATCATTACGTGTCCACTATATTTTAGCATCTTGTAGTGCAACTTGCATTGTTTATTTTTCTCCCAATGGTTTTTCTTCGCCATTTTTTTGCAATCGAATGTAACACTATTTTGCATTAATCATTAAGATATTTCTTTCTTACCAATTCCCAGAATCCAACGTTAGATGTTTTTCTGTTCCGTTGTCTTTTGGTCAATAATTTTTTTTTTTTTTTTTTTTTTTTTTTTTTTAGCTTTTTTATTCCTTTGGCTGTTATATGGCAATTCAATGTCTTTTTTCGATTTTTTTTTTTGTTTTTTTTTTTGTTTTTTGTTTTTTTTGTTTATTCCGTAATACTCTGTATAATGTATAAATTGAAACCTCTCTTGTCCGGCTGTTAATATTGGATTACCTACCGAGACTTTCGCAATCTTTCTTTCATCTCTTTTCTAACCTTTGTGTGTTTTTCCGCTTTTCTTTTCACTTAAAATACGCCCAGTTGTAGCAAATGTCTTCTGAATAGTTTGAACACTGTTTCCGAAAATTCCCAACCGTCTAGCTATCTCTCGTTGAGACATCTTCCCTTTCAAAACTTACAAACTTTAACTTTGTTTCAAGTTTTAATCACGGTTTTACTGTCGATGGTAACAATGACTGCCAAGTCAGCTTACTCTCATATGAATAGCATCGAACAATTCCTACTTAGAAATTTGCATATTATCATGAATTTCTCATCACAGATCTTTCGTTGGTTTAATACATTTACATGACCTTTTTTTCAGCATCCAATTGTTTAAATCGGCACCTACGTAGACGCACAGCTTAATATTCAAGGTCCGTAGACAAAAACACACTACTAAACAATTCTGACTCTTAATTAAATAAGTTTCAGCAAAAGGTGGGTAAAAGTCGAAAGATTGATTCACGTGTATGGAGCCAGCCATTAGATACAGTGAGTCAGTCAGTCAGTTAAGTGCCATACATGATACACGTTTTAGGCGATCATGTCTCTTTCGAGACATGACTGACTAGGCAGAAGATTATCCCGCAGTAAGCTGCCATTGTTTTCTGCGGTAGACTGGCTAGCAGCCAAGGCTATAAAACCCAATCTGTTCTATTATTTAATTCATAACTGGAGGGAAGAGATGGATTAATACCTTTCCCAAGGGTATTTGTGCACAAGTGAACGCAAGGAATTCAACTGGAATTCGAACTCGGCTCCCCAATTTGTCGTTTCGAATCGATATCCACTACACCACAACACACATCTCAATAGATACAACGGGACGAATTACTGACAGAACTTACCCCTGGTTAAACTCAGCTATTTTGTTCACCTAATTAATGTGAGTGGTTGTTGTTATCAGCTTTTTCCAAGCGTTCTTCTTTTTTGGTCTTTGTCAAGAAAATGTTTTCTTTTCTTTTATTTTATTTTGGTGCTCACTTCCACACCCCCACACACATACACGTATTATTTCATAAAATAGTTTTATATATTTCTATTAAAACATTGGAAAAAAACATTTTTAAAAATTATCAATTTTTTTAGATGAAGTCTTAGTAAGTTCAATACGAATATGTAGTATTTTGGTAAATGTTGGATTAGGTGAAAAGGGATGGGATCTTTTGGTGATTGAGTTACTAATAAGAATGAATGGGTACTGAATCACATTATCCAGGTGTAGGATAGTCACTGACAACCAGTCCTTCCCCATTTCCCTTTCAACCTCGGGCCACACGAAGTGTATTCATTTCAAAATAACCTTCATAGAATAAAGGAGCACTGAGATCCGAAGGCGAATTGACATGGCAAAGAAACATTCTAGAACTTGAGCAGAGTATTAAAGAACAGGAAAAGTTCGCTAGAAACAAAGAACAGATTACTGGATGTCATGTCTGTTCTTCAATATGGCAGCAAATATCATCAAAGATGAAGGAAAAACTTGAAACAACTGAAATGTAGTTCTACAAAAGGGTGCTGCGGATACCATGGATAGAGCATTTGAGCAATGATGAGGTTTTAGAAAAGAAGGAAACAAAAAGAAAATTAGTACTGAGCATCAGGAAAAGACAGCTAAAGTTTCTGGGACTTGTGATTAGGACGAAAGGCTTGGAGAATCTGATATTCACAGGTCACATAGAGGGAAAGAGAGACGGGGAAAACAGCGGATATAATATTTGAAGAGTCTGAGCAGGTGGATGGCAGATCGGGGTTTGAGTGGGTAACAGGAGAAAGCGTGCTAAGAGCCACCAGGGATAGGGAGACGTGGAAGGTCATGATCGCCTACGTTCTGAACGAGACATGGCACATAGAAGAAGAATCATCATTATATATCAGTCAGTTAAGTGCCATACGTGATACACGCTTGGGCGATCATGTCTCGAAAGAAACACGACTGACTGGGCAGAAGATTATCCCGCAGTAGTTTGCCATTGCTTTCTGCGGTAGACTGGTTGCCGACCAAGGCTTTAGAACCCAATCTGTCCTGCTATTTAACCCATAACTGGAAGGAAGAGACGGATTAATACCTTTCCCAAGGGTATTTGCGCGTAAGTGAATACAATGGATTCAACTTGAATTCGAACTCGGCTCCCCGGTTTCTCGTTCCGAGCCGATATCCACTGTACCACAACGCACATCCTGAAGTATTTCAATTAACGCATTAGTTTGTGAGCTCGTAGCGCAGATCAATTCACTTGTATAGTGTTTTTTTACAATGGCCTTGCGCTATTCTAAGCCAAACTTAATAAATGACTACAGGGGTAGGCTATTTTTGTTACCCGTTTTCCACCGATAACAAAGGTCGGTGTCCGAATCTAGCAAATATCCATGGCTTTAAATGATGATTTTTTTTACGCAAGAAGATTCTCTCCACTGATGCAATACAATCTTTTTCGTTCAGTTTCTTCCTACTCATCTACTACTGTATAGTCCAAAGCTCATTTCGACTAAGATAATGAATTATGCAGATAAATATGTAACTTTCAATCTTTGCTTACATGTGTATTTTAAGAGCAGGCGAGTTAGTCAAAATAGTTGACTGACTCTTAATATCTGCTCAGTGGTTAATATTCATGTGTCTATAATTCTTATAAACACGCAGGCCTAATCATATTTTTCTTACATGTGATTTTGCATCTATGCATAAACAGTTGCCTGGAAACGAACGGTCATATGACTAGACGTGTGAAATGAACTCATTAATACTTCAAAAAGTTTTGTTGGGGGGTGGTTTTGTGTAACATGGTATTGATGAAATTAACTGTTTCCACACAGGAAAGACTTGGCATTCATTAACCGAATAGTTAGCATTGAAATTTACATAGACTTTCGCTTAAAGCAAAAAAAAAATTCACAACTTCAAAAAAAATTTCACAACTTCACTATCTTTTATCGTTCTTCTTAATATTAATTGGAGTTTCCTTTCTAATCTTTTGTTTACGGTAAAGTGGCTGTTAACATCTTACTTATATAATTATTCCCCCTTCTAGAAACATACGATCCCCATTTTAGTTATTGCTACTGTCGGAAGTGTATAAGTGATGGGGTCTTTATTATTTGTCAATGGTTTTCGTGGTTTTGTTACTCCAGTCTGTGAGTTTTTATGAAGTATTGGCTTTTTTAAACAGAACCGACAGAAGTATGATTATATCAAACGCAGTCGGCTTCAAAGACAATAGTCGGTAAAAATGATTAACAGATATGCCTAACCATAGATGACGAAATAAAGCGAAAACTCGAAAGGGCAAAAATAGGTAGAAGTATTGTCTTTTTTTAATTAATTCGGATAAAGCAATGTTTAATCATTGTTCTTAAAAAGCGTTTGTGTATAGATGGTGGTTTAGACATTTCTGGACGAGATGGGCTGTATGCACGGCATCCATATGAGAGTCTAGATCCGAGAAGTTATATAAAAGCAGGCTTCAAAGTGTCATGCCAGTACTTGCGGTTTGTCGCATCTTGCAGTGCTGGAAAAGTATCCCTAGCTCGACTTATCCTATGTTCAGTTTCCTTATATATTCTCAAGTCCACTAACTGATTTCGCTCTTTTAAGTATTGATATGGAGTTTCTTACTAAACATGTGTTTTTGGTAGTGTGGAGTTAATGAATTTATTTGCAAGTGTTTACACACCTGTTCTTGTGCATGTACACGAATCTGTAATGGTAAGTTTTTTTCCTGCCTTGTTTTGTTTTAATGAAGTGGTTATTAATAGCAGAAAAACAATTTTTTTGCTTTAAAAGATGAAATAAATCACAAATGACACAATGGAAAATGAATATATAAATAAAAACAAATATATCAGAAATAGATAATTATGGTTCAAGTATAGACTGTCTACCTGAATAGTTTAATGATTTTTCTTTCGTTTTTTCCCCCCAGAGGATTTTTGTGATGAACTTCTTAAATTCATTATTATTTGAAAGAACTCCTCTATTCTGTCGAGAATTGGTTTGTTATTTATGCCATTTTTAGTTAAGATTATTAGCAGCAAATAAAAATATTTTGACTTAAAAAAATATTATATAAAAATCAAATAGCACGTATACTTGATCATGGAATATAAATATACAGGATATAAAAAAATGTGTACTTACTTTTACGCCATTTTCTTTAAAGTCTACGCTACAAAGCCAACAACAATCATTGTAATGAAAATTTCCATAAAGTAAGAACGCGGACAAATACTGATCGAAATGTCGTTGAGGCTTGTGATTCCATTGTGTCACATTGTCAGCAGTGCCAGGATCATAACGGACATTAATTTAAAAAATATGAGATGAAATCTTAAGAGGGTGCATATATAATAAATACAGTCATCATATGTATCATTCAAATTACATATAGCTGGTTCTAGTTGCGTAAAGTATTTGTTAAAAAAGGTTCAAGATGTGTATACAGTTTTTAGACACATTTTGTTTGTTTGTTTTTATCCTATTCAGTCGTCTAGTTCTTGTTCTTCTTTTTCGGGAAGTGGGTGTTCGTAGTTTTCTCCAATTTCCTCTTCTTAATTGATTTGGTTGATTTTGACATCTTCAATTCATACGTCGCATCTTGGACTGTTCTTCTTGAGACAATCATTCATTGCGTCTTTGGTTAGATCGTTAATATGTATTGAAGTCAAACACATTAAAAATAGCGGTTTGTCGTTCTTGTGCAAACTATCCTCTCAAAGAATTTAACCATTCTTATCTATTATTTAGGGTATTGTCTGATATCGGGGCTGAATTTTAAGGTCGATATGGTTTGAAACAACTCCTCTTTTCCTAAAACTTTATTATTGGTTTATTATTTACTCATCATTAATTAATGTTCATTGTTAATTCATTAAACCCCATTTTCCCGTCCTGAGTAAGACGATAGACTACATCTGGCAGCAAATCCTGTGATCGGGAGGTTTTGAGGAGAGTAGAACCATATATTAATTGCTGTAATTCCCAGGTTTACCCTAACGTGGGTGATAGCACCTATTAGAGTCCCAGCTTTGAGCATTATAGTTAACCGCCCAAACTGGCATCAAAACACTATGAGAATATAAAAATAGATTTTTATAGTAAATATACCAGCAATACATTACCATAGTAAAAAAAACATATTAACAGGAATATAGATTTTTGTAACAAAATAATTACCGGCAATACATTTTTCAAAAAAAGTTAGTAATGTTCCCAAGACAATTACATTTTGGCATTACATGACCCATAATGAGATGATATGTAGCTAAACTAAAAAAAAAAAAAAAAGAAAAAAGTATTTCCATAAAATTTAAGGCCTTAAAAAATAAAATCAATGTGGCTGTTTTTGCTTCCTTCTCCATTACACGCTACTATTTTAATTAAAGCAAATCAAATTTATAAACAAAAAAGTTAAAATGCTTTATGTTTAGTTATTGCTGGTTGCCGAAAATATTCAACTCTTTTACTATCGTTCGTTATCGTAAAAAATTGAAGATGCAAAAATCAAGCAAATACAGACGTTTACATTATATGGGAAGTGTGTTAAAAAACACGAAAATCCGATGGCACATTAAAATATAAAAGAGAATATCTTCCGAAAGCTAAGCAAAGTATAAAAAACAAAAGAATTTCCTTAGAAACAAATAAAGGAATCCTGAATATTTATGATATAAATCCTCCTCCTATATGGCAGTGAATGCTGAACAATTTCCTCAAAATGAAGTGAAGGCTTGAGGTAGAAGAGATGTGGTTCAACAGAACGATACTGATAATACTATGGACGCAGAATGTAAGAACGTTTTAAAGAAAGATGGAACAAAAAAAGGCTAGTCGGATTTCTTCATATTTTGATTGCTTTGTAAATTCAACTTCACACACACCTATACCCTTTCCGGAGCCAATCAAAAGAACACTTACATTACTAAAATAACCAATAATAAATCAGTTTTTATTAGATAATTGGCTCACATATTTTTATCATTTACGAACATGGTGGAAGACCAAAAACATGCAGCATCTCATTTATTGACCGACTAAAAGACATCAAAAAATTATTCAATGCTGAGCCACTTCTTAGTCTTCAAAACACATATATACACGTTGATTTTATTTTACCCTTTTAGAGAATCGCGAGTGTTGTCTGGACGTCTGACAAGCATTTTTTCACTTGCTGATTCTCCTACCTTTTCCTCGTGCAACGAAAGAAAGAACTTGCGAGTCATCTTTGATGGCTTTCAAAAAACAGACGACAAGTTTCTCACTTCATCACTCTCTCTCTCTCTCTCTCTCTCTCTCTCTCTCTCTCACCATAACATTTCTTCTCTTTCTAGTCAGCAACAAAAAAAGAGGAACAAGAAATCAACTTAAAACTCTTACTACTATTCGTGTATGAATAAATAAAAACAATAAAACTTTTCTTCAAAAACATTTCCTCCTAAATTCAAGATAACTGAAATGAACGTTTTAAAAAAATATTGCAGAAAAAACTTTCTGATGAACTTTTCACACTCAATTATAATTGAAGAGAGAAAGCCGGAAACTACATCCTAAACAGGGAACAAGGGATGAGCCTCTTCACCTGTTCAATAGACGTGGGTGGAGTGTGAACCGGGCGATAATTTAGTCTATCTACTCCAATTGAAAAAAAAAGAAAAGTGCAAAGATTGGAAAAGAGAAAGCCGGAAACCACATCCTAAACAAGGGATGAGCCTCTATACCTGTTCAATAGACGTGGGTGGAGTGTGAACCGTGCGATAGTTATTAATAAATCATCTTTTTATTATAAAAGAAAGAGATCTTTTTTATTTTTATTTTTATTCGTTTTAAATACTCAGGAACTTTGGATCAATTAACTGTGGGAAGTTCGATTATATTTGGCACAAGGCCAATTTAATAAGCATAATCGAGATCCGGATATGTCAATTATACGTAAAATAAGAGACAATAGAAACTTCCGGGATAAAAAAAATGAGAAATGAAGGCCTGGTAAATTTGACACTCAGAAGATATCTTGAATGCAACAGGAGTAGAGAAAAGCAGTGAGTAACCTACCTAACGAGATTATGTAAATGGATGATAGATTAGAAGGAGGAAGTGATAATATAAAAAGAAATATTACGAAGAGATACGAACGATAGTGAGTTGTGGAGAGTAAAGACTGCATACGACTTGAAGGGACACGGTACATATTAAAATTATTTTATATAAATTTTACAAGCGGAAAACCTTAATATTTTCATAAAAGTAATTTAAACCTTATCTTATTAGGTAATGTCACGGTTTTATTGCATTTTATTTTACGATTTTCTGTAAATGAGTGTTTTGTTTGACAAAAACATTTATAATTTAAATTCTCCAAGGACTTGTGTTTATAACTAATATAAACACTCAGTCAGTTAAATGCCATACATGATACACGCCTGGGCGATCATGTCTCGAAAGAGACATGACTGACTGGGCAGAAGATTATCCCGCAGTAGGTTGCCATTGCTTTCTGCGGTAGACTGGTTGCCGACCAAGGCTATAGAACCCAGTCTGTCCTGCTATTTGACCCATAACTGGAAGGAAGAGACGGATTAATACCTTACCCAAGGGTATTTGCGCGTAAGTGAATACAAAGGATTACAACTGGAATTCGAACTCGGTTCCCCGGTTTCTCGTTCCGAGCCGATATCCACTGATTGAATAAATAAGAGTAGCAGGTGTAAAAAATATATTTTACCAAGACTTTCTAAAAGGAAACAATTAAAACGTAATATAATTTATTTGTCAATAAGTCCTGAAAGTTGCATTAAAATCCGACAATTATTTAATTTTTGCAAGACTTTCAAAATCAGTATGTTTTTCACCGACACTCAAATGTCCCATACTAACTTAAGGTCTCACGCTGACGCAAGAAAAACAAAATCTTTAATCAAAATTTCGAAGGTTCTAAAAAATGATTAAAAAATATAATTCAATAATCGCTGTAGAGGTTCAATAAGTCCCATGAGAAGACACATACTTGTCTTATGCTTCTTTCTATTTTTGTGTAGCTACTCAATTCATCTTCTATCTATATGCAAGAGAATGACGCAAAGAAAAAGTTCTGGATTATTCTAACATCCTTTCCAAACGAATGCTGGACAATCTTATAAAACATAATAAAGTAAATTGAAGTAACATAAATGTTAATCTTCAAAAATTATGCTAAGGATACCATAGACCGAATATGGACCGATTAAGTTTTAAAGTAAATGAGAACACAAAGGATACTTATACTTAACATCAGAAAGAGACAGTTGAAAATTCTAGGGCACTAATGAGGAAAAGGGCTTAGAAAATCTGATACTCACAGGACAGATTGAAGGCAAGAAGGATAGAGGAAAACAACGCATGACCTAACTATCCAGTAAAATGTATGACGAAGCAAAGTTTGCGAGAGATAACAAAAACACGGATGTGGTGCAGTGGATATCGGCTCGGAACGAGAAATCGGAGAGCCGAATTCGAATCCCGGTTGAATTCGTTGTATTCACTTACGTGCAAATACCCTTGGGAAAAGTTTTTATCCGTTTCTTCTCCCTCCAGCTATGGGTTAAAAAGAAGATTGGATTTTATTGCCTTGGTTAGCAACTAGCTTACCGCAAAAAGTAATGGCTAATTACTGCGTGAAAGTCATCTACTCTGTCAGTTATGTCTCTTTAGAGACATGATCGTCTAAGCATGTATCACGTATGGCACTTAACTGACTTAACAAAAAGACAGAAAATTATGTAAAGTCAAGATCGCCAATGTTTTCGTGGTACACGACACGAAGAAGAAGAATAACAGCAACCACCCTGGTTACAATAATCTATTAATATTCTGAATATGTAAATGTATAAAATTAATGTATATACAATTTATGTTACTTAAAGTTAGTATTATTATATCATAAATAAAAATTTTAAGACATAAACAACAGATTAATGTGTGTTGCTTATAACTTTAAAAAGTGTTATTAACATATCCAGCATTCTCGAGAAATTCAAATATCTTCCTTTTATGGTTGTTGTTAACATTATGATTAAAATAAAAATCATTAACATATCCAATATTGTTTAGATGTTCAAATCTCTTCTTTGTATGTCTATTGTTAACACATTTCAGTTAATCCATTCTTCAGTTCTCGTTAAGTGCAACCTGTCAATATTAACTGGAAAGCCCATTGTAGCTCCTCACATTCCCATTCTCCGACTGCTATGAGTCACTCAGAATAATTGAAATATTTTATGTGTTTCCCTCCAAGTAAAATATGCTGCCTACGTGCTACAGGTGTTGGCACTCTTAGCAATATGGGCGCTGGCTTAGTGGTTAGAACGTTTGAATATCACCATAGTCAATTTGTCAGGAAGGTGACTTATTGATGTTATTGGCCTAGAGGAGGCGATCCCAGCGTGCGGCACCTTTGGAAAGTGCATGAAATTAAATATGCGGGACACTTTGCTAGCATAAAGTCGCAAGTCATCGTGACCGAGGTTTTGAGCGTCCTGGCCTTGATTAGACTGTCTTTCATGCTAGTTAACGCATTCTCTCCCAGAAACTGTAACTAAGGTCTGCTCAGCGTTGTTGTAGTATAAACCACAGCTCAGCTCTGTGGTTTTTGAACAAACACAAAATGTCTGAGCAGACGTATGCAATTTGGATTAGCTAAAAGCCTAAGTAGACAGGCATCTTTGAAAACGACTGGCCAGCCATGCATATTTTTCTTCATAATATGATCCGCCTTTCAGATTTCTGAAACACATTCTGAAAAACATTACATAACATGTAATACAGACATTCAAAACTCACTTCTTTGTTTCTGAAGAGATTTTCCTGTCTCTTAATACTTGATTTCCTTTCTTTAAAATGTGCGCGTGGTTGAGTATTTAAAACGTTCATTTTCTGACTATGAAGCCCCGGTTCAAATCTCGCCATGGTCAATTTGTCAGGAAGGTGACTTATTGATGTTATCGGTTTGGAGGAATCGATCCCAGCGTGCGGCATCTTTCGAAAGTGCATGAAAACCACACCACGGGTTGACACCTAAACCTCATGAGTGAAATTAGGTAGACGTGACCTTTTGGGGGCCGTCGATTGTTGCGCTAGCTCGAAGTCACAAGTTATCGTGACCGAGGGGTTGAGCGTCCTGGCTTTGTTCAGACTGTTGTTCGCGCTAGATAAAGCTCGCTCTCCCAGAAACTGTAACTAAGGTCCGCTCAGCATAGCTGTGATATAAACCATAGGAAGACTCTGTGGGTGTTGAACAAACACAAATGTGTCTGAGCAGGTGTCTGCAACAGGGATTAGCTAGCTGATCTAGTAGACAGGTATTCTTGGATACGAGTGACCAGCTATGCTCTTATCAACTAGTTCTGCTTGCAAATTTCTGTCATTATTTTTTCTTTAGAACATTTTTTAAAAAAGGACTAATATTTGACCAGGACTTCGTTTATCTTAATTTCAGTTGCTTTTCATCAAAATGAACCAGCCGCATTCTACGATGCTAATTAAATGACTCAGATAGAAATAAGCAAGAAACTCTGGGCGAAACATAAAATCACATCTGTTTTTACTTGGAAAGCCTGTCTATGCACGTCAGCTGTTCTACCGTCAAAGACACAAAAGCTGGAGGTGGCAGAAGATCGAATATATTCATAGAGATGTCTTCCTTATTTTCTCTGATTCTTTAACGCAGTCGTTTTCCCTAAACTAAAAGTAATTCTACTCGCAAGATTATCCTGTTTTTTACATGAATTATTGTCAGTCGTTAGTAATTTTTAACAAGTATTTTTTCAATCTTCATTTCAATTGCTTTTTATCGCAACTACCCAGATCGTCATTTCACAACTCTTATTAAATAGCGAATATCGGAAATAAACTGTATAAACTGTATCAACTGTAAGCAAGAAACTGTCTCGCATCTCCTTTAGAGCTTGTCTATGCCTGATGTCTGTTTTGCCGCTTGAACTTTAATGGCCAATGTTTACATAAAAATAATTAACTGATTCTTATCAACATTTTTACAGATCATTTAAAGCCAGAAAAATATTGTAAATTGTAAGAATTTGGGGGTATAATAATAATTTACTCATACAAAATCTATTAATTAATCCATAACTAAAAGGAAGACGAGGTGGATTCATATTTTTCCAAAAGGTATTTGCACGTAAATGAGTAGGATTGGAACCCGGCTCTCCAATTTTCAATTCCGAGCCGTTATCAATGACAAGATCCGCACACTTAAGTTTCCAGTATCTGCTGTTCCCTAGTGGTCGGTTTTCTCTTTAGTGATGCTTAACATCGGAGAATATACGACTGGTGCTTTAACGTGATATGGCCGTAAGCTAATGGCTGCAGAAAGATTGATTTCATGAATCAAAAGTTTTCGTTCGCTTCTTTTTTTTTTCTGTATAACAAAGAAGAAGGACGAATGTATCAACTGAAGTGTAAAGTCAACCACAGCAGTAATAATAAAAATAATGAGATTTTTGCGTGTGAAGAAGGCTAGACACTAAGTCATTTTTATCAGTATTTTTATTTAAGTTTCGCAAACCGAAAATAACTCCTCCTAAATTATCGTTTATTTGTATTTAAATGTATCCCTTCTTGCTTCTTCTTCTTCTTCTATGTGCCGTGTCCCTTCGAGGTGTGGGCGATCATGGCCTTCCACTTCTTCCTATACCTAGTGGCTGCTAGCACGCTTTCTCTTGTTATCCCATTCAACCCCCGCTTCGCCATCCACTTACTCAAATCCATCAAGTATGCCATGTGTCGCTTTCCCCTGTCTCTCTTTCCCTCTATCTGATTTGTGAGTATCATATTCTCCAAGCCCTCCTTCCTCATTACATGTCCTAGAAACTTTAACTTTTTTCGATATGAATATCAGTTTCATTTTAGTGTCCATCCTCTCCAAAACCTTGTCGTTGCTCATATGTTTGGTCCATAGTATCCTCAGCATCCTTCTGTAGAACCATATTTCGGTTGCTTCAAGTCTTTTCATCATCTTTAAAAAAGATTTTCCAGAATTCACTGCCATATTGAAGAACAGACATCACATAGCAATCCAATACAATCTTCTTTGTTTCTACCAAAATGTTTCTGTTTCTCAGCATCTAGAATGCATTTTTGGCCATGTCTATTTGCCTTCGAATGTCAGTGAGAGATAAGTAAACTTAATAACATAAAAAAAGCTGCGTTTTAATTGGACAGTGCAAGGTTCAAAACGGTTATAATATATATATGTATGTGTGTGTATACATTATTCCAAAATTATTTTTGTGAATAAAAACTTGGAGAGTTGAGTTAAAAGGAAATAACTGATACTGAGATACTAGGAAGAGGCGTGCCACGTGGAATTAGAACAATCTACTCCGCCTAGACGAAATAAAGGGTTTGATTTTAATTTCAAATGACCTGAAGAAGGCTGGATCAGACCACGACTGAAACGTCGTGAATATAGCAACAAAAATAAGGTCAATAGTTTAAACAATGTCAAATGTTTAAATAATTACAATACTTACTTTACTGTAGCCACGTATCGAACTCATAACTCTTTATAAATTTGTGAGTATGAATTTGAATCAATAAGTATGATTTATTTGATGAAAAAAAAATAATGTCTCTCTTTATGCACTTAATTTAGTGACGAATATTAATCACATAGAAAGAACATTATGCATTGAAAGCTTTAGATCAATATACAGCTAAAGTTGTGGACCCCTTGATGCGCCCTCTTGTATTTATATACCTATGTGTATAGATCTTAACTCTGTGTGAGTGTCTTTATGTGCATCATTTAAATACTATTTGTATAAATATATCTACATTAAGTGTATGTGTGTGTTTGGGTGCAATTGAATGTATCAATGTTTAGTTTCCTACTTGAAATTATATGAAACATTTGCGCGTGTCCGCGCGTGTCTACGTCTATTAATTCCTCATAGACTACAAATGTTCACATTCCTATGTTAACTGAGAAAGCAGAAATTTTTCCCGCTTTACTCTTTCTTCCTTTCTTTCTCACTTCTGCATTTTTATTTTTATACTTGCACTTTTCTTTCTCGTCTCAATAAAATTGCCAAACAAGTCGACTGTTTTTGGCGCAAGAAAAATGTCATTCAATCAAGCGATCTTGAGAAAAGTTTCTAATTCAGACCAAGAAATTAAACTTTTAGGCCTTTATTTTATATGTTAAGCTATTAAATTATATAAGGTGTTCTCAAGGCTTGGACTTCTTCTATGTGCACTGTCCTTTCAGGACGTAGGTGATCATGGCTTTCCACGTCTCCCAATCCCTGGTGGCTCTTAGCACGCTTTCTCCTGGTGGCTCTTAGCAGGTTTTCTCCTGTTACTTCAAGCAACCCCCGTTCCGTCATCCACCTTATCAGGTCCTTCAAATATGTTATCAGCTGATTTCCCCTGTCTCTTTTTCCCTCCATCTGGCCTGTTAGTATCAGGTTCTCCAAGCCCGCCTTCCTCATTTCATGTCCCAGGAACTTCAGCTGTCTCTTCCTGATGCTCAGTATTAATTTCCTTTTCGTTTCCATTCTTTCCAAAACCTCATCATTGCTCACATGCTCGATCCATGATACTCGCAGCATCCTTCTGTAGAACCACATTTCAGTTGCTTCAAGTTTTTCCTTCATCTTCGATAATACACGTAGACAAAAATGTAAATTTTCAAGAAATGAAATTTTCAACAATATTTTATTGAATTAGAGTATTAATAAATAATATCTTCAATATGATTCCCATCATTTGTGATGCAAAGGTTGATACGATTTGCAATATTCATGGAACAACTCAACATTGCAGCCAATTTCAGTACATCCACTCTTTATCTGATTTTCATTAAGTACACCCAGAAAAAAAAGGCAGTTCTTTCTTCTTTCGCCAAAACCATACGATACGATAGACAATTCTTCGATTAAATTTGATGATGATTTTTTGTCTAATGTGCAAATATCCTTTCAAAACTGTGTGAATAACATGAAGAAAATTCATGTGCAGTTCAATCTTTTCGAGTCACGTGGTAAACACCCTAAATATACCTTAAATGTGGCACAAAGACGAAAGTAAAATCATCCAGTGAGTATCGAACTCACTACTCAATCGTAATTTTATCTGTAGTTTTTAAACCACAGAGCATATTAAAAATGTTTTCTTTATTACTCACAGAACACATTGAATTTAAGAGGGACAGTAGAAAACCATTCATAACCTACCTAGCGAGATTGAGCAGATGGGTGACAGAACGGGGTTTAAGAGATAGAACAACAAAATTTTAAAGAGGAAAACGATGAGCCGCCCCTCCCCCCAACGAGCCGAACGAACACAGCTCATAGAAGAAAAATTTATTCATACATTTCTACATCGAATCTATTGCTTGTTTGTTTTGTTTTTATGGCAAATCAACTTCGGCGGGTCATTTATTGCCAACTAAACTTTATTTATTTGTGGTAATACCTTTTTCTTTCAAAAAATTCTTGTTATTTTTATATAAGTTTTTGTGTCTGGTAATACATTTTTTCTTTTCGAGTATCAAGATTCATTGGAATTTGTTTTTAAGGGCAGGGTCCCCAAGCCCTACCCTTGTTATTTAACCCATAACTGGAGAGAAGGGATGGATTAATACCTTTCCAAAGAGTACCAGTGCGTAAGTGAATGCAGGGTATTCAACTGAAATTCGAACTCGGCTCACCGATTTCTCTTTCCGAGCCAATATCCACTGCACCACAACGCACATCCGTCACTATACGCTAACAGCACCTGATATTCCCAACCGGTCACCCATCTAAGTACTGACCAGGCTCAACGTTGCTTAACTTCGGTGATTCGAGTGAGAACCGGTGTTTTCAACGTGATATGGCCGTAAGCCCGAATCTATTGCTACATTTACTGCTAACAAGGTTTGGTTACTGGGGTGAACCAGAAAGTATTTTTTGTTGTCAGAATCCATTTTGCACGTTTATAAAGCTGCCATTTGTCCTTGCGTTAAATACTGTTACCATATCTGGTAATATCGCATCTTCTATTCATTTTGAAGTTTTCGATAAAGCCCAAAGAAGGATCTGCTATATAATTGACCCTAACTTGGCAGCCCGCATTCAGCCGCTTTCTCAGCGACGTAATGTTAGCTTCCCTCTGCCTTTTTTGCAAGTATTTTTATGGCAACTGTTCTGACAAGCTTTTTACCCAACAACATGCATTTGCGTGTGGTACTAGATCAGCATCAAGGTCCCACCATCTTGCTGTCGAAATAGATAAATGTAAACCTCACTTCTACTCTAATAGTTTCTTTTCTCGCACTTCCCCTTTGTGGAACTCTCCTCTGTTTGCTTGCTTCTTTGATCGTTACAATCTCTAAAATTTTAAATGCAACGTCAATTACCATCTTCTATCTTCATTTTTCTCGTCCATCTCTAATCCTTTTGTTCGACATCCCCTGTACCTTGATTTTTCTTTCACTGTAATCCCCTGCACATTACCAGTGGTAGTCCACCCTTGCTTGGGATGAAATGATCCTTTGTGCAATCTAACGTATTTGAAAACACTCAGGTTTGCGTGCCTCACAATTTTATAAAATCAGTAGTCCGCATTTCCATTTGCGATTCTCTGTTCAAACGCAATAAAACCACCCATTTATGAAAAGAACAGTCACAGGTGATGAAATGTAGATAGTTTACAACAATGTGAAATAAAAAGGGTTCCGCTGAAAATAAATTTGCCGACAGTTAATGACTCGAAAAGCTTGCCTTCTTTCGAAGAATGTGATGCAGTATATCTGTAGAACTAAAGAGAATTGTGCATCGGAAAAGTATGATGCAGACACGAAAATTGAAGTCAGACAATATATTGTTTCTATTTGAATCGATTAAAAGCAAAAATCGATGAAACGTGTCCAGAATTGGCCCTTCGGAAAGGTGCTGTCTTATATCAGACCAAAGCCAAACCTAACTTTTCTTTGAAGATTCCGACAGAAACTGGTTCAGCTATGGTGAGTTTTCTTACTACACCAGCTGTACTCACCTAAACTTTCACCATCAAAGTACCATTTCTTTCAAAATATATGAATTTCAATTCTTTAAACTTCTGTAAAAAAGCAGTTAAACTATTTTCCTACACATAAAGTTGCCAAGTTTTGTGAGGATTGACTCATGAAGCTATCTCAGTGATGGCGAAATATTGTGAAACAAGATGGCATATATAGGTTTGAATAAATCTATGTAGAATTATCTAAGCATTTATATTTGTAATTTACTAAAAACAATGCTATGAACCTTTGTTTCGGCCTAATATAACAAATTTTCGATACATTTCTGAAGAGAAGGATTTTAGAGATGTTTCTATCATCTCAGGTTTTCCTTGAGGGATAGTTTCTACTGCTTAAAAGTCAAAACAATCCGATTTAAGTCAAATTTATTTCAAGAAGATTTCATTGGCCTAACAAACGTGCCTCTTATTCATAATCTTAATCTTTTGGTGAAAGCCTCCTAAGCCAAGCCAAAAAGCTCACCCTTTTACAGTGAAACCGATAAAATGTAACCGCAATTTCTACTCTAACGCCCTCTTTTCTCGCACTTCCCGCCTGTAGAATTTCCTTCCATGTACTTGCTTCCCCGACAGCTACAATCTCCAGGAATTTAAATGTAAGGTCAATAGACATATCCGATCTCACTAACTCGCATTCTTTCTATCAAGTTAATTTGGTTTAAATCCACTCCACCCCCATTACACCGGTATTCTCATCTGTCTATTACCCTCCTTCTGACATCCCCTATAACTAACCACTCTTTCTCATCACTTTCCCCTATGTAACCACCTAACCATTCTTTCTCATCACTTTCCCCTATGTAACCCCCTAACCATTCTTTCTCATCACTTTCCCCTATGTAACCCCCTAACCATTCTTTCTCATCACTTTTCCCTATGTAACCCCCTAACCATTCTTTCTCATCACTTTTCCCTATGTAACCCCCTAACCATTCTTTCTCATCACTTTCCCCTATGTAACCACCTAACCATTCTTTCTCATCACTTTCCCCTATGTAACCCCCTAACTATTCTTTCTCATCACTTTCCCCTATGTAACCCCCTAACCATTCTTTCTCATCACTTTCCCCTATGTAACCCCCTAACCATTCTTTCTCATCACTTTTCCCTATGTAACCCCCTAACCATTCTTTCTCATCACTTTTCCCCTATGTAACCCCCTAACCATTCTTTCTCATCACTTTTCCCTATGTAACCCCCTAACCATTCTTTCTCATCACTTTTCCCTATGTAACCCCCTAACCATTCTTTCTCATCACTTTTCCCTATGTAACCCCCTAACTATTCTTTCTCATCACTTTCCCCTATGTAACCCCCTAACCATTCTTTCTCATCACTTTTCCCTATGTAACCCCCTAACCATTCTTTCTCATCACTTTTCCCTATGTAACCCCCTAACCATTCTTTCTCATCACTTTTCCCTATGTAGCCCCCTAACCATTCTTTCTCATCACTTTTCCCTATGTAACCCCGTAACTATTCTTTCTCATCACTTTTCCCTATGTAACCACCTAACCATTCTTTCTCATCACTTTCCCCTATGTAACCCCCTAACTATTCTTTCTCATCACTTTTCCCTAAGTAGCCCCCAATCCATTCCTTCTCATCACTTTTCCCTATGTAACCCCCTAACCATTCTTTCATCACTTTTCCCTATGTAACCCCCTAACTATTCTTTCTCATCACTTTCCCTATGTAAACCCCTAACTATTCTTTCTCATCACTTTTCCCCATGTAGCCCCCTAACCATTCTTTCTCACTACTTTCCCTATGTAACCCCTAACCATTCTTTCTCATCACTTTTCCCTATGTAACCCCCAACTCATTCTTTCTCATCACTTTTTCCCATGTAACCACTTCTAACCATTCTTTCTCATCACTTTTCCCCTTTGCAACCCCCTAACTATTCTTTCTCATCACTTTTCCCTATGTAACCCCCTAACCATTCTTTCTCATCACTTCTTCTTGTAACCCCCTAACTATTCTTTCTCATCACTTCTCCCCTATGTAACCCCCTAACTATTCTTCTTCATCACTTTTCCCTATGTAAATCCCCAACCATTCTTCATCACTTTTCCCTCATGTAACCACCTAACCATTCTTTCTCATCACTTTCCCCCATGTAACCCCCTAAATCATTCTTTCTCATCACTTTTCCCTATGTAACCCCCTAACCATTCTTTCTCATCACTTTTCCCTATGTAACCCCCTAACTATTCTTTTTTTCTCATCACTTTCCCCCATGTAACCCCCTAACTATTCTTTCTCATCACTTTTCCTATGTAACCCCCTAACCATTCTTTCTCATCACTTTTCCCTATGTAACCACCTAACCATTCTTTCTCATCACTTTCCCCTATGTAACCCCCTAACCATTCTTTCTCATCACTTTTCCCTATGTGTAACCCCCAACCATTCTTTCTCATCACTTTTCCCTATGTAACCCCCTAACCATTCTTTCTCATCACTTTTCCTTTAAGTGTAACCACCTAACCATTCTTTTCCTCATCACTTTTCCCCATGTAGCCCCCTAACCATTCTTTCATCACTTTTCCCTATGTAACCCCCTAACCATTCTTTCTCATCACTTTTCCCTATGTAACCACCTCCAACCATTCTTTCTCATCACTTTCCCCATGTAGCCCCCTAACCATTCTTTCATCACTTTTCCCTATGTAACCCCCTAACCATTCTTTCTCATCACTTTTCCCCATGTAACCCCCTAACCATTCTTTTCTCATCACTTTCCCTATATAACCACCTAACCATTCTTTCTCATCAATTTCCCTATGTAACCACCTAACCATTCTTTCTCATCACTTTTCCCTATGTAACCCCTTAACCATTCTTTCTCATCACTTTCCTATGTAACCCCCAACTATTCTTCATCACTTTTCTCATGTAACCCCCTAACCATTCTTTCTCATCACTTTTCCTAACCCTAACCATTCTTTCTCATCACTTTTCCCTATGTAACCCCCTAACCATTCTTTCTCATCACTTTTCCCTATGTAACCCCCTAACCATTCTTTCTCATCACTTTCCCTATGTAACCCTCTGAACCACTTCTTTCTTATCACTTTCCCCTATGTAACCCCCTAACCATTCTTTCTCATCACTTTCCCCTATGTAACCCTCTAACCACTCTTTTTCTCATCAATTTCCCCTATGTAACCCACTAACCACTCTTTCTCATCACTTTCCCCTATGTAACCCCCTAACCATTCTTTCTCATCACTTTCCCCTATGTAACCCTCTAACCACTCTTTTTTATCACTTTCCCCTATGTAACCCCCTAACCATTCTTTCTCATCACTTTCCCCTATGTAACCCTCTAACCACTCTTTCTCATCAATTTCCCCTATGTAACCCACTAACCACTCTTTCTTATCTCTTTCCCCTATGTAACCCCCTGCGCAACAGTGGCAGTAAAACTTCCTTGCTTCGGGTGAAATGATTAAAAAACTTTAAATATAAATTCAATTATCTAAAACCAGTTTATTCCTAATCTTTTTCAGATTATATAATCTGAAAAAGGTATCCAGAGTTAGGATAATCATTATTTTGTACATAAAATCAGCATTCTTTAGCAAGTAGTCCTAGATGACTTACGATAAATCTTTCGAAAACAGAAACTATGATATAGAATTGGAATGAGATTAAATCATAGGACCTAACTAAAATCTATTAGAAACCATGTTCTCAAATGGCCTCATCATATCTCAACTCTAGTATGGATGGCAAGCATGGTGTCTAATCTTTTTCAAAAATATCTAAACTGTCAGCTTCATACAACTGTTTTCTCAGATCAATAAATTAAAAGCGGTTGAAGAAACTAGCGAAGACAATTCTTCATCAAATTTTATGAAGTGGCGCTTCAGAATTACAAATTAAGAACTTTACCAAATACAAAAATACATCCCTTGAAGACTTCCAATAGGGGCAACAACTAAATTCGAGAGTAGAAGGGAAAATAATGATATACTTAATATGTTGACATTCTCCATTACAATAAACAAAAGGTAAGGAAGAAAACTCCTATCAGTGCTAAAAAAAAGTGATAACAGTCAGTGGACTTGAGAATCCAATTGGTAGGTGATTTTCTAAGTACCTCTTAGATATGGCACAAGGCCGAAATCATGGGACACCCAGTGAGGATTGAACTCACTACTCAGTTGTAACTGGTTCTAGCGAGACAAGCTGGCTAACCATTACACCACGTCGAGGTACCCTTGATTTCAATTAATAGTAACGCAAACTGTTTGATCAATGAATAACGAATGTTTCTTGCACAGCAACGGCTATCCTCTTCATTATGAACATAACACGCTTTTTGTTTCAACGTACTATTCTCCTAAACTTCACATCCGACTGTCACCTGTTCATGCATATCACACATCTCATTCATCATTAGCATTTTTGTTGTGCTCGTACCACGTGACATCCGGTCGCCCGGGTGTATAAAAGACAATGTGTGTTTAGCACGAGGAGTTGTCATGATCACGGACTTCGTGAAGTAACACCTACTACTGCGAGAGACTGTAAATATTGTATATACCTCTTGGTTGTACCACTCTGGTAATAAAGTAGTTTATCTACATTTCACTGTGTATCTCTTCATTCCACGATAAAACAATTTTAATAGTCACCCTCTTCTGCGAGTGGCTTTGAATTATGTTTGGTTCGATTCTAGTGTAACAAATACAGCTAAGAATCTTTAGATCAGAAGTGGGTTATTGATGGGTACATCCTGCAATTCTGTTTCACCTACCTCTCTCCGTCAAAACCAGTAAAGGATATATCAACCAGTTTTCCTATCATTGTCTGGAGAGAGGAATAATTGCGGGAGAGTGGATAGCTTAATTATTATTCACTCATTTTTCTTTATTTTTCTATGAATGTGAAGTGTTATTGCTATAAGATCGTTAAAGATGCTGGGAAATGATAGACTTCCTGTACTGCTTCAATAAGTTTCTGAATCCAGGTGCTATTCTTTACCTTTATAACAGCCAGTCAGTCAGTTGTGCCAAACGTGATACACGCTTGGGCAATCATATCTCGAAAGAGACATGACTGACTCTACAGAAAATTTCCTCGTAATATATTGCCATTACTTTCTGCGGTAGACTGGTTGCTAACCAATGCTACAGAACCCAAACTGTCCTGCTACTTAAACCCATAGCTGGAGGGAAGAGACAGATTAAAACCTTTCCCAAGAGTATTTGCGCGTAAGTGAATACAACGAATTCAACTAGAATTCGAGCTTGGCTCTCTGATTTTTCATTCCGAAACGATATCCACTGTACCACAACGCACCAGGTTATGCCTAGAATGGAATACTATTGTTGTGTTTGGTTGGAAGCGACCCAGTCCTCACTTTCTATTCTTGATAGAGTTCAAAAGCGTCTCCCAGTTCTTGCTGGAGAATATTTCTCTCACAGGTGGAATGTGGCCAGTCTCTCGTCACTCTATCGCTACTGGAAAGTGCTCGGGCAAACTACTATGTTCCGCCAGGTCTAACCTTTACGACCAGGACCCGCCATGCTACTTACATTGAAGCAAACTACCGACATTTCCTTCGTATTCCATCGGTGAGACGTTAGTTCCACTCGAACAGCTTCTTCCACAAACCACTGCTCTGTGAAACAGACTCCCAAGAGGTTGCTTCCCCGATCACAATAATCAAAACCAGCTTATAGTTAACCGTTATCTTTCCCACCTATCTATATAAAGCCCCCATTAACGTAACCGTCTACTTCGAGTAGCACTCGGACCTTTTACAGGGTGAACTTACTGTAAAAAAAAAAAAAATGCCGGATACATACAATTTCGAAGAATATTAATACAAAAGAGATATCAGCAATTCTAACCGGGATTCGAACGCAGTTTGGAAATTTCGTCTGAACCAAAAACCACTTAACCACGTCGCACTTTCCTAGGTTTACATAGCTATGAAATATTTTCCATTCATGAGATTGCTGCACTGCTTTTGTGAAGATGTCAGGTGAGTCTGTTGTGGTGAAATAAATCAAACGGCTCGCAACTTTCAAGTGCTTTCCTGTCCAGCGACATCTTGCATATCCCGTATCGAGCAATGGGCATCAATCAACAACGCAAATTGGTTAACCTCTCAACGTTTCCATTTAACATCCAATCTAGAATATGTGCAATCCAATTCGCTTCTGTTAATGAATAACATTTTCCCTGCTTCCAGGCTACAACATATCAAGTTGAAACACAGACTCTCGTATTATCAGTCATTTAAGTGCTATACGTGATACACGCTTGGGTGATCATGTCTCGGAAGAGACATGACTGACTGGGCAGAAAATTTTCTCGCAGTAGGTTGCAATTACTTTCTGCAGTAGACCGGTTGCCAACCAAGCTGCTCTTCTATTTAACCCATAGCTGGAAGGAGAAGAGACGGATTAATACCTTTCCTAAGGGTATTTGCGCGTAAGTGAAAGCAACGAATTCAACTGGAATTCGAACTCGGCTCTCTGATTTCTCGAACCGAGCCGATATCCACTGCACCACAACACACATCACCGAAGTAAACAACGTCTAGTCTGGGCGGTACTTAGATGGGTGAGTACTTGGGAATTAATAACTTAATAATGCCTCGACGATCCCACCGCATGCAAAATAGTACCTTTCTACAAAACTTTGATTTGCTCAGCGGTTAAGACAGTTTCATTTTTCCAGCAGTGCGAGCGAATCTTTCAGAACGGAAGCCATCATGACTCTCCGCAATTTTCTGTTCTTTGTACCTATTAATAAATTTTCCCTTTTCGTTTTTTACCCTAAACCTTGTTCCTCCACTCATTTACTCAAAAAAGTTATGCCTGGTTTCCTCTGTCCATTTTTCTTTCAATCTGTCCTCTTTCTGATGTATAAGTGTCCTTTTTATTCTATTTTCTCTAAAACTTTATCATTGCTCACATGTTCGCTGCAGAACTGAATTTATGTTGCTTTAAGATTTTATAATATATCAGAATAATATATATATATCAGGTATATAATAAGGAGACAAATAGAATTATTTTTAGAATATATATATATTTCATTTGTAAACGAGTTATTTCGCAACAGCGGTTTCTACCTTCCGGTGTCTTCAGGCGATTTACAATAACTTCCCTTTTGTGGTGCAGTGGAACGACAAACCGGGGAGCCGAGTTCGAATTCCAGTTGAATCCATTGTATTCACTTACGCGCAAATACCCTTGGGAAAGGTATTAATCCGTCTCTTCCTTCCAGTTATGGGTTAAATATCAGGACAGATTGGGTTCTATAGCCTTGGTCGGCAACCAGTCTACCGCAGAAAGCAATGGCAACCTACTGCGGGATAATCATCTGCCCATTCAGTCATGTCTCTTTCGAGACATGATCGCCCAAAGCGTGTATCACGTATGGCACTAGACTGCTAACCATTACACTACCTAAAGACATAAAAGCAATACAACATATGGATAATCTTCTGAAGAGTTCAAGGTGATAGTCAGTAATTTTTTAATTTTTTTTTTTTTTAATGATTCAAGCTAGCTTATGGATTAACGCTAAGCTTTTGAAAATTACATTATTTTTCAGTCTGTGTGTTTTGTTTCGTTTTTTTTTTTTTGTATTTTTTTTTTTTCAGTTAAAAAGGTTCGTACAAGTTAATAAAAATTTCTCTCTTTTTTTTAGTTTTGTTTTGATTTTTTTCTATTTAAAATAACAACACGTGAAAGAAAACTGCAAAGTACTTGATCAAGTTAATCATTTTTGTTTCTTATTTACGTAGTTTTTTTTTTTACCTTATGTCTAATTTCTATTTAAAAGTCTCCGTTTCCCTTTTTATGGCATGCAAACACAGCGTACTAAATTGATGTACATTGACACGTCGTTGTCTTTTTAGCCGAAAGGGAATAATCAATCTACCTCCCACTCTTCTTTCTCTCTTCATATATATATATATATATATATATATATATATATATATATATATATATATATATATATGAGGTATTCTTTATTGACTGCTTTTCCTCGGTAAAGCAGTTGTTTCTTTGATTGTATAATTACTGCCATGTTTAGATTTGCTCATGATAACTTGGAAGTTTTCTTTCCGGCGGAGACTCTGGTTAGTACGGCGCCATTAAGATGTGAACTTTTCCACGTCTTTGTCGACCTCACTTCCCATTTTCACTTTTACGGTTCCTAATTCTCTATCTACGAGACTATTACTCTCCCTACTTTCTCTGTCTGTCTATCTGCCTGTCTGTCCTTCCTTCTCTCTCTCCCTCCCTCTCTCCCTCTCTCAAATGATTCTTCTTTTCAACAAAATCTTGCTTATACCCTTTACCACTTTTTCGTTGCTTCCATCTTATTTTGTATTTCTTTCTCACTCTCCCTTTTCTCTCTCGCATCACTTTATTAATCAACTCGTTCTCTTAATCTATTTCTATCTCTCACTCAGTCACAATCTGTTTATAGTTTGCGCTGATTTTCTTTCTTTCTTTCTTTCTTCATATTCTCTTTATATTTTCTCTCTATATATCAGTTCCATCCAGCTTCATACTTCCTTTGTCTCCATGACAAACTTCCATCTACCTTTCTTTCACTTGTTCCTCTCCTTTTTTATCTCTTCCCTTCCTTCCTTCCTTCCTTCATTCATTCATTCTTTACTTTTATCTCACTAGCTTTGTTCCTCTTTTCTTCTTTCTTTTTCTTACTCGTTCTTTTTCCTCTTCTTTTTTCTTACTTTCTTTCCTTGTGATCCAATTTTTTTAATTTCTTCCTTCTTTTTGTTCTTCTTTAACTCTTTTTGCCTTTTGTTCATTTTCTTTCTTATCTCCTCATTTATTTCATCTTTTTCTCTCTTCCACTTATTTCCCTTTACTTTGTTTTTCTCCTTTTCAACATTACTATGGGGTTGTCTGTTTTTACCCCATTTTCTTAATTTGCCTCTCTCCTTCCACTCACCGTATCTTCCAGTCTTCTTTATTTCTTTCTCTCTCTTATATCAATTCCAGTTACTGTCCAATACCTTCTTTCTTTCTCCAACTTTCTCTTCTCTGTTCTCTTGTTTCCACTCTTCAATGCTAAGGCGTTCGTATCGAATATCGATCAAAGCGAGTGTTCGATTTCTAACTCGGGCCAAGCGTTGGTTTCGAGAAAGACATGTAAAATAATTGCTCTTTCTTGTACAATTTGTTTAGCAGACATCTTTTCGTTCTTCGCATATTTTTCTTTTCTTTTTCATTTTTCAATTTCCTTTGCATATTCTAACATGACGCCATAGAAATCCGTTTTCTCATACAGATGAACTTATAAAAAATGACAATCAACAAAACTATAGATCGCTGATTTAGCAAACTTTAAGTCATTCTAGGCTAATTTTATCTTTGAAAACATTTAATTTTGGGGCTTATTATACATAGGAGATCGCGATTGAATTGACAGGCGTTTCTGAATTAACTGGTGCACTGCACTTTCAATTCTAACCGTTACTTTTCATTGTAAGAAAAAAATTGCGAAAAACAGTATCAAAATTGTCAGGAAAGCATTAATCGTTATACTTTGATTATATATTCATTTCATCAAAAACGCCATTGCCTTTTTGCTATTTGCAATGCGGAGTGATCAATGTTGGACATTTGTATACAGTTTCAGCTAAAGGACGGAAATTAATATCATAATCACGAATCTAGTAAACAAACGAGGTTCATACGGGCACTACATGTGCTGCAACTATTTCTTTTTCCTGGGCAAGACAACCTGACGGAGCTCAACCCACTGGTTTGAACTCAGAGTCTCCTAGGTTGGTTGCCAACCAGAGCTATATGACCGTATCTGTCCCACTGTTTACTCGTTACCCATAACTCAAGGAAGAGATGGATCCACACCTTTCTCAAGGGTATTTGCACAAAAGTGAATGTTATAAACTCGACTTGAATTCGAACACTGCTCTTCGATTTTTCTATGCATTACTCTACCATGAAATTAATATACGAGGTAGCAAACGATCTATCCACTCATGGAACTTGAGAGCCTCACTTTACAATAGCGTTAGCGATTCCAACAGAGCATTATTCCAGTTTTGTGAAATTGCTCCATACTTGGTGACACAAGCCCATGGATTCTTGCCTAAGAATAGCTAAGATCCGAAAATACCTAGGTGCCTTGTCGTGACGTAATGATTAATGAACGAGTCTAGCGGGCCCACACTACTGCATAGTGATCTCTGTCTTCATTTTGTACCCCTCGCTTGGGGCTTTAAGAAATTACATCCTTTTTTTGCGGATTCATTCCGACTTTCTCCGATTCTTGCCAACTAAAATCTCTTTTAAAGTTTTTAAGAAAATTTTATCGTTGCGAGTTTTGTAATTTGTACTGCATTCATAGCACCAGTGGTGTATCTCAGGCAATATAACCATCCATTTATAGCTGTCTTAAGGCAAGATAGTCCACTTCTGGATTGCTACTTAATCCATAGCCAAAGGAATGTGGATCCTTGCATTTTCTAACAGCATTGGCACAAAGTAAATGAAACTGAATCGAGCTAGAATTGAACTTGGCATACCGAATTCACTTTTATCTCAGATAAATTGTCCGCGCCTTCTGAAAACATCTTCGTTCTACCCACCAAAAAGTATTTTGAACTTCATGTTCTAGCGTTAAAGAAAAACAAATCATTAAAGAAAACTTTAATGTTATACAAAAAAATTATGCTAAAGGGTTTGGTTAAATCTTTATTTAGCGCATATCTATGGATTATTTAATCAGTGTAACCCGGATATAAGAGAGTAGCAAAAAATTATCTTATATCTGGGTTTGGTCTGTTTTATATACATTACCACAGGCTCTAATTTGAGACCAGAGAAAATCTATCATATCCGGGTTTCTCTTATATCAGGGTCTCTTATATCCGAAATCTGACTGTTTTGTACGCAATTCTGTTTTTTTTTTAGATAATAATAATTTTAGTGATACAAGTCTTACTAATTAAGAATCCCAGAAATGGCCTCTAAATGTTGTTTTGCTAAAAAAAAAAAAAAAAGGAAGGCAGTTATTAGACAATAAATATTTTTTTAATTCGTTTTCTACGACGCTTATTGATCTACCTGATCTTACATTGACGCTACTTTCTGCTGCAGCTTGCACCGACCTTTGTCAATTGCAACTTACTCTATACATCATATTCTTTCTCAGGTCCGTAGGTCATTGAGGAGACAAGTGAGACTTGCAAACGTGCCAGACCAGCAGCCATCACTGAATAGAAATCCCTGCTCTGTTTACTGTTTCTCTTTCTTTTTCTGTTTTCAATCTCAGCTGGCGCTTTTGTAGAAAGCATTAAAAGCCAACGACTATAATTTTGCAGAAAGGGGAATGAAAAGACTTCGAGTAAACCCACGCAGACGCGCGTGCGCATGCACACACACACGTTCACACAGTCACACACACGTTCACACGCAACCACTATATGCACATACAAACGTATTGAAACGTGTCATGGACTGATCTTTACCAGTTCGAAGAATAACGTATCAACCAGATGCAGACGACACTTCTACTCCTTCAGCTTCTTTTCTCGCACTTCCCGAATGTGGAACTCGCTTTCATATTCTTGCTTTCCTGGCGGCCACAACCTCCAGGAATTTAAATGCAATGTCAATACTCATCTCTTAACCACTTGACCCTAGTTCTTTCTTCACCACCCTGTATATCCTCTCGTTTCTCTCCACCTTTGCAACTGTCATCACACCTGTATTACCATCCTTCTCTTGCTCCTTTCTAACCGGTTCGTCTTTCTCTTCTCTCACTTGTACTTAATCTTTTTATTCTTATGTATCCCCCTTCACATCAGTGGCGTTACATCCTTACTCGGGGTGATACGATTAAAAAAAAAGTTATAAACCGATCATCGGGCGTTTCAAAATCGGTCCGTTTTGTGGTTCAAGCATATTTTATCAACGCGTGCGGAGGCTATGACCTTTCACAAAAAGAGTAGCCCAGGACAACTACCACACACAACAAAAACGCGCATAAATATTCATTAAATAACCAGTTACAAAGTTTGAACGTTTTCTATTCTGTCATTTACTATATATATATTTCCTCACCAGTGAAGAAAATATGTGCATTTATTGCTAGTATAAGTTTTATACATCAACAACGATTGCCACCATCACACTCACTGGGCTCTATTATATATCAGGTGAGCTAAAATACATATATTTGGGTGTATCTCAGGTAATATAACCTGGGTTTCTCTCCACCCGAAGGCAGGGAGTCCGACAAAGTGAACGACTGACGCACGCAGTCTATCTCTACAGACCGTCAATGACAGACCGTCAATGACAGACCGAATTTTTATTTTGTAAGATTACAAAAATGTGACACATGACCGAAGGAGGATTGAGGTTGGTCTACACTGTCTATTCTATACTTGGCTAATCACATTCACGACCCAATCATTCATTACAATTTTTCCATTCACCACAAAAACTCTTCCATAATCTTACAATCCTTCATATACCAAAATACCGCATATTCGCATGGGGTACCTAAAAAGGGGAAACGAAAATTTATTCTATATACAAAAATACGTTTAAAAATTTACTGATAGAAAAATGAAGAGGGGATGGGATGAAATGCCCAAAACAAACTAAATATATAACAAAATATTCAAACAAAAATAAACAAATGTTACTAAGACCCGTCCACCCCACAAAAATTCAAAGTGTATTTCTCCAAATGGCGAAATCAAGTAGCACACTCGATAACGGAGAGGGAAAGTATAAAATAAATAATGGAATGAGAAAATCAAAGACTGATCAAGTCAATATGGAAAAGAGGGACCAAAAGAAACTGGAAGAGGTTGGGAATCTCGACGTGGATCATAACAAAAATAAATACGGGAACAGGCTAGGAACAATATTTACTCACATTAACTAGGTACACAAAGGAAGTCTAACTTAACCAGGGGGTTTTGCAGGAAACCGCCATGTTGTTCAATTGTAATATAGCAATCTGGCCCCACCCGAGGAAGGTTGATGCAATCGATGGTGTTTCCTGTCGGTGAAGGGGTCGGCGAACGACAAGACAGGTGTTTGAGAAATACATCCTGTCGGGGCCTGGAGCGGATGTCGTTTGACCTTATTTCCGACAGCGGCGGAAATGACTACGGAGGCAAACAGAACAGGTGTCTCTTGGAATTACGTGGGCGTTGCGTGGGCGAGGCAAAACCGGAAGGAAAGTCCCGGTTCTAGAAGACTATAAAAAGACCTCGACACACGGATTCGCCAACAGAGAACGGCCAGTGGAAGCAGAGGGACACCCCAGGCAAGACTACACTCCCGTCGACCCATTCTATGTGCGCTCTCACTCTTCCATTCTCTATTCCACACGGGTTCGTCGTCAAGAATAAAAATATAACCTTATATTTTTATATATGCGTGTTCTCGTTATTTTGTCGTCGTACGGCGATATATAACACAATAAGGGACTTTAAAAAAAAGAGAAAATCAAGGCTGGCTTCATTCACGCGAACCTGACTTGCTACAGTTACTCACCTTTTGCTGAAATCTGTCGATATCAAACACTTTCCATCAGATCTGATCTTCATTTTGAGCTGATGCTCAAAGAATCTAATCAGATGCTCATAAAAATAACGTTCACAACGTAAGATTTCTTTCATCCGCGTCGTCCAAATCACCATTCGTGCTACAGCTAGCGACGACAGAAACACCAGCATACGGGGGTGACACATTATCACACGCGTGCGCGAGATTGATGGACAAGAGCTGTTTGGGAGCAGTCAACTCACCGACATGATCCCAAAAAGGGCACACTTGAGGACAATGGTAGAAGGCGTGCGCAGCCGTTTCTTCTAAACCAAGGTCACACCGATGACAGTCGGGCAAATCCACCCCGCTTCATCTGATGGCCATGTCGTTGAGAGATAGCCAAAATCAATCGCCAGTTAAGCAAAAGTTCACAGTTACTGAGATAATTTGCTGCTGGCAGCCAAGACCAAAAAGAGCACGACTCGATCGCCCACATGCCGACCCCCTCTACTAATATACAATACAAGTGCTTCCGAGACCGAGAAAAGTGAGTGGACCGAAGAATGACCGAGGAATGACCAGCAAGACCTCTCGACACTCTAGTAAAAAATTCGATTTATTTCAAGGCTTGCGCCCTCAGCCCTCAAAATGGGAGGAATGATAGTAAGGCCAAAATCGAATTATCTGCCTATACTCGGCATAGGAAAGCCAACCTCGAGGCTCGTCGATGACTCACCACGCGTGGCATTCTCACCCACCCCCATGACGTTTAATGCAAACATCTCTGTTGACCTGATGTTTGCGTCCAACCCACAGGAGGGTGGACAAGCGCTCAATCGCCTTCCTATGGTCATCACAGAGAGCGAGTACCGACAACTGGTAAAGGATGATGGGGTAAAAAAACGCATGTAACACACATCTCAGCACTCCCATTCACCGACAACTGCCGCCAACACTCCGGCCCTTACCAGTACCTCCAACCAATTCTTCTCCAGCTGGAGATCTGGCCCGAACCACACTCTAAGAATACGGACGGTTCCGTCAGTTCACTGAAGGGCTCCGGAAGCGCGATTCCATTCCAGGCACCTAACCGCAAGCCGAACGACTTGTTTCGATTAATTTTGGACTCCGTCACCTTTTCGTACCTCTCAAGCGCCTTTTGTAACGCCTCAATGTCACCTCGGGACGACACAAAATGAATACGCCATCGGCGTACGCAGAAACCATGGCTCAAGCCTCAAAAGCTACTGCGATTCTGCATAGGGCCGGACTTCACGCCCCGTCCCTTAGCCGGCGGGGCGGGGCTTCAATGCCAAGGCGTAAAGTAGGGGTGACAGCGGGCAACCCTGACGAACATAACAAGACAGCGCAGAAGAGCTCGACCGCTTTCCGTTTACTTGTACCACAGCACTGAAAGAGACGGGTTACTATCTTTCTCAAGGGCATTTGAGCCTAAGTGAATGCAATGAATTCGACTGGAATTCGAAAGCGGCTCTCCAGTATCTCATTCCGAGCCGATATCCACTGCACCACAACGCACATATATAGAGATAAACTGTGTCAGAAACTCACTATTATAGCATTGTGCCAGTCCAATCTAAACAAAATTTTGAAAAAAATTATGGCCAGAGATTTGAACACTTTTCCAATTCATATTCTCTTTCGTAAAAATTCCTGTTGTACGTTTGAAAACGTTAGAATATTAGTTATTATAAATCACTTGAAGATACCGAAAGGTTGAAAACTGGGTTGCAGAAATAACTAATTTTCAAATTAAATACATATTTTTATACACACACACATTATATATATATATATATATATATATATATATATATATATATATATATATATATATAAAAGACTTTTACACCAAGAACTCATTCAAAATATTTTATTAAATTTAATCAAAATGTTTAAATTTTTATTTTCTTATATTTTTCTAATTTCCATATAAGTTGTTGCACATCAAATTTAAATTTTGCACAATTTCTTCTTAAAATTGATCTGCATTTGAATCAATTTATACGCCAAATGTAAAAAATATCATTAAAAGAATAGACAGAACTTATCAGTTGTATTCAATAAAATGTGTCTGAAAAGCCGCTTTCGCAAGGATAATTCTGACGTTAAATTGATTTTGTACAATGGGCCAATGAGAAATTTTGATCATTTCTTTGTGTGTGAGTGAGAGAGAGAGGGAGAGCTGAATTCAAAGAATGATTAAATAAAGAACAATATCTTTATATATTTGACATATTTAATTAAATTTCATTTCCCAAAAAATTCTGATGACGATAAATAAATAGCAAAACTTGATAAATTTATGATTTTCCAACTTGCTCTTATTTAATCATGTATATATATATATATATATATATATATATATATATGCACTCACACGTATATACATATAAACTATAAAATATATATGTTTATAAAAATAATTTTTCTATAAAATTACGTGTGCCCTCTTGAAAACAGATTTTAAAGTCAAATCAGTCAGTTTTTCTTCGTTGTGTGCATGGAAATTACGCTTTTTTTTCTAATGCTTTCGCCCACTTTGGTTAAAAAAAACATGCTGGGCTCATCAAGAGCCTTGCACCAACTGATCATTACCTTTTTCAATTGCTACAAAGCATTTTGATGGAGAAAACTTTTCCTAATGAATTTGTAAAAAAAAAAAAATTTGACAGATTTTGCAGAATTTTACTAAAAAATATCAAAGATCTGTCTGATAAGTGGCAATAAGCTATTGCAAACATTGGTGAATATTTTCCCCTTGAACAAGGCGATTAGAACGCAGGGGTTTGCAGGGTTTGAAAGAGCATGAAAAGTCTTTAGTGGGGAGGATTAAGGAAAGGACAATAAATGAACAGGCTTCAAAAAGACACAAGGTGGTGACTGACGTTGCATTTAATTTTTTAAGATCGTTGTTATCAAAGTAGCATGAAATCGGAAGAGATCTCCAGAGATGAGAAATGCGAGAAAAGAAACTGTTAGAATTGAAATTTTAGTTAAATCTTGATAGTTAAATACTAAGACGGTGAGACCTAGCTGCCAATCTAGTAGCACACTTAAATTCATGCAGTTGGGATATCAGATAAAAAGCCTATCAGAGCAGTTGTCATGAAAATATTTGTAGAAAGGTCAGAAGGAAGCCAGATCACGTCGGTGAGAAAGTGACTGAAGTTGAGATGCCTGGTCAAGATCCATTACATTACGGACTATCCTTTGAATTTTGTCAATAATTTCGAGATATACAACAACAGAACCAGGCCAAATACGACAAGAGTAACACTTGCAGCAGGAGTTTGATATTTTCTAAAGTAATACAAGCATCTTTAGCAATGGCACAAATATACGAGTTCTGTTTGGGGTCTGGAAAGAACTTATAGCCCAATAATAGTTCAAAGCAAATATCCTCATTCAAGGTATGACCACTCACCATAATAATATATTCTCTTGCACTTCTCGCCTGTGGAACTCTGACATTTTGTTTTCCTTTCAACTACGATCTTCAAAAATTTAGTTTCAACATCAATCGGCTTCTATCTTTTATTGCCCTTTTCCTCACTAATATTTTCTCATTTTTCTTCACTCTAAATATACTCCTTGCGTTTTAGTGGCATTATCGCTTTTCTTGGTGTGAAACGAGAAAAAAGTATTTCCCTGTCCATTTTCTAAAATACAGGGTGTATATAAAGTTTTTGCGCACTTTAAAAAAATTATAACTTTATTTGTATTTGAGGTAGAAACAATTTGTAAAAGGATTAGAAAGAAGTAAATCTATATTTTTTAAAATTTTATTGAAATTTTGTTTAAGTTTCCAAGTGTCCTCCATCATTAGCAATACAACAGGTAACACGATTTTGCAGTTCCGTGATTTGCAGTAATGCCTGAAATCACAGTTATTTTACCTTTCAAATCTTCTAATGAACTAGGTTTGGTTGCGTACACAATTGTTTGTACATGTACCCATAAAAAATCTAATGGAGTCAAATCTGGCGAACGTGGAGATCAATAAAATGGTCCACCCCTTTCGATCCATCTTTTAGGAAATTCCTGATTTAGAAACTGTTTAACACGCAAAGCAAAGTGACAAGGAGCTCTATCTTGTTAAAACACTGCATTATCTTTCAAGTTTAATTGTTCAAGCTCATTTTTACAGATTATTTCTATCACAAATACAAAGAAAGTTTAAAAAATTTTAAGTGCACACGGACTTTATGGACACCCTCTATTTCAAGGATATTCCTTTACTGTTTCTCTTGGTTTAATCTTGTTCTATCGTCGAGGTGATTGATACATAGAGAAGAGTGAGTTCTTAATATATTTATTCAGCACAGTATCCGGTGCTAACGGATATATACAAAAAAAATACAAAACAATACGTTACAAACAATTAATTAGACAAAACTTCCGAAAAATGAGAGGAGGATCTAAATGGTAAAAAGCCGACGAAGTAAATCAGTCCGAATATTAATCTGCTTGTCGTAACATTAAAAACTACTCTGTAAATACATACTCCTAGACTCTTTCGGGTTATGTGCCAGTAACTCAGACTGCTGACGGGGTGCTAGCTACTCCACAACAAATATCCTGTGATTGTTATGTTCTCCACGTTTTCCCTTGTAGTGTCTCCCTAAAATTTCAGCTGTTGAATTCGTTTCAGTTCTTCTCATTAGAAATTCTGCATATATTGCATTCTCCGTCAGTATTCATTGTTAGAAATACACCTCTGTTGCTCTAAGTTTTTTTCTGATAAAATTGTTTGTTCTCACTTTTGTACAAAGATAAACGTCGCACAATCACTCAGCAGTCTTGTTTCTTATCTTAAAAGCGACTGCGTTTCAAAATAACACGTAATAACTGATAAAAAAAAAGAACATGAACTTTGTATAAAGCCATGTTGTGAATCTACTAAATCACGACCTTGATTGAGAAACAAAATAATCAGAATCTTCTGGAAATTTTAAAAACGGAAAATGTGACACTGAAATCCGAAACGAAAATACTTTCCAAAAGCTAAGCAACGTATTAAGAAACATGAAAATTACGTTAGAAGGAAAGTTAAGAGTACTAAATGTAACGTAATATCAGCCTTTCAATATACAGGGTGCGATAGGTAAATTGTCGGCATTCGTTGACTTTCGCGCAAACGCATTGTTTTTGTTTTTTTTGTTTTTTTTTGTTTTTGTTTTTTGTCAACCCTTTTTTGTCAACTGCCCAATATAGTAGGGTCAGTAGGGCGTCGTCTGTGAAAAAAAAAGACCACTACGATGCAATTTACTTCACCAGAAATTTTGGAAAGGGCATGCAGTACTACTTGGCATTCGCGCCGGAAGCTCCAATCCGAACATTTCAGTGTGTTTAGGCGTCAATCTGAGGAGAATGCGGAGGAGCTTAATGGGGATTATGAAGGTATTTAGAGTGATCACTAGTGATGGCGATGTTATACCTCCATTCATCTTCCGACAGGGCCTCACACTCAACATGCATTGACGAGGTAGTGCTGGTTTGTGTCAAGAAGGTGGCTGTTGGAAGACCCTATGTCTGACAACATGACCCTGTACCAGGCCACACGTACAGGAAAACCTAGTCATGGTTGTCAGACCATTTCTACGTCGGCATCAACCCTTACTCCCTAAAGTGCAAATCCTTGATTATGTGCGGAACGCAACTGAACGAAAGCCAACAAAACTCCTTGTCACAACAAAGATGAACTGAAGGCAAGAATTATAGGAGCATTCTCCAACTTAAACAAAAAGACCACCCAGAAGAGTTGCAGAAAATTTCGAAGTCGTCTGAAGGCCGTGGTTAAAGCCAAAATACAATTTTATTAACTAAATTTACTCTTTAGTATTTAATGATATTTTTGTGTCATTTTGGTAAAAATATCTATCAAAATAAGGTACTAATGTTGTTTTCATTTTTTTGTAATTTGGATGATAATTTATCCATCTCACCCTATAGCAGAAGAACAAACTTGAAGCAACAGAAATATGGTTCTACAGAAGGATGCTGAAAATACTAAATGAGAGAAACTAACAAGTTTTAAAGAGAATGGGAGCAAAAAGGACACTTATACCAAACATCAGGAAGCAACAGTTGAAATTTCTAGGATACATAATAAGGAAAGACGTCTTGGAAAATTTGATACTCACATGAGAAATGGAAAACAAGAGGGGCAGAGAAAAAGAACCCATTGTCAACTCAGATTGAGTAAATGGTTGGCGGAACAAAGTTTGGGACACATAAAAAAGGAGAGGAAATTGTTAAAAGACATGATCGCCAACCTCCTGAAAGTACACGAAACAAAATATTGGTTGGTTGTTTTGTTTTATGGCATATCAAGCTCGGCGGGTCATTTATTGCCAACTAAATCTTTATTTATTGCTGATAATACCTTTTTTTTTTTCAACAATTTATTGTTGTTTTTATATAAGTTTTGTGTCTAGTAATACTTTTATCTTTTCTAGTATCAAGATTCATTCGGGATTTGTTTTTAAGGGCAGGTTCCCCAAGTCCTACTGTTATTTAACCCATAACTGGAGGGAAGGGACGGATTAATACCTTCCCCAAGGGTACCAGTGCTTAAGTGAATGCAGGGTATTCAACTGGAATTCAAACTCGGCTCATCGATTTCTCTTTCCAAGCCGATATACACTACACCACAACGCACATCCGTCACTAAACGCTTACAGCACCTGGAATTCCCAAGCGGTCACCCATCTAAGTACTGACCAGGCTCAACGTTGACTAACCTCGGTGATCGAGCGAGAACCTGTGTATTTAACGGGATATGGTCTTAAGCTGCAACAAAAGAAAAGAATATTTAAAGTTCTTTGACTTCCTAACTCAACGAAACACAAACACTGTTTACTTTTTCTTCTATTAACAGTTTTAACATCAGTTTTAATATCTACCGCAACGAATGTGTTCATCTAATTAACAAAAGTTCAATGACTTTAATAGTGTGCAATCAATCAGAAAAAGCGATGGCCGTTACTAGGCAGCATATCTATTAGCCGAGTTAACGTAAAGAAAAAATATGTCCCCACATTTAATATTAGACAATAATGCATATTCATATGACCCGTAAAAAACCAGAGTACACCTATACAATTTAAGATTAAACCCAGCAATTATTCATCCGTTTCAATGACCAGAAAAATAAATTATGTGTTATTGATATTCGTATTACCATTATTATTTACTTGATGAAAAAAAAATTATACTTTTAAATCTTTTTTATGAAAAATATTCACTTTCTTTTGCATTGTTCTGTCTTCAGTTTCATTATGTTGAGTACAGAAAAAATATTCAAAGTGGTTAAAAATATCTTCGGAGTGATCATGTCCCATTATTTTTTTTTTTTTTTTTTGCTCCTATGCATTTTTTTCTCATGAAATGATACAATCTATATTTTTAATACAACCAGTAATGTTATTGGTAAAAGTATCCGTTACCATACAGGAAACACTAGGCATTTATTGACGCAACAGTTAATGTCTGCCGAAATTTATAAAATTGTTTTCTTGAAAAATATTTTAGAAAATTAAATTATTCACGCCTATTCTTTAGTATTGATAGTCTCTTTCCAAACTTTTTTGTAGTATTGAAAGACAAAATCTTTATCATACCATTACTTTCGCAATGTATTAATCCGTCTCTTCCCTCCAGTTATGGGTTAAATAACA
This sequence comes from Ascarosepion bandense, assembly GCA_037127315.1. NCBI lineage: Eukaryota > Metazoa > Mollusca > Cephalopoda > Sepiida > Sepiidae > Ascarosepion > Ascarosepion bandense. The sequence goes on along the minus strand of JBBBDQ010000357.1, from coordinate 2,237,455 downwards.
GGACAGATTATGTTCTGTAACCTTGACTTGCGGCCTGTCTACCGCAGAGAGTAATGGCAACCTACTGCTGGATAATCTACTGCCCAGTCAGTCATGTCTCTTTCGAGACATGATCGCCCAAGCGTGTATCACGTATGGTACTTAACTGACTGACTGAGTTCTGAGAGCGAGAAGAAACATATTGATTTCTTACTCTCCCTAACCAACATTAGGCATTAGTATATTCGTGATATACTAACATCTTAACATTCAGAGCGGAAAAAAATGACAAAAATAAATTAAATAAATTAATTCTAAAAATGAAGTATTCCTAAAACAAATTATACACAGCATTAGATATGCAAACATGATATATAACATATTATACACAAATTGTATATATATATATATATATATATATATATATATATATATATATATATATATCACATTTTTTCTATGAAGAAAAAGAACAAAATATATGAAAACAAAAAAGGAAACTGCCGTATACGAAAAGGCGAATATAAAGATTTTATTTGTAATGATCATAAGAGGAGAGCCATTGCCGACCAGAGTTGTTCCATATATAAGACGCTTGGCTTTCAATCCTTGTTTTAACCACCCTGGTACTCCTTATTCTGTGATCAATTTCCTAATCTCTTGTATTAAATTTATTGTAGCTAATCCGTACATCGGGGTATTTGAAATGTTTAGCTTTTATTAATTCAGCATTTTGAAGATAGATTCGGAATATCACTACTCTCATTCTAGTTCCAGATCATAGTTTCTGATTTGGAAAGGTTTAAAGTCATACTTCTTGGAACACTTGAGTTTTGGTTCAAGATCATTCATATTCCAACTATGAATATCTATGTCATCAGCATGGCCCCTCATCATCGGTACACTGGTCACTGGAGTGAAAGCAGAAGTGTCGTTTCTTATTAGTAGATTCTTTTGTGATGTATGGAAAGTTTAGATGGTCAAGGCCCATTTCTTGATATCTGTGCCCGTGGAGTCAATTTATGCATTAACACTTATTGCCCTAAAATGGCTACAACAGCAAGTGGCAGCAATAAGTGGCTAAGTTTTGTTCATGGCCTATATTACCTGTATAGGGATGTTACATTAAACACAACCTTGTGTCACAACTCGCCACCGTGAGCAAGTAAATAAATATCGGTTCGCATTGAAAAGAACGAACTGGAAAAAAAAATTAAAGGCAGAGTTTACACATGAACTCTTTAGTTTAGTTTTAAAGTTAACACTCAATTTTTCGTTTAGTTCAATCACAATACTGAATGAACAAATATTAGTATTTTTTGAAGAAACAATGCAGAATTTTATCTTTACATTTTTCCGATAACTTCGAATCAAAATTTTGAAAAGTTATCCAACCAAATGATACAAAATTTCCTTCAAATTTCACGCAACATTAATGTTGTTCATAGCCTTCAGGAATTAACAAACAAGAATTTCTGCGCAAAATATAAAAAAATATGAAAAACACAAAGACCACAGTCATCTTTCTGAGCAAATTGTAAAAAGTTTAACTCCCCCGTAAAATCTCAACATTTGTAAATGTAAAAATTTTAACTCCCCACAGAATCTAAGTTCTTGTTCAAATACCTAAAAATCTCGTTAATCCGAAAATAAATGGAAAAGAGAACCCGTGATTATCTTCTCGTTGGGGTCAAAATAGGCGCAAATCACAAAGCAAGACTCAACCACTGCGTAGGATTTTAAAACATTTTGTACAAAAATACATGCAAAAAAAATACAAAATTTGCACAGAAATTCCTTTTTGTGCGTCTTTTACGACAGGATAATAATTTTTTGATGTTTTGAAAATGAATTATCATTGAAAAAGAGGGTTACAGTTTAGTTTTAGAAAAGCAACGTATGCAATGACAATGAATATTACACTTTTTAAAACTTAAAAGAAGAACTTTGAGGAAGTAAAAATTGCACAAAGCAGAAAATACAATGAGCACCCACCTAATTTTTTCAACTGAATAGGAATGTTTCAGCACAAAGAAGTTTCCTGTTTTCCACAGGTTGTTGTATTGAGAACTTTATGTAGTCCTATACGGGAAAGTTAAACTTGAATATTTGTTTTGTTTAAATTCTGTTTAGGAAGATACAAAAAGGAATTTTCTGTCTTGTGGATTGAATCTTCCTTGAATAAGTCAGCTCTTTTTTCTTTCTCCATAGTGATTGAATCTTCCTTGAATAAGTCAGCTCTTCTTTCTTTCTCCATAGTGATTGAATCTTCCTTGAATAAGTCAGCTCTTCTTTCTTTCTCCATAGTGATTGAATCTTCCTTGAATAAGTCAGCTCTTCTTTCTTTCTCCATAGTGATTGAATCTTCCTTGAATAAGTCAGCTCTTCTTTCTTTCTCCATAGTGATTGAATCTTCCTTGAATAAGTCAGCTCTTCTTTCTTTCTCCATAGTGATTGAATCTTCCTTGAATAAGTCAGCTCTTCTTTCTTTCTCCATAGTGATTGAATCTTCCTTGAATAAGTCAGCTCTTCTTTCTTTCTCCATAGTGATTGAATCTTCCTTGAATAAGTCAGCTCTTCTTTCTTTCTCCATAGTGATTGAATCTTCCTTGAATAAGTCAGCTCTTCTTTCTTTCTCCATAGTGATTGATCACTTCTTCGGCTAGACTAATTCTGCCTTGAAGTGTTGGTGCTAATGCTTCCTCTTCAATGATTAATTTCTTTCGGAAGCCATCTGCTAACATCAGCATTTTTTGTTGAACAAAGGTGGGTTTTTACAAGGGCTTGGAGAGAACGTTTCTCATTTGCTAGTAAATATGAAAACTTATTTCTCCATAAATTCAAAAGATAAATCCTCAACAATTCACAAAACAATTTTGGCGGTTCATTGATAGCTAATTCTAAAAGAGATGTTCCCATAACTGTAACAATTCATTTTTACAACTTGCCTGGCTTAAAAAAAAAACTTTCTAAATGTTAGTGTTAAAAAAAATCAACAACCTAGGCGATTAAACATTTATTACTACACTAAAGACAAAGCAGTGAAAAGCGTTGTGGTGCAATGGATATCGACTCGGAATGAGAAACCGGAGAGCCGATTTCGAATTCCTTTTATTCATTTACGCACAAATCCCCTTGGAAAAGGTATTAAACCATCTCTTTTCCCTACAATTAAATAGCAGGATTTGAGTTAGTAATCAGTCTACAAGAGAAAGAAATGTCAGTCATAGATCGAAAGAGATCATGATCGCCAAGGCATGTATCACGTACGACAATTAACTGACTGAATGAATGAAATATAATTTTTATACACTTGAGTTTTGTCCAAGATCATTCTTATCTCAATTATAAATATTTTTTTTATAATCGTTTCACTATGCGCAGGGGGCTTCATTAGAAGAAAGTGAACAGGTTACAGAGAAGGGTTCGGAGAATGGATAAGAGAAGAATGGGAATACTGGTACGAAGAGAGAGAGAGTTACGTGAAAGTAGAGCAAAAATGAAGAACAGGATACAGGGGCTGTCGGGGAAAGGATGAGTGTCAAGGAAATAAAAGATGGCTATTGACGTTGCATTTAAACTCTAGAAAATTGTAGCTATCAGAGAAGCAAGTATACGGAAAGGAGTTCCACAGGCGGAAAATGCGAGAAAAGAAGCTGATGGAGTAGAAGTGGTTGGCTATATTTGATTGTTTTGATTGTAAATCGATGGGACCTAGTTGTCAGTCTAGTAGCTCGAGTACATTTGTGTAGAGGGGGGCACCAGGGAGCCAAGCTCATCGGAAGAGAAGCCGTGAAAATATTTATAGAGGAGACAGAGGGCAGCTACATCTCGTCGGTGAGAAATTGACTGGAGTCAAGCTGCCAGGTCAGGATCGATTACATTGCAGATTCTCTTTTGATTTCGTCAAGAACTCTGCGCTGAATAGCTGAGGCGACCGACCAGAAAAGACAACAGTATTCAAGGCAAGGCGGGTGGTAGATTTGATTGATAAATCTTCTTATTTGATCCCAGTTCATATTCTAGTTTATATATATATATATATATATATATATATATATATATATATATATATATATATATAAACAAGTTACAATAAAGTATTAACATCTAATAGAGAATTAAATAATTAGTCTTAGGGAATGTACATCAAACTGTTTCTATAGAATGTCCCACACTCTTTATCACCTATTTAGACTGACTATATTAGTAACCATATATATTGAGTACAGGAGATACCTGTGATTTGCTTCGGCAATTACTAGCCTGCCATCAGATTACCTGTCTTGCCTTAGGGTATTGTAAAGAGTTACAATAAACATTTCTTCTTTCATCTACGCACGTGTTGCTGATCTTTCACTCAAGTACCACTTTGTCTGTTTGTAATCTTTTTAAGGAATCAAACATTTATCCAGACACCTACATATTTCAAATATTTAAAAGTTTTTACTACTCTGTGAATTATAATTATATCTGTGAATTCTTGCTACAGATAATATGTGATTGCAGGTGTGTGCAATTACCGAAGGAAGCACCTTTTGCACGCCACTTTTAAACATTCAAATTGTCGAAAAACTGAAACTGACATGCATTTCCACCCCCACACACACACACGTATACACTTTCTCATTAATATAATATTACTTATTAGCAAATATAACGGCATCAACAGAGATAGCCCAGCTGTAAGCAGAAAACTGACGAGGAAATGTTCTTGGTTCAATCTCAGTTTTCTGTATCGATTTTGGGGAAAAAAGTTGTTTCAACAAATATTTGACGTATGCAAATTTTCATGTTTGTTTATTTTTCTTTATTATTAGACATGAGGTTTTCACTGGGCGTTTTCTCTCTTGGTTTCAAAAAGGAGGGTCTTGTGAACTTTTGCACCAACCTAATAACAAAAACTGAATCACCTTTTTATTGGAAGATGGTTATCTTCGTATTCTTATCTTCAAAACTTACTAATGGCCGTCTGGCTGATGCAATTATTAAATACACAAACAGCAACTGGCTAAAAAAAGCTTTTTTTATTCCAAGTTCTCGGTTCAAGACTACCGCACATAGTAACAGCATAGTGGATTGAAGCAGTCGTTCGTTGATTTGGTAACATGCTAATTGGACTGTGATCTACAAACTTAAACACAGTGGAAACAAGGTTATTGAGTTTGAGTTTGATTTTTGTTTAACGGCATCTCAACCTATTTAGGTTATTTAATGCCGAAAAGGTAGAGTTTAAAGATTTTTTTTTAATGTTCGGTTATAGTAAGAAAGTTGATTTAGTCAGACTTTGACGAAAAACATTTTTTTATTTTATTTTAGAAAACTTGTCTTTTAGTTTTGTATTCAAAAATGTATTGCTGGCAATAATTTTTCTTTCTTCAAAAATGTGTAATGGTAATAACTTTTTTTCCTTAATAAAAAGTATTTTTGGTAGCATTTTTCACTCGAAAGTGTATATTTTTATATAAAAGTCTATTTTTATATATAATATATTTCCATAAAAGTATTTTTATACTTTCATGGTGTTTTGACCCTAGTTTGAGGTTAGCTATTTACCCATAGCTGGGACCCTAACAGGTGCTACCACTCCGGGTCAGAGTGGACCTGGGAACAACAGAAATTAAGAGGTGGTTCCATGCTCCTCACAACCTCTCAATCAGAGGCCTGGAAACAAGGTTATCGATAACTGAGTAGTACTAAATAAGAACAAGGTAATGTATCATGGACAGTGAAACAAAAGCAATCTACTGCCGTAGATAAAACAAAGGATTCAGTTGAAAGTATCTTGAATGTTATTCGGATCGACAGACTCTTGAAGAAAGCCGAAGGTTAAAACAACCGAAAAGTTGTAATAATTAACACAATGTGGACAAAAGTCGGAATGTACTTAATGGGAATAATAAGCCCGCATGCATTCAGAATCCATATTCCATTATTTATTTCGAGCTAGGGAAACCTCTAGGTTTGAAAGAGGCGCATAATGCATTGAACCTCGTAGACAGAATCAAAAAGAACTGTACCAGATAACAGAAACCATATCACTTGAGAACTCTCAACAGCAGCTAAGCTGGGTAGCACATTGTAAATCGGAGAGATAATAATAATATAATCAAGATACTGATGTTCCACACTAGCACAAGGAGAAGGCAAAGAAAGAGGCCCCCTTCTCCTCCTCCATCAATATTGGAAAGGGTAATAACAGCTACTGGACTTCAGAAACCTATTTTCCTGAATAAATTGTTCCAAGAGAAAGATTTATAAATAAGAAAAGACTTGTAGTAACAGGAATGTGGCTCTACAGTAAGATGTTGAGAATAGCATAGACCAAATAGGTAAGTAACGACGAAGTTTTGGAGCAAAAGAAAAATTATTCTTACAAACCGAAATATGTTTCTGCTTTAAGTAATCCACAAACAGTTGATAAACTATAAAAAATGAATTAAACAGACACATAACAAAGATTGATGAATATTTCTAGGCTCTCCTTGGTAGATTTGCTGATCTTTATGAAAATGATGCAGGTGGGTTATTTGAATTTGTTGGTTATTGTTTAATATCTTGGTAAGGTTATTGCTTAATAAATTAATAAATAAATTAATGAATAAATTAATAAATAATGTATAAATTAATAAATTAATAAATAAATTAATAAATAATGAATAAATTAATAAATTAATAAATAAATTAATAAATAATGTATAAATTAATAAATTAATAAATAAATTAATAAATAATGTATAAATTAATAAATTAATAAATAAATTAATAAATAATGTATAAATTAATAAATTAATAAATAAATTAATAAATAATGAATAAATTAATAAATTAATAAATAAATTAATAAATAATGTATAAATTAATAAATTAATAAATAAATTAATAAATAATGAATAAATTAATAAATAATGTATAAATTAATAAATTAATAAATAAATTAATAAATAATGTATAAATTAATAAATTAATAAATAAATTAATAAATAATGTATAAATTAATAAATTAATAAATAAATTACTTAAATAATAAATTAATAAATTTAATAAATCTTGGCAAGGTTATTGTTTAATATCTTGGCAATATCTTAAGATATTGTTTAATATCTTGGCAATTGTTTAATATCTTGGCAATATCTTAAGATATTGTTTAATATCTTGGCAAAACGCGCAACGGCTGTAGGTGATGCGAGTGTAAAAAAAATTTTAACGAAAATTTGAAAATTTGCAAAAGAAACGAATTCAGTATTTTTAAACGAAATAAATTCAATGCATGTGATGAATTTCTATACATATATTTTTAATAAACACAGCACAAAAGAACAGAAAAAGAAACATGACGCAAGAAAAAGAGGAAAGAAAAACATCTAATTAGCGTAGTGTGCACATACGTGTCCGTAGCGTGGTATACCATGTGGTTTGTTTGAAATTAAGTAGTCGAGTTGAACGTGAATAGATAGTATGAAACGTATTAACAGACTAGCTTACTATCGCTTTGCTAGTGACCACCCTGAACGCCCATCATCTTAAAATGATACTCGACATGTCTTGAAAAGCCCTTGCAAATAAAAATATTAAAAACTTTAAAAATGATGTTTTCCAAATTTCAATCGAAATATTTTGAGCCTCATTAGTTTAGATATTTACCCTACTCCTCCACTGGAGCGAGATGTGAGACAAGGTCTTTTTTAACGTGGGGAGCCCGACGCGTACGGACGGGTGAAAGAACAAAAGTTCCCCAGTCCCCGCATAATCGCCTACGGTCTGGGGGAACACGGAACATAAATAATAGTAATATAGTATAATTTACTCGAAAGGAGATTCATTGAAATAGTTGCCTGGGTTCTAAAAAAATACTCTTTAAACATCTTCTTCTTCTTCTTTTATGTTCCCTGTCCCTTCAGGACGTAGGCGATCATGGTTCTCCACGTCTCCCTATCCCTGGTGGCTCTTAGTATGTTTGCTCCTGTTACACATCGCAACCCCTCTTTTGTGCAATGTGGTGGATCGGTCTCGGGACAGTGTTCCTCGAGACCGGGCATCTACACAGTATAATTTTTTCCAGATGCATCTCTGTCCTCGCACAGGACTACAACTGAATCTTAGGGGTATATTTGTTGATCTTCGCACAAAATCTGACGAAAACATGTTGCTCAAATTTTTTAGCCGTGGCTGAAATTTCAGCCCCCCGACCAAAACTATTACAAAACGAAATTTTGGATTTTCTTCCCTTTCACAAGATTTTACTTTTTGTTTTTTTCTATCAATTACTTTGTTTCTTATTACTTATATATTACATTTTCCACGCCTCAAATATATCATAGAAATGTTGTTTTTTCTTTCTGAAGGCCGACAAATACCGCTTGCGATTCCGGTTGAATTTTAGCTATGATCGGCAGACGTCGCCTTTTCATTTTGGCAAAACACATAAAGATAGTTCTTCATTTTATGTTCTATCGTTTATACGAATGCTTATAATTTTGAGGGGACACTCGAGTTCAATGTCTTTAAAAGTGAGTTCGTCGTAAATAAAAAAAAAAACTAGAAAATCTATCAGCCTTAAAACAGAACAGGTAAAAAAACACATTTTACAATCTCGCAAAATAATTGAACACAAACTCAGTAGGGCTTGGTACCAATAAATGTTAGCAACGGGTGTTTTCATTCGTACTTTACAAGCAAATATCTTCAAGGAAACCTGATAGATAGATAGATAGATAGATAGATAGATAGATAGATAGATAGATAGATAGATAGATAGATAGATAGATAGATTTGTGTGAATGTAGTGATAATAATAATTGACAGATATCTTATTCCACTTTGGATCGAAGATGTCAAGAGGCGCCAATCCCTGTTTTATGCTTCCTCTTGGTTACTGAAAAGAAAGCATTCATTTTTTTCAGTTGTGAACAGAGTGATCAACAGCGCTATTTTACAATTTTATTTTTTTCTTACTGGAGGAAGATATCAAAATTAATTCTCAACATTTTAATGATTGCTAACTCATTGTTCGTTTTCACTTCATGGGGAAAAACCGGAGAACTTTTTCTTTCTCTTTTTTGTCTATGAGTTTGTTTTTTGTTTTTTTGTTTGTTTGTTTGTTTGTTTTTGTTTTTTTTTGTTTTGTTTTGTTTTTTTGTTTTTTGTTTTTTTCGGCGTAGTAGCTAATGATTTTCTCGGTAGCCATATTGCCTTTTTGCTAAAACTTTTATGGAAATAGACAAAAAAGACAACTGACATGTGTTTCCTTTGCTCTAAATTCGCAATATTCTGTCTGGGAAGTTTTGGTCTAAAGATTGGATTGTAGCTACTGTTGATAGGTAAGTAAATATGATTGCATGAAACGGTAAGGACACGATGAACGAAATAGTGCATTAGATTGAGGAGCTGTCTGGAAAAGGCATAAGATTTTCAAATATCAATTAGCACATTGGCAAACACACTCATAATACATATATTTGCATATATATATATATATATATATATATATATATATATATATATATATATATATATTAATCATTTCACCCCGAGCAAGGTGGAAGTGCCACTGATGTGCAGGGGGCTACATAAATGTAAAAAGATTAATTAGAAAAGAGTGAGGAGTACAAACTAGTAAGAAAGGAACAATAGAAAGCTGAGAAAGCAGGTGCGATGACAGATACATAGGTGGAGAGAAAAGGAGGGTTATACGGGGGTGGGGAGAGAGCTAGAGTCCAGGGGTTAGTAGATGAGTTTGGACTTTGCATTTAAATTTCTGGAGGTTGTAGCCGTCAGGAAAGCAAGAATACGGGAGTGAGTTCCACAGGCGGGAAGTGCGAGAGAAGAAGCTGCAGGAGTAGAATTGTCGTCTGCATTTGGCTAACCTGACAGTGAATGGGTGGGACCCAGTTGCCAGTCTGGTTGCACGAGTAAACACCTGTTGAGGAGGCATCAGTAACTTAAGTTCGTCCGAGCAGAAGCCATGAAAGTATTTATAGAACAGACAAAGGGAGGCCACATTTCGACGATGGGGAAGTGGCTGCAGTCGAGCCGCCAGATCAGTACCTATCACATTACAGACTCTCCTTTGGAGCCTGTCAAGAATACTGAGGAGAACGGCAGGGGCTCCTGACCATAAATGGCAGCAGTACTCCATACACGGACGGATGGTTGACTTGTATATATGCAGGATGGATTCAGGTGGAAAAAACATCCTGAATCGACATAGTGACCCAGCCTTCTTAGCAGTAGTTTTTGCTATGGATTCAATATAGTGGTTCCATTTGAGGTCTGAGGACAGGGTAAGTCCGAGGAGGCGTAGTGTATTGCTCTCCGGAAGAATTGCTTGGTCCATGCTTATGGGAGGCAGGAGAGGTTGCCTGTAATGGTTGACAGAAAACAGCTTCGTCTTAGACGAATTGAAGTTGACAAGCCACTTCTTGCCCCAGTTCACCACAGAGTGTAGATCCCGTTCAATGTCAGCAGCGAGATTATGTCTGTCCGCCACGACAGGTTTCTTACTGGTGCGGGAGTATATTGTAGTGTCATCTGCTTAGATGCCTACTTGGGACTTGATCTCATCTTGGAGGTCGTTGATGAAAATGTGTGTTGATGATATATATATGTGTATATATAGTAATATATTTATTATAAATGTATAATAAAAACATAGTTTACTTCAACATAAGAGTCGTTCTGTTTTGGTACTCTCTTACTGGCACCTCGTCAGGCAGTGAAATATATTTTTCTGTTAGGAATCATTATATATAGTAGCTTAAAAACAACATAAATTTTACCAAATCCAGACAATTAAGGTGGGAGGATTTTCAGACGCCTTGCTCAATAAACGTAACGAAATACTTCCATTTGTCATCATCGTTTAAAATATAGCCTAAATTATATATAATTTACCTAATATAATATAACTAGACATCTATAATCTATCCCCTAGCATATATTGATTGATTCTCACATCTTCTGATAATTAATTTGTTACGGCTTAACGGATAGATTACCTAACTAGAAATGTTTAACGTGCAGTGTTTTTTTTAATCCAGTCTTTGTCTCTTATGTACTATTTTAAGTTGAGAAATAACTGAAAAAAATCCTGTAACCGTTTCACGATGACACGTGATAACTTTTCAGACTTGCTAAATGCTACATATTCATCATTCAATTTATTTTATCACTGGCATTGAAAATGTCTGGGTCTCAAGTCATTTCACGTCTCTACCCCACTTTACACTTACAATCAAATTTTTCCTATCCATCATGATCTAACTTTCTATTGGTTAACTAAGAAAAACCCTCCGAAAATCCCCCACCTTAATTGTCTGGATTTGGAAAAATGATGTCATAATTTCTACTTTTAAGACCAGGTGGTTCAATCACCGGTCTATATTTAAAATAGAAATATTTAAAAACTTGTACAAAATTGGCTAGCCACGTGTGAAAATTGAAATTAAAACATGGAAAAGACCCAAGCATAACATGGAGCATAGTGAAAACAGCCAAGTCTTACAACGGTAGCAAAATATGTAGACTGTGCCAGGAAGAAAAGTTAGCGATTATGTTATTCCCAAACAAAAATGAATTATTGAATGAAAGAACAAGAATTATGACTAAGTGTAACCATACCATAAAATACCTATTAGGGTCTTACGACCATGGATGAAAACGTTATAATTTCTTCTAATTTTAAAAATTGCGTGTTCAAAAGTTCCCCGTTACGTGAGAGTTCAAAAACATCTCCGCTACGTGAACATTTAAAAAAAACGGTAAAATTAGTTATTGCAAATCGACTGAAGACACCACATGGTAGAAACCTAGGTCGCGTTATAACTCGTTTACAAATTATATAATATATACATATATTAGTCACCCACATACAAGCTTGTTTTGCTGTATCACAGCTCATCAGTGTGACTAGACACATCCATTTGCTTCTGGCCGAGATCAAAACTCGACCGATTTGGTGTCAGTCGAAATCGCTATTCACTAAGCCATAGGTGCAAGGAATCAGAGAAGGGAAATTTTAACGTGTTGCATATAAGCAGTGTATACACACGCCAGTCACCGAAAGAACTCAGTTCATTCATGAAGAGTAATGCATATATCGCAGAAGTGGAAACTGTTTTAAAATTTTGTTCTCTAGAGGGCTCAATCGTAACGAGGGCATAATATATATTATATATAAGAAATTCGTTATAAAATGGATTAACTCTGTCATATTTTTTATATTTAAGTTAGAGTATATTTATGTATTCGTTTAAAGTGATAAAAATATATCGAATTAATAAACGAGTCCATTACTTTTATGTATACGAAATTGTTTATAATTCTGTAGCTCTATTCCTTGATGTTCGAAAAAGGATACTTGGTGCTGTAATCTTGGATGTGCGGGTTATGTAAAGGATAACGGTTCGGAAATTTTTGAAACCCAGTTTCAATTCCAGTTAGGATCGTGATATATAGCGGCATATCAACCTCCCTGTGTTATTTAATGTAGAAATCTAATTATTTTGTGGGCAATTTGGTTTTTGAGTTAGTAATGATATTAGTGATACAAGTCTTACTAATTAACCCATAGAAGAGTGTGAAGTGTTTTTTTCGCATAAGTGAATATAACGAACCTAAGTGAAATTGAAACTCGGCTCTCCGATTGACATTTCCGAGTCTTTATTCAGTACACCACCCGCGCATCGAAGCTAACAATCTGTTATTTCCAATCGGTAATCGTACTGAAAATGATGTTTCAACGTGAAGTGACCATAAGCCGTGATTTACTAAAACTTCTATCACTTTTTTTTTAATCGTGTCACCCCAAGTAAGGTATTCCACTGCCACTATAGGGCAGGGGGTTACATAGAGGGATTGGGTTTGGGAAATGTCAAAAGGAGAGTGATAGACGGCTTAGTATGTACATAGGGAGAGAGTTGGAGAGAGTGGGTGTGAGTTAGTGTGTTAGGAGGTTTCTATTGACCTTACATTTAAACCCCTGGAGATTGTAGCCGTCGGGGAAGCAAGCATGCGGTAGGGAATTCCACAGGCGGGAAGTGCGAGGAAAGAAGCTGTTGGAGTAGAAATTGCGGTTACATTTCATCGTTTTCACTGTAAAAGGGTGGGATCTAGTTGCTAATCTAGTATCTCGTGCAAATTCGAACCTAGGGGACACCAGTGATTTAAGTTCGTCAGAGCAGAAGCCATGAAAGTATTTATAGAAGAGGCACAGGGAAGCCACATCACGCCGGTGAGAGAGATACTGCAGGCGGTCAGCCAAGTCGGTATCAATCACATTACAGATTCTTCGCTGTATTTTGTCAAGAACCCCAAGGAGAATAGAAAGGACACCCGACCAGATGTGGCAGCAGTACTCAATACACGGGCGGACGGTGGATTTATATAATTGCAGGATAGACGGAAAGAATTTCCGGGCCCTGCACAGAGAGCCGACTTTCATAGCTGCGGATTTAGCAATGGATTCGACGTAGTCATTCCACTTGAGTTCCGCTGAGAGTGTCAGGCCAAACAGGCGTAGTGATTTACTCTCTGGGAGGCAAGCCTGTTCCATGCTAATGGGAGGGAGGTGCGGTTGTCTGTGGTGGTTAATTGACAGCAGCTTCGTTTTGGAAGAATTGAATTTTACGAGCCATTTCTTACCCCAATCCACCACGGATTGGAGGTCCTTCTCAAGCTCGGCAGCGAGGTTCGCCTTGTCACCAACACCAGATTTTTGATCGAGGCGAGAGTAAATTGTGGTATCATCGGCGTACATGCCTACTTGTGATCTTATGGCATCGGGGAGATCATTGATATAGATTAGAAAGAGCGTAGGACCTAAGATAGAGCCTTGGGGTACACCCGCATTTGTAGGGTAGTTCTGGGAGGCATGTCCGTTTAATACCACCTTCAGTGTGCGGTTAGAGAGGAATGACCGGATTAATTCCAACAAAAGTCCAGTTATACCATAGCTTAATCATTATTATTTCTTCTCACCAGCACCCAAAGAACTCACCATCTTAAAATATTTTCTGGCTTTAAATAACCTGCAAAGGGTTGATAATCTGCAGATAACAAATCAATGAATCGATAGAAAAAAGAATGATCTTCGTTAAGACCTGCATGCTTCAAACGCTCGAAGACATTTTTAACCATCGATCTGAAAAAGTGGTTGTACACAGCTGAGGGTTTAAATATTTGTGAACGATTATGGTGTCATGCGTGACATTCATATGAAAGTCTCGATCCTACGAGGCTATTCAATAATTTGACTAGAGGTGTTTGTTATTGTCTTAGTTTTGTAGAAACGTGCGATGCTTTGCTAGACTACATCTAGCACAGCCGATTCTATTTTTCATTTTCAACTTCATAACTGAATCCGACGTAACCAACAGCATCAGATTGAATAATGATCGAGGTTAAAAAAAATAAAAAATTAGATTGTTATTGAAGAGGTTGTTCTCGGGACTGTTCCTTCTCCTTCGACTTATGGGCACCATAATCAAGCATTTCAATATCTAGGAAGGGTTTTAACAAAGGATGGAAAATGCGACACTGAAATTCCAATGTGATCATGTCTCGAAGGAGACATGACTGACTGGGCAGAAGATTATCCCTCAGTAGGTTGCCATTACTTTCCGTGGTAGGCTGTAGAACCCAATCTGTCCTGTTATTTGTTATTTAACCCATAATTGGAGGGAAGAGACGGATTAATACCTTTCCCAAGGGTATTTGCGCGTAAGTGAATGCAAGGAATGCAACTGGAATTTGAACTCGGCTCCCCCATCGAAGTTCGAATTCCAGTTGTGTGTAATATCGGTCAATCCTATATGGTAGTGAATCATTAACAATCTCATCACATGTGAAAAAGAGTTTGAGTTTATGTGGGTTTTTAGCTTTTTTTTAATTCGTTTTAAATGATCGGTTACAGTGAGAAGGTTGATTTAGTCAGATTTCGATGAAAATATTTATTGCTGGGGATATTTTTTCCTTCAAAAACGTATTCCTGAAATTTTTGCTATAAAAGTCAATTGTTCTACTATCATAGTTTTTTTACCTAAGTGTGGGGATAAACTATTTGCCCATAGCTAAAACCCTAACAGGTGCTACCATTCCAGGTCAGAGTGGGCTTAGGAACAACAGAAATTAAGAAGTGTTTCCATGATCCTCACAACCTCCCAATCAGAGGCCTTACTGCCAAATATATGAAAGAGAGATTTGTGACAACTAGAAATGTGGTTCTACAGAAGGATACTGAAAATACAGTGGCCTGAACATATGATCAATGACGAAGTTTTATAGAAAAATGGAAACAAAAAGGACAAATATCTAAAATCAGAAAGAGACAATTGGAATTTCTAGGGCATATAATGAAGAAAAAAGACAAGGAAAATATAACACTCAAAGTATACGGTGAAGGAAAGAGGGACATTAGAAAGAAGAGAATGAAAAAATAAAGAAGAAGAAGAAGTTTTCTTTTCATTTGAATCTATTAACTGAGAAAAAAATAAAGCTTACTTGTTTTAAGGAGAAATGTAAACAAAAACAAGAACAGAAGTTTTTAAAATATTGAATTACTAGCGGTATAGCCCGGCGTTGCTTGGGTATAATGAAAGCTTTAAAACTAATCCATGGTCCTGGAGCTCAGACTCTTTGGACGTTGGCACGAAAGACAATAGTTGCTTCCAGTTAAAGCAAAACCGTAGACTGAAAGAAAAATGAATGGACGTAAGTCAAATTTTGATTTTCTGGTGTCGATATGAAATAAGTTTTTTCGTCGTAAACTGAATCTTAAAGGCTAAATAAGTCCTCTGAGTAAATGGTATCATGGCTGAGACTAAGAACTACAATTATACCAACTTAGAGCCAAACCCGAAGCAAAAACTAAAATAAAAGGGCTGAAAAAATACAGACATACAGGCAGATAAACAGACACACACACAAACATCTTGCCTTTTATATATATATATATATATATATATATATATATATATATATTATGGGTTTTCTGCACTATTGTAAGAACTGCAACCTTGAAACTTCTGAATATCGTTCTTATGTCTTTGTCTATGAGTGTATCAAATTTGATTAAAATCGGACCACTCCTATAACCCTATTTTTTCGATTATCTATTTTGGATATTTACCTCGACACAAAACCTTGCTAAGAACACTCGCAGACGCTTATAGTACAACTGTGTAAATTTTCAAGAAAATCGGTTCAGCCGTTTCGGAGTCTATAGGTAACGGACACACACACAGACACACACACAGACAAAGTTCCATTTATAAATAAGTTTAGATTAGATATTAATAATCCTCTCAAAATTTAATTTTAATATTTGATGATATTTAAATATGTTACCGCGTCACCCTTAAGAGAGTGCGCGCTATGTTATTTGGCTTTAGAGATCCATGTCATTTAATGCTTTTGAATTTAATTGTTCCGGAGGTTTTCTGTTTGAATATTTTTAATTCTTTTGTAAAAAGAAATGGTCAGTCATAAGAAATTTAAGCTACTTGAGCGTACATCGGGCTTTCAGAGAGAAAAATTTTATTTTTGAAAAGGTTTTGGTAGATTCTATTTTGTCGGAAAACAGCTGCATTTTTTTTTCATCCCAAACCAATAAAAAGATTTCCCTCCAAATCCCGGGAAGTTTATTTAGAGCCTATCTATTTGTTATTTAAATGGGGGAGGACTTGGACTTTATTTTCAGAGTTAACAAACAACAGAGTCAACTTCAGATTCCTAGGCTGCTCCGTTTCAGAAAGAAAAAAATGCAGAAGAATTTTGACAAAGAACAATAAGGTCGTTCTTCTATCAAGGAAAAGTCTTTTGCTGGTAGACTTGATTTATTCTTCGCTGTTACCATGAACTTTGCTACGAAATGTATTTCTCTCTTTCGTTGAAAGTGGTATTAAACGGACATGCCTCCCAGAGCTACCATACGAACGCGGGTGTCCCTCAAGGCTCTATCCTAGGTCCTACGCTCTTTCTGATCTACATTAATGATCTCCCCGATACCATAATATCCCAAGTAGGTATGTACGCCGATGACACTACAGTTTACTCTCGCCTCGATCAAAAATCTAGTGTGGGCGACAAAGCTAACCTTGCAGCCGAGCTTGGAAAGGACCTCCAATCCGTAGTGGACTGGGGTAAGAAATGGCTAGTTTTATTTATTCTTTAAATACAAAGAATTATGGCACAAGGCCGAAAAATGGGAGGGGGAACAAAACTTGGGGTGGTCTTCAGTACTCTATCTTATACCTAGCTAATCGGATTCACGACCCATACATACGTTACAATTTTCTCAATCACCATAAGAATTTGTCCATCAACACTCATACATATCGTACACCAAAATACCGCAAAAACCATACCAGGGACCTACAAAACGCCCCAAATGTACATAAAAATTTGTGACTATTTACAAATATAATACAAAAATAGATTTAAAAATTTGTGCATGAAATGACATGATGGGAGGGGGGAATGAAGAAACAAAAATCCCCAAACTAAAAACAATTTCAAATGAACATCATATACAAGGTGTTAGTAAGACCCAAACACACCCACATAATTAAAGAGGCCGCTGTATTCTGTCTTAAAAGACAAAATCAAGAAGCTCTCTTTCTAAAGGGGGAATGGAGAAGCAGGTTAAAATAAATTGGACTGGGGAATATATAAGGCTGACCCAGCCGAGAGTAAAACGGGACAAAATAACGATGGACAAAGGGGATCTCGAACTGGATCATAACAAAAGTATTGGAGCCGGGAACAGGCTAGGACAACCCATACACTCACATTAACTAGGTACACAAAAGAATATCTACCTTAACCACGGGAAGGGTTCCAAAGGAATCCCCCCCGATGTGATTAGCAGATCTAAAAAAGAAAATCAAGGCTAGCCCCGGTCACACGAACCAGGCTCGCTGCATGTATCCACCTTTCGCAAAAGTCTGTCGGGTGCAGCCGTTTCCGTTCAGTTCTAATCTTCATTTTGAGCTGGTGCTCAAAATATCGGATTAGATCCTGATCCGAAAGACGGCCGCCCCGCAAGACTTCCTCCAGTCGCGTCGTCCATATCACCATTCTAGCCGAGGCCAGCAGCGTCAGAAACACCATCCGCTTCACTCCAGAGTACGGGGGCAACACATTGTCCACAGCGTATGCGCGATCAATGAGCACGAGCTCCCGCGGCGCGATACGAGCAGTCAGCTCGCCGACACGCGCCCACAACGGGCGAACGCGCGAACAATGGAAGAAGGCGTGCGCAGACGTCTCCTTAATTCCAAGGTTGCAACGTTCACAATCTGGCAAATCCGCCAGGCCCATTGCGAAACGCTTGTCATTGAGAGACAAACCATTCCGAGCCAATCGCCAGGTCAGAGAAAACTCAGAGTTGCTGAGCCAGTCCGCACCTGGCGCCCAAGACCAATGAGAGCGGTACTCCACTCTCGACATGCCGAGCTTACTCCACAGCTTATCCTTCACGGCGCCCTCCACTAATCCCCGATAGAAGATTTTCCTAGGCTGTGAAAGGTCACTGGACCGTGGAATGGCCTGTAAAGCCGCCAGACATTCGAGCAGGAATTTCGGTCGCACCCAAGGCCTGACGGTCAGCCATAGGGTCGGGGGCGTGATGGTAAGGCAAGGGAACATGTCCCTCACTACCCCCGCAAGCAACCGATCTTCCTCCAACGCGCGCCTGAGGAATGCCAACCTTGAAGCGAGCACGTGGCTCCTCAAGTGCGGCATCCCCAGACCCCCTTGACACGGACGGAGGCAACAGACTCCTTTGTCGACCATGTGTTTGCGTCCTCTCCAAAGACAGGAGAATAGCAAACGCTCGAGCGCCTTCTCATGATCGTCACAAAGGGGAAGTACTGACAGCCGGTAAAGGATCATGGGAAAGAGGTATGTGTTACACACCTCCGCCAAGCCCTTCACGGAGAGACCCCGTCGACGCCAATCTTGACCGACGCGCCGACCTTTGCCAGTACTTCTGACCAGTTTTTCTCCAGCTGTAAGTCCGGACCGAACCAAACTCCGAGGAGCTTGACCGGCCCGTCCGTCCAGCTGAAGGGCCCCGGGAGGGAAACACCCTTCCAGGCACCTAACCGCAAGCCGGATGACTTGTCGCAGTTAATTCTGGCCCCTGTCACCTTCTCGTACCGTACAAGCGCCTGGTGTACCGCCTCTATGTCCCTGCGGGAGGACACAAAGGTCGTTACGTCATCGGCGTACGCGGAAACCCTGGCTCGAGCTCCACCAGGGACTTCAATTCCACGCAGGACCGGACTGCCCGTCTCGTCCCTTAGCCGGCGAAGGAGGGGCTCCAACGCCAAGACATAAAGGAGAGAAGACAGTGGACAACCCTGTCGGACCGACCTAGACAGCGCGAAAGCGCCCGACAGCTTCCCGTTCACCTGTACCACAGCCCGGGGGGAGCGATACAGAAGGCTAATCCAGCGGCTGAAGTCGGGTTTGAATCCGGCGGCCTGCAGGACAGCAGCCAGGTAGCCATGGTCAATCCTATCAAATGCCTTGGACTGATCTAAATTGATCAGCGCGGCCTCATCGTCGTCTTCTACACCCTCTATGATCGTGCGAATCAAGTGCAGGTTGCTCTGAATTGTTCTCCCCTTCACAGAACAAGTCTGATCCGGTTCCAACAGAGACTCGGCAACTAGCTGCAAGCGATTCGTCAGGATCTTGGCCAAAATCTTTAACTCTGTGTTTAGCAGAGTTATGGGCCTGTAATCGTCTAGTTCCCTCCCAACCTTCTTGCCTTTTCTCAACAGCGTGATCACGCCCCTGGTGATCCGACCGGGGATGGACCCCTGCCGAAACCAGTGGTTGAACACGACAGCCAAGAGCGGGACAAAAAGGTGCGACATCCTCAAGTACAATTCATAGGGCAAACCATCCAAACCTGGCGACTTGCCACTGCCGACCTTCTTCAAAGCCACGTAGATTTCGTCCTCCGTAATCTCCCCTTCGCAGCTAGCCGCTTCAGCCGGCAAAAGCCGGGGAAAGTCAGCCAAATAGCTGCGAAACTCCTCGTCACGGAGACCAGGCTCCTTGGTAAATCGGTGTTCGAAATGCTGCCGGAACGCCTCGCACATGTCGTCGGTCGACCTAAGGAGATGTCCCTCCGGGTCGCGTACCTCTCGAATGTACCGGTCGCCGGCTCGGCGAATTTCTTCCTTGCGCAGTTCCGCGCCCATTTTCACAGCTTCGGAAGACATCTTGCTTAACTTAGCCCTAATTACCTGACCCATGTAGCGCCCGCTAGTCGAACGCTCCAGGGCCTCCCTGGCTAAGGCTATCTCTAGGGGATCCCCACCAGCCTCCGCCCGGGCGAAATTAGCTCTAAGTGTCTTTGCCTCCGCAGCCTTATCTAGGTTGAGCCGTTGGCTAAATTTGGTGGCGAAAGACCTAATGGAGTCCTTAAGACTAACCCACCACTTACTCCCAATGACTCGCCCAATTAACGCCCGCTGAACTAGTTTTGTCAGCTGGTCACGAAAGTCCCGCCTGTCCAGTAAGGACTGGTTGAACTTCCAATAACCAGCCAACCTAGGCCTAAAATCTAACACCACACGGGCACAAACGAGTTTGTGGTCCGTGTAGCCTAACCAGTGGAACGTTGGACATTCTAAGAAGTCTATGTCGGCTTCTCTCACTAACATCCTATCCAGGTACGCTGATACCCGGGTAGAAGGCCAACTACGCGTCCACGTCCACATGCTCCCTTCCGGATGATCGACCCGGTATCTATCGACGAGACCAAAATCGCCGACCAGATTGACCAGGCTACGATCACCACTCCACCCACTAGCGCCCCTCCCTCTATCCCATTTGGGGGTTAGGATGGCATTCCAGTCCCCAACTAAGATTAGCCGTGTTGAATGCACCATGAAGGGCTCCAACAGCCGAAAGAAAGAGACACGCTCACCTTGAACATTGGGCGCATAAACCGCAATCAGCCGGAACGACTTGCTTTTCACTGCAATATCGGCCACGATCAGCCGGCCCTCGGCACCGACATGGACAAGGTCAACCCTCGCGTCCAGGGTACGCTTAACCAGCAAAGAAACACCTCTGGCCCGCCGGCTCCCATATGCTGAATAAACGACAAAGTCGTCATCCAGCACACACGAGTCGACTTCGCAAACAAAGTGAGTCTCTTGGATCGCGGCCACATCCACGCCGTACGACAAGAGGTCACGAAGCAGGCGAGCCGCCTTACCCCGATCCCTCAGGCCATACGCATTCAAACTGGCTATCTTAATAGACATTTCTTAGATCTGAAAAAGAGAAACAAGAAAAACATGCAACAACGGCTCTAATCACATACGGGGAAAAAATCTCTGGTGGATGGGACCCCGACGGACTGTCCTAGGGACCCTGTACCTATATCGGACGTAATCCGTCCGTCTAGGACAATCCCGCCGACGTCCGTTGGATAGATAAGTTTTACCACCCTATATAAGCAGGGGTGGAGTAATACGGGGAACCTCCCCGAACAATTTTTAGCCATTTTTCTTAGCTCTGGTGAATGTTCTTTGACCATATTTAAATTGGTATAATGCTTCTGGACCTCTGCGATGTGGTCCCAGACCCGCAGGTTCCCCCCGGTATTCCTAACCAGGGTGATGACACCTGGGGCCTGGGCAAAGTTCCTCGGGTCTTCCGTAGAGAGACCCTTCACAGAGGTCAATTTTAGAAGAGGCTTCAGTAGCCTTCGTCGCTGGGAAGACCACTCCTCCGAAATATTTTCTGGAACCTTCATCAGGGCATCCCCACGAGGAAGGGCATTTTTTCTTGGCCCGAGAGGGGAGTGGGAGTAGGAGAAGGGGAGGGAGTAGGAGTTATGGCACTAGCTTTTGCCAAGGGGGTCAGTTTAAAAACTGGGGACTGGGAAGCCTTAAGCGGGGAAGCGGGAAGGCTTCTTGCCTTGTCCGCATAAGTCTTTCTCACGGGGGACACCGGTAGTGACGAGCATTTCACTTTGTGTACTCTTCTCTCTCTGCTCCTGCTTCTCCGCCGCGACTTCGGGCTGTCGTGTTCTTCCTCCGCTTCCTCGTCTCTCCCACGTTTGAGAGACGCTGCCCTTTCCACCTCCATCTCCATACTAGGCGAGGGGCTCTTTTCCTTTTGGGAACCCCTTTCCGGTTGGACTGGCGACCTCTTCACCGGGGTATCCTTCACCGGGGTCTCCTTCATCTTAGCCGGCGTTTTGGCAGGTGGCGGCACCTTCGCCGGGGATGGTGTTTTATTCTTCTTCCTGCCCACCACCTGCCACTCGCCGTCCTTGTTGACCGCTGGAGCCGGTGCTGGTGATGCCGTCTTTGGTGTAGCCGTCTTTGGTTTGCCTTGCTCCTGCTGTGGCTGTTTGGCTGGTTGGGCCTTTGGGGCAGAATTCTTGGTGGGGCAGGTTTTTGCTACATGTTCCGCCGCCCCGCAGACCCAACAGCACGGCTTCCTGCCCTCTACTATAATAAATATTACACGACCCCTGCAGGTGAGGATGTTAGGAATTTTGGGAATGTTTTCCTTCGTTATAGTCACCTGCAGGGTCATGTCGCCTGTTAAGATACCGGCTTTGGACCGCAGCGAGGAAACACAGGCCACCTTTCCATAATTGGCGAAAAAGGCACCTATGTGGTCCTCTGCAATGTCCATGGGGACGCCATGCAGGGTAACCTTGATTTTGGTCCCCATATATTCAGTATTGTAGTTGGAGCGTTTTTGTCTCCAGAACTACACCTATCAGTCTTTTAGCCCGTCCGCTGAGGCCAGCGGGACGTCCCACATGGCATTGCTCCTCCTCGCCGCGGCCTAGCATTTGGCTTCAGTGTAGGAAATCGCTTCTTCAAAAGCCTCTCTAGTCACTCCTGTCAATCTGTGAGTCTTTATGTCTTTTGTTATAAGCGTAATAATACTGCTGCTAATTTGCCGCTAGTTGTTCCGGAACCGAGACTAGCTCGGTTCCCTTAATGTACTGCGCATATTTTCTTTCATTTCCTCGTAGAACTTTTCATCCTTCAAGACGATCTTTCCCCCTGTCACCGGGTCGATGGTTTGGGGGATGCTGCTGCTGCTACGGACGCTACGGAGGGTGACTCCCGTGGCGGTAGTTATGATCACCCTCCTTTCCTCCCACCGAGGCCGTGGTGGGAGGAACTACTTCCCAGGCCCTTCGGGCCATGCCTCCCAAGGGGGAGCCGAACCACGGACGCTTGTCTTCCGGCGTTTCGCGTTTTACCGCTACTTTTGCGCGGGCCTGAGCAATAAACTTAGGCTGGAACACAATTGTCCGGGAAACAAAACAATAGTAAGTATCACTATGGAACAGATACTACACTTTGATCCTCTACCATTACCACACAACACAAGATTGGTAGGAAATGGCTAGTTTTATTTATCTTTTATTTTACAAAAAGATTAAGGCTCAAGGCCAAAAGAAGGGAGGGGAACAAAACTTGGGGTGGTCTTCAATACTCTATCTTATACCTAGCTAATCGGATTCACGACCCATACATACGTTACAATTTTCTCAATCACCATAAGAATTTGTCCATCAACACTCATACATATCGTACACCAAAATACCATAAAAACCATACCAGGGACCTACAAAACGCCCCAAATGTACATAAAAATTTGTGACTATTTACAAATATGACACAAAAATAGATTTAAAATTTTGTGCATGAAATGACATGATGGGAAGGGGGTGAAGAAACAAAAAATCCCCAAAAACAAAAACAATGTCAAATGAAAACATATACATAGTGTTAGTAAGACCCAAACACACCTCATAATTAAAGAGGCCACTGTATTCTGCCTTAAAAGGCAAAATCAAGTAGCTCTCTTTCTACAGGGGAATGGAGAAGCAGAGTTAAAATAAATTGGACTGGGGAATATATAAGGCTGACCCAGCCGAGGTAAAACGGGACAAAATAACGATGGACAAAGGGGATCTCAATTTGGATCATAACAAAAGCATTGGAGCCGGGAACAGGCTAGGACCCATACACTCACGGTAACTAGGTACAAAGAATTTCTACCTTAACCACGGGAAGGGTTTCAAAAGGAATCCCCCCGATGTGGAACAACAGATCTAAAAAGAAAATCAAGGCTAGCCCCGGTCCACGAACCAGGCTCGCTGCATGTATCCACCTTTCGCAAAAGTCTGTCGGGTGCAGCCGTTTCCGTTCAGTTCTAATCTTCATTTTGAGCTGGTGCTCAAAATATCGGATTAGATCCTGATCCGAAAGACGACCGCCCCGCAAGACTTCCTCCAGTCGCGTCGTCCATATCACCATTCTAGCCGAGGCCAGCAGCGTCAGAAACACCATCCGCTTCACTCCAGAGTACGGGGGCAACACATTGTCCACAGCGTATGCGCGATCAATGAGCACGAGCTCCCGCGGCGCGATACGAGCAGTCAACTCGCCGACACGCGCCCACAACGGGCGAACGCGCGAACAATGGAAGAAGGCGTGCGCAGACGTCTCCTTAATTCCAAGGTTGCAACGTTCACAATCTGGCAAATCCGCCAGGCCCATTGCGAAACGCTTGTCATTGAGAGACAAACCATTCCGAGCCAATCGCCAGGTCAGAGAAAACTCAGAGTTGCTGAGCCAGTCCGCACCTGGCGCCCAAGACCAATGAGAGCGGTACTCCACTCTCGACATGCCGAGCTTACTCCACAGCT
This sequence comes from Ascarosepion bandense, assembly GCA_037127315.1. NCBI lineage: Eukaryota > Metazoa > Mollusca > Cephalopoda > Sepiida > Sepiidae > Ascarosepion > Ascarosepion bandense. Next base: position 2,212,764 of record JBBBDQ010000357.1, on the reverse strand, counting down.
TATCCTTCACGGCGCCCTCCACTAATCCCCGATAGAAGATTTTCCTAGGCTGTGAAAGGTCACTGGACCGTGGAATGGCCTGTAAAGCCGCCAGACATTCGAGCAGGAATTTCGGTCGCACCCAAGGCCTGACGGTCAGCCATAGGGTCGGGGGCGTGATGGTAAGGCAAGGGAACATGTCCCTCACTACCCCCGCAAGCAACCGATCTTCCTCCAACGCGCGCCTGAGGAATGCCAACCTTGAAGCGAGCACGTGACTCCTCAAGTGTGGCATCCCCAGACCCCCTTGACACGGACGGAGGCAACAGACTCCTTTGTCGACCATGTGTTTGCGTCCTCTCCACAGACAGGAGAATAGCAAACGCTCGAGCGCCTTCTCATGATCGTCACAAAGGGGAAGTACTGACAGCCGGTAAAGGATCATGGGAAAGAGGTATGTGTTACACACCTCCGCCAAGCCCTTCACGGAGAGACCCCGTCGACGCCAAATCTTGACCGACGCGCCGACCTTTGCCAGTATTTCTGACCAGTTTTTCTCCAGCTGTAAGTCCGGACCGAACCAAATTCCGAGGATTTTGACCGGCCCGTCCGTCCAGCTGAAGGGCCCCGGGAGGGAAACACCCTTCCAGGCACCTAACCGCAAGCCGGATGACTTGTCGCGGTTAATTCTGGCCCCTGTCACCTTCTCGTACCGTTCAAGCGCCTGTTGTACCGCCTCTATGTCCCTCCCTGCGGGAGGACACAAAGGTCGTTACGTCATCGGCGTATGCGGAAACCCTGGCTCGAGCTCCACCAGGGACTTCAATTCCACGCAGGACCGGACTGCCCGTCTCGTCCCTTAGCCGGCGAAGGAGGGGCTCCAACGCCAAGACATAAAGGAGAGAAGACAGTGGACAACCCTGTCGGACCGACCTAGACAGCGCGAAAGCGCCCGACAGCTTCCCGTTCACCTGTACCACAGCCCGGGGGGAGCGATACAGAAGGCTAATCCAGCGGCTGAAGTCGGGTTTGAATCCGGCGGCCTGCAGGACAGCAGCCAGGTAGCCATGGTCAATCCTATCAAATGCCTTGGACTGATCTAAATTGATCAGCGCGGCCTCATCGTCGTCTTCTACACCCTCTATGATCGTGCGAATCAAGTGCAGGTTGCTCTGAATTGTTCTCCCCTTCACAGAACAAGTCTGATCCGGTTCCAACAGAGACTCGGCAACTAGCTGCAAGCGATTCGTCAGGATCTTGGCCAAAATCTTTAACTCTGTGTTTAGCAGAGTTATGGGCCTGTAATCGTCTAGTTCCCTCCCAACCTTCTTGCCTTTTCTCAACAGCGTGATCACGCCCCTGGTGATCCGACCGGGGATGGACCCCTGCCGAAACCAGTGGTTGAACACGACAGCCAAGAGCGGGACAAAAAGGTGCGACATCCTCAAGTACAATTCATAGGGCAAACCATCCAAACCTGGCGACTTGCCACTGCCGACCTTCTTCAAAGCCACGTAGATTTCGTCCTCCGTAATCTCCCCTTCGCAGCTAGCCGCTTCAGCCGGCAAAAGCCGGGGAAAGTCAGCCAAATAGCTGCGAAACTCCTCGTCACGGAGACCAGGCTCCTTGGTAAATCGGTGTTCGAAATGCTGCCGGAACGCCTCGCACATGTCGTCGGTCGACCTAAGGAGATGTCCCTCCGGGTCGCGTACCTCTCGAATGTACCGGTCGCCGGCTCGGCGAATTTCTTCCTTGCGCAGTTCCGCGCCCATTTTCACAGCTTCGGAAGACATCTTGCTTAACTTAGCCCTAATTACCTGACCCATGTAGCGCCCGCTAGTCGAACGCTCCAGGGCCTCCCTGGCTAAGGCTATCTCTAGGGGATCCCCACCAGCCTCCGCCCGGGCGAAATTAGCTCTAAGTGTCTTTGCCTCCGCAGCCTTATCTAGGTTGAGCCGTTGGCTAAATTTGGTGGCGAAAGACCTAATGGAGTCCTTAAGACTAACCCACCACTTATACCCAATGACTCGCCCAATTAACGCCCGCTGAACTAGTTTTGTCAGCTGGTCGCGAAAGTCCCGCCTGTCCAGTAAGGACTGGTTGAACTTCCAACTAATAACCAACCTAGGCCTAAAATCTAACACCACACGGGCACAAACGAGTTGTGGTCCGTGCAGCCTAACCAGTGGAACGTTGGACATTCTAAGAAGTCTATGTCGGCTTCTCTCACTAACATCCTATCCAGGTACGCTGTTCCAGGTGAGAAGGCCAACTTCGCGTCCACGTCCACATGCTCCTTCCGGATGATCGACCCGGTATCTATCGACGAGACCAAAATCGCCGACCAGATTGACCAGGCTACGATCACCACTCCACCCACTGGCGCCCCCTCCCTCTATCCCATTTGGGGGTTAGGATGGCATTCCAGTCCCCAACTAAGATTAGCCGTGTTGGATACCATGAAGGAGGCTCAACAGCCGAAAAGAAAGAGACACGCTCACCTTGAACATTGGGCGCATAAACCGCAATCAGCCGGAACGACTTGCTTTTCACTGCAATATCGGCCACGATCAGCCGGCCCTCGGCACCGACATGGACAAGGTCAACCCCTCGCGCACGTCCAGGGTACGCTTAACCAGCAAAAGAAACACCTCTGGCCCGCCGGCGCTCCCATATACTGAATAAACGACAAAGTCGTCATCCAACACACACGAGTCGACTTCGCAAACAAAGTGAGTCTCTTGGATCGCGGCCACATCGCCGTACGACAAGAGGTCACGAAGCAGGCGAGCCGCCTTACCCCAATTCCTCAGGCCATACGCATTCAAACTGGCTATCTTAATAGACATTTCTTAGATCTAACGTCTCTTTCTCTCTCTCTCTCTCTCTCTCTCTCTCTCTCTCTCTCTCTTACCTACTTATCGGACCTCGTCCGTCCGTCTAGGATAATCCCGCCGACGTCCGTTGGATAGATGGTTACCACCCTATATAAGCAGGGGTGGGAGTAATACGGGAACCTCCCCGAACAATTTTTAGCCATTTTTCTTAGCTCTGGTGAATGTTCTTTGACCATATTAGAATTGGTATAATGCTTCTGGACCTCTGCGATGTGGTCCCAGACCCGCGGGTTCCCCCCGGTATTCCTAACCAGGGTGATGACACCTGGGGCCTGGGCAAAGTTCCTCGGGTCTCTTCCCGTAGAGAGACCCTTCACAGAGGTCAATTTTAGAAGAGGCTTCAGTAGCCTTCGTCGCTGGGAAGACCACTCCTCCGAAATATTTTCTGGAACCTTCATCAAATGCCCGGGGCATCCCCACGAGGAAGGGCATTTTTCTTGGCCCGAGAGGGAGTGGGAGTAGGAGAAAGGGGAGGGAGTAGGAGTTATGGCACTAGCTTTGCCAAGGGGGTCAGTTTAAAAACTGGGGACTGGGAAGCCTTAAGCGGGGGAAGCGGGAAGGCTTCTTGCCTTGTCCGCATAAGTCTTTCTCACGGGGGACACCGGTAGTGACGAGCATTTCACTTTGTCTCTTCTCTCTCTGCTCCTGCTTCTCCGCCGCGACTTCGGGCTGTCGTGTTCTTCCTCCACTTCTCATCTCCACGTTTGAGAGACGCTGCCGCTCCACCTCCATCTCCATACTAGGCGAGGGGCTCTTTTCCTTTTGGGAACCCCTTTCCGGTTGGACTGGCGACCTCTTCACCGGGGTATCCTTCACCGGGTCTCCTTCATCTTAGCCGGCGTTTTGGCAGGTGGCGGCACATTCGCCGGGGATGGTGTTTTTATTCTTCTTCCTGCCCACCACCTGCCACTCGCCGTCCTTGTTGACCGCTGGAGCCGGTGCTGGTGATGCCGTCTTTGGTGTAGCCGTCTTTGGTTTGCCTTGCTCCTGCTGTGGCTGTTTGGCTGGTTGGGCCTTTGGGGCAGAATTCTTGGCGGGGCAGGTTTTTGCTACATGTTCCGCCGCCCCGCAGACCCAACAGCACGGCTTCCTGCCCTCTACTATAATAAATATTACACGACCCCTGCAGGTGAGGATGTTGGGAATTTTGGGAATGTTTTCCTTCGTTATAGTCACCTGCAGGGTCATGTCTTATATTGGAATACCGGCTTGGACCGCAGCGAGGAAACACAGGCCACCTTTCCATAATTGGCAGGCACCTATGTGGTCCTCTGCAATGTCCATGGGGACGCCATGCAGGGTAACCTTGATTTTTTTGGTCCCCATATATTCAGTATGTAGTTGGAGCGTTTTTGTCTCCAGAACTACACCTATCAGTCTTTTGGCTTCGTCCGCTGGTGACAGGACGTCCCACATGGCATTGCTCCTCCTCGCCACGGCCTAGCATTTTAGCTTCAGTGTAGAAATCGCTTCTTCAAAAGCCTCTCTAGTCACTCCTATCAATCTGTGAGTCTTTATGTCTTTTGTTATAAGCGTAATAATACGCACTTCCAATTTGCGCTAGTTGTTCCGGAACCGAGACTAGCTCAGTTCCCTTAATGTACTGCGCATATTTTTCTTTTTTCATTTCCTCGTAGAACTTTTCATCCTTCAAGACGATCTTTCCCCCTGTCCACCCCGAGGTCGATGGTTTGGGGGATGCTGCTGCTGCTACGGACGCTACGGAGGGTGACTCCCGTGGCGGTAGTTGCCAGTCACCCTCCTTTCCTCCCACCGAGGCCGTGGTGGGAGGAACTACTTCGGAGCCCTTCGAGGCCATGCCTCCCAAGGGCCGAACCACGAGACGCGTATTCCGGCGTTTCGCCGTTTACCGCTACTTTTGCGCGAACTGAGCAATAAACTTAGGCTGGAACACAATTGTCCATTAAACGTAAAGTAAGTATCACTATGGAACAGATACTACACTTGGTCTCACCATTTTACACAACACAAGTTGGTAGGAAATGGCTAGTTTTATTTATCTTTATTTTACAAAAGATTATGGCACAAGGCCGAAAAATGGGAGGGGGAACAGCGCCAGGGTGAATTATTTGGTGCTCTATCTTATACCTAGCTAATCGGATTCCAAGCACACGTACGTTGCAATTTTCTCAATCACCATAAGAATTTGTCCATCAACACTCATACATATCGTACACCAAATATAAAACTATACCAGGACCTACAAACACTTAAATCATGAAATTTGTGCGACTATTTACCAAATATACTACAAAAATAGATTTAAAAATTTGTACATGAAATGACATGATGGGAAGGGGAATGAAGAAACAAAAATCCCCAAACTAAAAACAATTTCAAATGAAAACATATACATAGTGTTAGTAAGACCCAAACACACCCTCATAATTAAAGAGGCCACTGTATTCTGCCTTAAAGGCAAAATCAAGTAGCTCTCTTTCTACAGGAGAATGGAGAAGCAGGTTAAAATAAAATTGGACTGGGGAATATATAAGGCTGACCCAGCCGAGAGTAAAACGGGACAAAATAACGATGGACAACGGGGATCTCGAACTGGATCATAACAAAAGTATTGGAGCCGGGAACAGGCTAGGACAACCCATACACTCACATTAACTAGGTACACAAAAGAATATCTACCTTAACCACGGGAAGGGTTCCAAAGGAATCCCCCGATGTGATTAGCAGATCTAAAAAAGAAAATCAAGGCTAGCCCCGGTCACACGAACCAGGCTCGCTGCATGTATCCACCTTTCGCAAAAGTCTGTCAGTTGCAGCCGTTTCCGTTTCAGTTCTAATCTTCATTTTGAGCTGGTGCTCAAAATATCGGATTAGATCCTGATCCCGAAAGACGACCGCCCCGCAAGACTTCCTCCAGTCGCGTCGTCCATATCACCATTCTAGCCGAGGCCAGCAGCGTCCAGAACACCATCCCGCTTCACTCCAGAGTACGGGGGCAACACATTGTCCACAGCGTATGCGCGATCAATGAGCACGAGCTCCGCGCGGCCTGACGCGGTCCGCTCTCCGCCCGACACGCGCCCACAACGGGCAGACGCGCGAACAATGGAAGAAGGCGTGCGCAGACGTCTCCTTAATTCCAAGGTTGCAACGTTCACAATCTGGCAAATCCGCCAGGCCCATTGCGAAACGCTTGTCATTGAGAGACAAACCATTCCGAGCCAATCGCCAGGTCAGAGAAAACTCAGTTGTGAACCAGTCCGCATATAGCGCCCAAGATAGCGGGCAGTACTCCACTCTCGACATGCCGAGCTTACTCCACAGCTTATCCTTCACGGCGCCCTCCACTAATCCCGGTAGAAGATTTCCCTGAAGCTGTGAAGGTCACTCACGCGGACCAATGGAATGGCCTGTAAAGCCGCCAGACATTCGAGCGGAGTGGTCGCACCCAAGGCCTGACGGTCAGCCATAGGGTCGGGGCTGGAAGTGGTAAGGCAAGGGAACATGTCCCTCACTACCCCCGCAAGCAACCGATCTTCCTCCAACGCGCCTGAGGAATGCCAACCTTGAAGCGAGCATGGCTCCTCCGTGTGGCGTCCCCAGACTCCCCCATAGAGCACGGACGGAAGCAGCAGACTCCTTTGTCGACCATGTGTTTGGTCTCTCACAGACAGGAAGGCCGGCGAGCAGCTCCGACACCCTTCTCGCGATCGTCACAAGAGAATGCTGACAGCCGGTAGATCATGGGAAAGAGGTATGTTACACACCTCACCAAACCCTTCACGGAGAACCCCGTCGACGCAAATCTTGACAAAACGCCGACCCGCAGTGCGCTACGACGGTTTCTCCAACTGTAAGTCCGGACCGAACCGAAGCTCGAGGAACGTGACCCCGTCCCGGGCATCCCGACTGAAGGGCCCCTAAGGGGAGGGGAAACACCCTTCCAGGCACCTAACCGCAAGCCGGATGACTTGTCACACTGGGTTATTCTGGCCCTGTTATTAACATGCAAGCGCTGGTGCCTCTATATTCCCTGCGGGAGGACACAAAGGTCGTTACGTCATCGGCGTACGCGGAAACCCTGGCTCGAACTCCCTGGGGACTTCAATTCCACGCAGGACCGGACTGCAATCCGTCCTTAGCCGGCGGAGAACCCTTCAAGACCTGGAGAAGACAGTGGACAACCCTGTCGGACCATTGAACTAGCGCCAGCCGCCCGACAACTTCAATTCCCGCTGTACAGCCTGGGAGGCGATACAGGAAAGGCCTAATCCAGCGGCTGAGTCAGTTTGAATCCGCGGCGGCCTGCGGACAGCAACCAGGTGACACATGATCAATCCTATCGATGCCTTGGACTGATCTAAATTGATCAGCGCGGCCTCATCGTCGTCTTCTACACCCTCTATGATCGTGCGAATCAAGTGCAGGTTGCTCTGATTGTTCTCATCACAGAACAAGTCTGATCCAGTTCCAACAGGAACTCAGCAATAGCTGCAAGCAATTGGTCAGATCTGGCTTAATCTTCAACTCGTACTGCGGGTTATGAGCTGTAATCGTCGTTCCTCCGACAGCATTCTTGCCTTTTCTCAACAGCGTGATCACACCCTGGTGATCGACCGGGGATGGACCCTCACCGGAAACCATTGGTTGAACATGACTGCTCAAGAGCGGGACAAAAAGGTGCGACATCCTCAAGTACAATTCGCGGGCAAATACCATCCAAACTGCAGCGGCTGCCACTGCCGACCTTCTTCAAATACGCTGTGATTTCATCTCGTAATCTCCCCTTCGCAATAGCCGCTTCAATGGCAAAACGAGGAAAGTCAGCCAAATAGCTGCGAAACTCCTCGTCACGGAATAGGCTCCTTGGTAAATCGGTGTTTCGAATACCCGCAGACACTCGCACATGTCGTCGGTCGACCTAAGGAGATGTCCCTCCGGGTCGCGTACCTCTCGAATATGCCGGTCGCCGGCTCGGCGAATTTCTTCCCCGCCGCGCAGTTCATGCTGGCCTACAGCTTCGGAAGACATCTTGCTTAACTTAGCCCTAATTACCTGACCCATGTAGCGCCCGCTAGTCAAAGACGCTCAGGGCCTCCACAACTAAGCCATCTACAAGGAATCCCACCAGCCTCACCGAACTGAAATTCGCTCTGATGTCTTTGCACTCGCAACCGCCATCTGGTTGCGACCGCTGGCTATATTTGATGGCGAAAGACCTATTGGGGTGCCGAACCAACCCACCGCCTCCCAATGACTCGCCATTCACTTTCCGCTGAACTAGTTTTGTCAGCTGGTCACGAAGATCCCGCCTGTCCAGTAAGGACTGATTGAACTCAATAACCAGCCAACCTAGGCCTCAAATCTAACACCACACGGGCACAAACGAGTTTGTGGTCCGTGTAGCCTAACCAGTGGAACGTTGGACATTCTAAAGAGTCTTGCAATATTAAACCATCTCACTAACATCCTATCCAGGTACGCTGATACCCAGTGCAAGAGGCCAACTACGCGTCTTGCGTCCACATGCTCTTGGATGATCGTGAAGTATCTGTCGACTGGGACAAAATCATGACCAGATTGACCAGGCTACCGATCACCACTCCACCCGCTAGCGCCCCTCCCTCTATCCCATTTGGGGGTTAGGATAGCATTCCAGTCCCCAACTAAGATTAGCCGTGTTGAATGCACCATGAAGGGCTCCAACAACCGAAAGAAAGAGACACGCTCACCTTGAACATTGGGCGCATAAACCGCAATCAGCCGGAACGACTTGCTTTTCACTGCAATATCGGCCACGATCAGCCGGCCCTCGGCACCGACATGGACAAGGTCAACCCTCGCGTCCAGGGTACGCTTAACCAGCAAAGAAACACCTCTGGCCCATAGCTCCATATGCTGAATAAACGACAAAGTCGTCATCCAACACACGGTCGACTTCGCAAACAAAGTGAGTCTCTTGGATCGCGGCCACATCCACGCCGTACGACAAGAGGTCACGAAGCAGGCGAGCCGCCTTACCCCGCTCCCTCAGGCCCCTTCGCATTCAAACTGGCTATCTTGATAGACATTTCTTAGGCCTGAAAAAGAGAAAAACAAGAAAAACATGCAACAACGGCTCTAATCACATACGGGGGAAAAAAATCTCTGGTGGATGGGACCCCGACGGACTGTCCTAGGGACCCTGTACCTATATCGGACGTAATCCGTCCGTCTAGGACAATCCCGCCGACGTCCGTTGGATAAATAGATTTCCCACCCTATATAAGCAGGGGTGGAGCAATACGGGGGAACCTTCCCAGACAATTTTAGCCATTTTCCTCCGAATTCAGGTGACTGTTCTTTGACCATGTTAAGTTTTTAGTCTGCTTCTGGACCTCTGCGATATGGTCCCAGACCCGCAGGTTCCCCCCGGTATTTCTTACCAGGGTGATGACACCCGGGGCCTGGGCTTCTGGTTCTCCAGATCTTCGTGAGAGACCCTTCACAGAGGTCATTTAGAGGCTTCAGTAGCCTTCGTCGCTGCGAAGACCACTCCTCTGAAATGTTGTCCTGTACTTTCATCAGGGCGTCCCCGCAGGGAAGGGCATTTTTTCTTAGCCCTAGAGGGAGTGGGGAGTGGGAGAAGGGAGGAGTGAGTTGATGCGCTAGATTTAGCCAGGGTCAGTTTAAAAACTGGGGACTGGGAAGCTTTAAGCGGGGAAGCGGAAGGCTTCTTGCCTTTGTCCGCATGATCCATCTACAGGGGCCACCAGTAGCAGCGAGCATTTCTCCTTGTCACACTGCTCTCTCTGCTCCTGCTTTTCCGCCGCGACTTAGGGCTGTCGTGTTCTTCCTCCGCTTCCTCGTCTCTCCACGTTTATGAGAGACGCTGCCTCTCACCTCCACGTCTCCTCTTCGTAGGGAAGCTCTTCCTTTTGGGAACCCCTTTCCGGTTGGACTGGAGACCTCTTCACCAGGGTCTCGCTTCACCGGGGTCTCCTTCATCTTAGCCGGCGTTTTGGCAGGTGGCGTACCTTCTGCCTTCTTGGGGATGGTGTCTTATTCTTCTTCCTGCCTACCACCTGCCACTCGCCGTCTGTTGTTGGCAGCTGGGCTGGTGCTATTGATGCCGTCTTTGCTTTTGCTTGCTCGCCGTGATGGTTGCTTGGCTGGTTGGGCCTTTGGGGCAGGATTCTTGGTGGGGCAGGTCTTTGCTACATGTTCCGCCGCCCCGCAGACCCAACAGCACGGCTTCCTGCCCTCTACAATAATAAATATCACGCGACCCCTGCAGGTGAGGATGTTAGGAATTTTTCGATATTTTCCTTCCGAAATGGTCAACTGCAGGGTCATGTCGCCTGTTAAAATTCCGGCCTTGGACCGCAGCGAGGAAACACAGGCCACCTTTCCATAATTGGCGAAAAAGGCACCTATGTGGTCCTCTGCAATGTCCATGGGGACGCCATGCAAGGTAACCTTGGTACCATAGTCCCCATATATTCCGTGTGGAGTTGTGGCGTTTTAGTCTCCAGGACAACTCCAATTAATCTTTTGGCTTCCTCTGCTGAAGCCAGCAGGACGTCCACATGGCATTTACTCTTCCTCGCCCACGGCTAATTTCAACTTTCCGGTTGCAATTGCCTCCTCAAATGCGTCTCTAATTTAACTACCATCTTATGAGACTTGATGTCTTTAGTTATAGCGTAATAATACGCTTGCCCTTCTATTTTAATAAGTTCTTCCGGAACAGGGGCCAAACAGACACTTTAATGCTGGGCATTAACCACGTTCTCCCATTTCGTCATAGAACTCTTCTCCCTTCCTTGTCATCCTCCCCTGTCCATCCAGAGGTCGAGGTTTAGGTGATCCCAGGTCCTGGTAGCACCGGTTACTGATGCTGGTAAAGCCAGCTGCTGGAACTGAAGGAGAGTTAATCCCTGGCAGTGTGCAATCCCCTCCTTTCCTCCCACCGAGGCCGTGGTGGGAGGAACTACTTCCCCAGGCCCTTCCGAGGCCATGCCTCCCAAGAGGCCGAACTAGGACGCTTGTCTTGGCGTTTCGCGTTTACCGCCTGCTTTTGCGCGGGCCTGAGCAAATAAACTTAGAGCTGGAACACAGTGTCAGGGGAAACAGCTTAAATGATAAGTATCACTATGGAACAGATACTACACTTTGAGTCCTCTGCCATTTTACACACAACACAAGATTGGTAGGAAATGGCTAGTTTTATTTATCTTTTATTACAAAGAATTCTGTGCTTTAAAGTAGAAAAAATGGGGAGGAACAAAACTTGGGGTGAATTCTTTAGTGCTCTATCTTATACCTAGCTAATCAGATTCACGACCCATACACGTTACAATTTTCTCCAATCACCATAAGAATTTGTCCATCAACACTCATACACATATCGTACACCAAAATACCGCAAAAATCATGTGAGGGACCTACAAACGCCCCAAATGTACATAAAAATTTGTGGAGGCTATTTACAATGTAAATACAAAAATAGATTTAAAAATTTATACATGAAATGCCATGATGGAGAGGGTGTGAAGAAACAAAAATCCCCAAAACAAAAACAACTATAAATGAAAACATATACATAGTGTTCGTAAGACCCAAACACACCCTCTAATTAAAGAGGCCACTGTATTCTTCTGCCTTAAGGCAAAATCAAGTAGCTCACTAAGAGGATGGGAGAAACGAGTTAAAATAAAGTGGACACAGGGAATATATATTTATTGGCAGAAATGGCTGGAATAAAATAACGATGGACAAGGGATCCTGTCGGACTGGATCTGCATAACAAAGTATTAGAGCCGGAACAGGCTAGGACAACCCATACCTCCACATTAACTCGGTACACAAAAGAATATCTGCCAACACGGGAAGGTTTCAAGGAATCCCCCGATGTGATTGAATCTAAAAAGAAAATCAAGGCTAGCCCCATAGTCCACGAACCAAGGCTCGCTGCATGTATCCACCTTTCGCAAAAGTCTGTCGGGTGCAGCGTTTCCGTTCAGTTCTAATCTTCATTTTTTGAGCTGGTGCTCAAATATCTGGTTGATTAGATCCTGATCCAGCGACTGCATTGCCCGCAAGACTTCCTCAGTCGCGTCGTCCATATCACCATTCTAGCCGAAGCCAGCAGCGTCAGAAACACATATCCGCTTCACTCCAGAGTACGGGGGAAACACATTGTCCACAAAAACGTGCGCGATGGCATGAAGCTTCCGCGCAGCTGCTGTTCCGCGAGCAATCAACTCGCCGACACGCGCCCACAACGGGCGAACGCGCGAGCAATGGAAGGCGTGCATGGGCGTCTCCTTAATTCCAAGGTTGGCATTCACAATCTGCTTAAATCCGCCGGGCCATTGCAGGCTGCTTTGTCATTGAGAGACAAACTGTTCGAGCCAATGTATAACGGTCAGAGAAAACTCAGAGTTGCTGAGCCAATCTGCACCTGGCGCCCAAGATAATGAGAGCGGTACTCCACTCTCGACATGCCGAGCTTCCTCACAACATCCTTCACGGCACCCTCCACTAATCCCGATAGAAGATTTTCCCTAGGCTGTAGAAAGGTCACTAAGGCCGTGGAATAGCTGTCCGGCCATAGACATTCGAGCAGGAATTTCCGGTCTTCCAAGGCCTGACGTGGATAGCCATAGGGTCGGGGCGTGATGGTAAGGCAGAGACATGTCCCTCACTACCCCCGCAAGCAACCGATCTTCCTCAACGCGCCCTGAGGAATGCCAACCTTGGGCTTGACACGTGGCTCCTCAAGTGTTGCTGTGGCATCTGAGCCCCTTGATGACGGACGGAGGCAACAGACTCCTTTGTCGACCATGTGTTTTGCGTCCTCTCCACAGAACGAAATAGCAAACGCTCGAAACAACTATGTGATCGTCACACAAAGGGGAGAGGCGGCAACCGGTAAGGGGATCATGGGAAAGAGGTATGTGTTACCTCATGGGCTTCCTTCACGGAGAGACCCCGTCGACGCCAAATCTTAGCCGACGCGCCGGCCCGCGAAATTGCTTCTGACCAGTTTTTCTCCAGCTGTAAGTCCGGACCGAACCAAACTCCGAAGGCCATTGCGACCCGTCGTCCAACTGAAAGACTGGGAGAGGGAAACACCCTTCCAGGCACCTAACCGCAAGCCGGATGACTTGTCGCAGTTAATTCTGGCCCCTGTCACCTTCTCGTACCGTACAAGCGCCACAGTGTACCGCCTCTATGTCCCTGCGGGGAGACTGCAAGGGTCAGTACGTCATCGGCGTACACGGAAACCCTGGCTCGAACTCCACAGGACTTCAATTCCACGCGGTCCGGTTCACCCGTCTCGTCCCTTAGCCGGCGAAGGAGGGGCTCCAGCACCAAGACATGGAGGAGAAGACAGTGGACGACCTGTCGGACCGCAGCCCAGACGCGCAGCGCTTGACGCTTCCCGTTCACCTGTACCACAGCCCGGGGGAGCGATACAGAGAAGCTAATCCAGCGGCTGAAGTCGGGTTTGAATCCGGCGACTACAGGACCGTGTCAGGTAGCCATGGTCAATCTCTCAAATGCCTTGGACTGATCTAAATTGATCCAGCGCGGCCTCATCGTCGTCTTCTACACCCTCTATGATCGTGCGAATCAAGTGCAGGTTGCTCTGAATTGTTCTCCCTTCCTAGAACAAGTCTGATCCGGTTCACTGGGGAACTCGGCAACTAGCTGCAAGCGATTCGTCAGGATGTGGCCAAAATCTTTAACTCTGTGTTTAACGGAGGAGGTTATGGGCCTGTAATCGTCTAGTTCCCTCCCAACCTTCTTGCCTTTTCTCAACAGCGTGATCCCGCCCCTGGTGATCCGACCGGGGATGGACCCCTGCCGGGAAACCAGTGGTTGAACCGACAGCCAAGAGCGGGACAAAAGGTGCGACATCCTCAAGTACAATTCGCCAAGGCCGACCGCCAGCTGGCGACACACCGACCTTCTTCAAAGCCACGTAGATTTCGTCCTCCGTGTCTCCATTGCATAGCCGCGTGGCCGGCGGCTGCGAGGAAAGTCAATAAATAACGCGAAACTCCTCGTCACGGAGACCAGGCTCCTTGGTAAATCGGTGTTCGAAATGCTGCCGGAACGCCTCGCACATGTCGTCGGTCGACCTAAGGAGATGTCCCTCCGGGTCCCGACGCACCTCTCCGAATGTACCGGTCGCCGGCTCGGCGAATTTCTTCAACACGCAGTTCCGCGCCCATTTCCCGGCTTCGGAAGACATCTTGCTTAACTTAGCCCTAATTACCTGGCCATGTGGCGCCGCTTCAGTCAGGCGCTCCAGGGCCTCCTGGCTAAGGCTATCTCTGAGGAATCCCCACCAGCCTCCGCCCAGGCGAAATTAGCTCCAAGTGCTCTTTTACCTCCGCAGCCTTACCTCTAGGACAGCAGCTATATTTGGTGGCAAGACCCTAATGGAGTCTAACAAAATAGCCCACAACACTCCAATGACTCGCCCAATTAACGCCCGCTGAACTAGTTTTGTCAGCTGGTCACGAAATCCCGCCTGTCCAGTAAGGACTGAGATTAGACTTCCAATAACCAGCCAACCTAGAGCCTAAAATCTAACACCACACAGGCACAAACGAGTTTGTGGTCCGTGTCCTTCTTTCAGTGGAACGTTGGACATTCTAAGAGAAGTCTATGTCCTTCTCTCACTAACATCCTATCCAGGGTAGCGATACCAGGTAAGGGGTAACTACGTCCACGTCACGCTGCTCCCCTTCCGGATGATCGACCCGGTATCTATCGACAAGACCAAAATCGCCGACCAGATTGACCAGGCTACGATCTTCCTCCTGCACTAGCGCCCCTCCCTCTGCTCCATTTGGGGGTTAGGATGGCATTCCAGTCCCCAACTAAGATTAGCCGTGTTGAATGCACCATGAAGGGCTCCAACAGCCGAAAGAAAGAGACACGCTCACCTTGAACATTGGGCGCATAAACCGCAATCAGCCGGAACGACTTGCTTTTCACTGCAATATCGGCCACGATCAGCCGGCCCTCGGCACCGACATGGACAAGGTCAACCCTCATCGGTGCGGCAACCAGCAAAACACCTCTGAGCGCCGGCTCGCCATGCTGAGATAACGTGATCGTCATCCAGCACCACGAGTCGACGCCAAACCGGTGATCACATGTTGGATGTGACCGCATCCACGCCGTACGACAGAGGGTCACGAAGCAGGCGAAGCCGCCTTACGATCCCTCAGGCCTTGCATTCAAACTGGCTATCTTAATGAACATTTCTTAGATCTGAAAAGAAACAAGAAAAACACATGCAACAACGGCTCTAATCACATACGGGGAAAAATCTAGTGGATGGGACCCCGACGGACTGTCCTAGGGACCCTGTTACTTCTATATCGGACGTAATCCGTCCGTCTAGGACAATCCCGCCGACGTCCGTTGGATAGATAAGTTTTACCACCCTATATAAGCAGGGGGTGGAGTAATACGGGAACCTCCCCGAACAAGTTTTTTTGTATTTACTGTAGCTCTGGTGAATGTTCTTTGACCATATTTAAATTGGTATAATGCTTCTGGACCTCTGCGATGTGGTCCCAGGCCACAGGTTCCCAGTATTCTAACGGGAGCAGTGACACCTGGGGCTGGTGAAAGTTCTCCAGGTCTTCCGTAGAGAGACCCTTCACAGAGGTCAATTTTAGAAGAGCTGATAGCCTTCGTCGCTGAGAAGACCACTCCTCGAAATATTTTCTGGAACCTTCATCCAGGGCATCCCCACGAGGAAGGGCATTTTTTTTTCTTGGCCAGAGGGAGTGGGGTAAGGAAAGGGAGGGAGTAGGAGTTATGGCACTAGCTTTTGCCAAGGGTCGAGTTTAAAAACTGGGGATTGAAGCCTTAAGCGGGGAAGCGGGAAAGGCTAACGCCTTATCGCATAAGTCTTTCTCACGGGGGACACCGGTAGTGACGAGCATTTCATTTTGTGTACTCTTCTCTCTCTGCTCCTGCTTCTCCGCCGCGACTTCGGGCTGTCGTGTTCTTCCTCCTTCCTCGTCTCTCCACGTTTGAGGGGACGCTGCCGCCTGCCTCCATCTCCTTACTAGGCGAGGGGCTCTTTTCCTTTTGGGAACCCCTTTCCGGTTGGACTGGCGACCTCTTCACCGGGGTATCCTTCACCGGGGTCTCCTTCATCTTAGCCGGCGTTTTGGCAGGTGGCGGCACCCTTCGCCGAGGATGGTGTTTTATTCTAACAACCCTCACCCACCACCTGCCACTCGCCGCGTCCTTGTTGACCGCTGGAGCCGGTGCTGGTGATGCGTCTTTGGTGTTGCCATCTTTTGGTTTGCCTTGCTCCTGCTGTGGCTGTAGCTGGTTGGGCCTTTGGAGACGGGGTCTTGGTGGGGCAGGTTTTTGCTACATGTTCCGCCGCCCCGCAGACCCAACAGCACGGCTTCCTGCCCTCTACTATAATAAATATTACACGACCCCTGCAGGTGAGGATGTTAGGAATTTTGGGAATGTTTTCCTTCGTTATAGTCACCTGCGGGGTCATGTCGCCTGTTAAGATACCAGCTTTGGACCGCAGTGAGGAAACACGGCCACCTTTCCATAATTGGCGAAAAAGGCACCTATGTGGTCCTCTGCAATGTCCATGGGGACGCCATGCAGGGTAACCTTGATTTTGGTCCCCATATATTCAGTATGTAGTTGGAGCGTTTTGTCTCCAGAACTACACCTATCGATCTTTTGGCTTCGTCCGCTGAGGCCAGCAGGACGTCCCACATGGCATTGCTCCTCCTCGCCACGGCCCTAGCATTTAGCTTCAGTGTAAAAATCGCTTCTTCAAAAGCCTCTAGTCACTCCTATCAATCTGTGAGTCTTTATACTTTTTGTTATAAGCGTAAGCCATGCTTCAATTTGCGCTAGTTGTTCCGGAACCGAGACTAGCTCAGTTCCCTTAATGTCCTGCGCATATTTTTCTTTCATTTCCTCGTAGAACTTTTCATCCTTCAAGACGATCTTTCCCCCTGTCCACCCCGAGGTCGATGGTTTGGGGGATGCTGCTGCTGCTACGGACGCTACGGAGGGTGACTCCGTGGCGGTGGTTGCCGGTCACCCTCCCTTTCCTCCCACCGAGGCCGTGGTGGAGGAACTACTTCCCCAGGCCCTTCCGAGGCCATGCCTCCCAAGAGGCCGAACCACGGACGCTTGTCTTCCGGCGTTTCGCGTTTTACCGCTTCCCTTTTGCACTTGGCTGAGCAACCAACTTAGGCTGGAACACAATTGTCCGGGAAACAAAGCAATAGTAAGTATCACTATGGAACAGATACTACACTTTGATCCTCTGCCATTTACCACACAACACAAGATTGGTAGGAAATGGCTAGTTTATTTATTCTTTAAATACAAAGAATTATGGCACAAGGCCGAAAAATGGGAGGGAACAAAAACTTGGGGTGGTCTTCAGTACTCTATCTTATACCTAGCTAATCGGATTCACGACCCATACATACGTTACAATTTTCTCAATCACCATAAGAATTTGTCCATCAACACTCATACATATCGTACACCAAAATACCGCAAAAATCATACCAGGGACCTACAAAACGCCCCAAATGTACATAAAAATTTGTGACTATTTACAAATATAATACAAAAATAGATTTAAAAATTTATACATGAAATGCCATGATGGGAAGGGGTGTGAAGAAACAAAAATCCCCAAAACAAAAACAATATCAAATGAAAACATATACATAGTGTTAGTAAGACCCAAACACACCCTCATAATTAAAGAGGCCACTGTATTCTGCCTTAAAAGGCAAAATCAAGTAGCTCTCTTTCTAAGGGGGATGGAGAAGCAGGTTAAAAATAAATTGGACTGGGGAATATATAAGGCTGACCCAGCCGAGAATGAAACGGGACAAAATAACGATGGACAAAGGGGATCTCGGACTGGATCATAACAAAAGTATTAGAGCCGGGAACAGGCTAGGACAACCCATACACTCACATTAACTCGGTACACAAAAGAATATCTACCTTAACCACGGGAAGGGTTCCAAAGGAATCCCCCCCGATGTGATTAGCAGATCTAAAAAAGAAAATCAAGGCTAGCCCCGGTCACACGAACCAGGCTCGCTGCATGTATCCACCTTTCGCAAAAGTCTGTCGGGTGCAGCCGTTTCCGTTCAGTTCTAATCTTCATTTTGAGCTGGTGCTCAAAATATCGGATTAGATCCTGATCCGAAAGACGGCCGCCCCGCAAGACTTCCTCCAGTCGCGTCGTCCATATCACCATTCTAGCCGAGGCCAGCAGCGTCAGAAACACCATCCGCTTCACTCCAGAGTACGGGGGCAACACATTGTCCACAGCGTATGCGCGATCAATGAGCACGAGCTCCCGCGGCGCGATACGAGCAGTCAACTCGCCGACACGCGCCCACAACGGGCGAACGCGCGAACAATGGAAGAAGGCGTGCGCAGACGTCTCCTTAATTCCAAGGTTGCAACGTTCACAATCTGGCAAATCCGCCAGGCCCATTGCGAAACGCTTGTCATTGAGAGACAAACCATTCCGAGCCAATCGCCAGGTCAGAGAAAACTCAGAGTTGCTGAGCCAGTCCGCACCTGGCGCCCAAGACCAATGAGAGCGGTACTCCACTCTCGACATGCCGAGCTTACTCCACAGCTTATCCTTCACGGCGCCCTCCACTAATCCCCGATAGAAGATTTTCCTAGGCTGTGAAAGGTCACTGGACCGTGGAATGGCCTGTAAAGCCGCCAGACATTCGAGCAGGAATTTCGGTCGCACCCAAGGCCTGACGGTCAGCCATAGGGTCGGGGGCGTGATGGTAAGGCAAGGGAACATGTCCCTCACTACCCCCGCAAGCAACCGATCTTCCTCCAACGCGCGCCTGAGGAATACCAAGGAAATGGCTAGTTTTATTTATTCTTTAAATACAAAGAATTATGGCACAAGGCCGAAAAATGGGAGGGGGAACAAAACTTGGGGTGGTCTTCAGTACACTATCTTATACCTAGCTAATCGGATTCACGACCCATACATACGTTACAATTTTCTCAATCACCATAAGAATTTGTCCATCAACACTCATACATATCGTACACCAAAATACCGCAAACTCCATACCAGGGACCTACAAAACGCCCCAAATGTACATAAAAATTTGTAACTATTTACAAATATAATACAAAAATAGATTTAAAAATTTATACATGAAATGACATGATGGGAAGGGGGAATGAAGAAACAAAAATCCCCAAAACAAAAACAATGTCAAATGAAAACATATACATAGTGTTAGTAAGACCCAAACACACCCTCATAATTAAAGAGGCCACTGTATTCTGCCTTAAAAGGCAAAATCAAGTAGCTCTCTTTCTACAGGGGATGGGAGAAGCAGGTTAAAAATAAATTGGACTGGGGAATATATAAGGCTGACCCAGCCGAGAGTAAAACGGGACAAAATAACGATGGACAAAGGGGATCTCGAACTGGATCATAACAAAAGCATTGGAGCCGGGAACAGGCTAGGACAACCCATCCACTCACATTAACTAGGTACACAAAAGAATTTCTACCTTAACCACGGGAAGGGTTCCAAAGGAATCCCCCCCGATGTGATTAGCAGATCTAAAAAAGAAAATCAAGGCTAGCCCCGGTCACACGAACCAGGCTCGCTGCATGTATCCACCTTTCGCAAAAGTCTGTCGGGTGCAGCCGTTTCCGTTCAGTTCTAATCTTCATTTTGAGCTGGTGCTCAAAATATCGGATTAGATCCTGATCCGAAAGACGGCCGCCCCGCAAGACTTCCTCCAGTCGCGTCGTCCATATCACCATTCTAGCCGAGGCCAGCAGCGTCAGAAACACCATCCGCTTCACTCCAGAGTACGGGGGCAACACATTGTCCACAGCGTATGCGCGATCAATGAGCACGAGCTCCCGCGGCGCGATACGAGCAGTCAACTCGCCGACACGCGCCCACAACGGGCGAACGCGCGAACAATGGAAGAAGGCGTGCGCAGACGTCTCCTTAATTCCAAGGTTGCAACGTTCACAATCTGGCAAATCCGCCAGGCCCATTGCGAAACGCTTGTCATTGAGAGACAAACCATTCCGAGCCAATCGCCAGGTCAGAGAAAACTCAGAGTTGCTGAGCCAGTCCGCACCTGGCGCCCAAGACCAATGAGAGCGGTACTCCACTCTCGACATGCCGAGCTTACTCCACAGCTTATCCTTCACGGCGCCCTCCACTAATCCCCGATAGAAGATTTTCCTAGGCTGTGAAAGGTCACTGGACCGTGGAATGGCCTGTAAAGCCGCCAGACATTCGAGCAGGAATTTCGGTCGCACCCAAGGCCTGACGGTCAGCCATAGGGTCGGGGGCGTGATGGTAAGGCAAGGGAACATGTCCCTCACTACCCCCGCAAGCAACCGATCTTCCTCCAACGCGCGCCTGAGGAATACCAAGGAAATGGCTAGTAAATTTTAATGCTTCTAAAACGAAGCTACTATCAATTAACCATCATAGACAACCGCACCTACCTCCCATTAGCATGGACCAGGCTTGCCTCCCAGAGAGTAAAATACTACGCCTCCTTGATCTCACACTCTCAGCGGACCTCAAGTGGAATGACTATATCGAATCCATTGCTAAATCCGCTGCTATGAAAGTTGTTTCTCAGTTCAGTGCCCGGGGTTTTTTTTCCGTCTGAATCTATCCTGCACATTTATAAATCTACCATCCGCCCGTGCATTGCATAGTGTTGCCATATCTGGTCGGGTGCCCCTGCTATTCTCCTTGGGCTTCTCGACATGATACAGCGGAGGGTCTGTAATGTGATCGATACTGACTTGGCAGACCGCCTGCAGTCTCTCTCTCACCGGCGCGACGTGGCTTCCCTGTGTCTCTTCTATAAATACTTTCATGGCTTTTGCTCCGATGAACTTAGATCACTGGTGCTCCCTAGGTTCGAATTTGCACGAGATACTAGATTAGCAACTAGATCCCACCCTTTTACAGTGAAACCGATAAAATGCAACCGCAACTTCTACTCCAACAGTTTCTTTTCTCGTACTTCCCGACTGTGGAATTCCCTTCCACATTACTGCTTCCCCGACGGCTATAATCTCCAGGAGTTTAAATGTCAGGTCAATAGACACCTTCTAACACACTAACTCGCTTCCATTCTTTCAAACACTCTTCCCATCCTCCAAACTATCTATCACCCACCTTCTGACATTTCCTATATCTAACCACTCTTTCTATTTACCTTCCCCTATGTAGCCCCAAGCGCAATAGTGGCAGTGGAATGCCTTGCTTGGGGTGAAACGATTTAAAAAAAAAGTTTTCTTTTCTGATGACCTTATAAGATTTAACTGTAAAAAGGTACATTTCATTTTCATTGATAATTTACATGATATTGGTCATCATTTGGCACACAATGCACTTAATTTGTGTAATTCATTTTTAGAATTGTTGTTCCTTTCAATACTCGTCTGATAGTTGCCTAACTTCTGCGGTGTTTGCTTTCTGGATTGGTGCAAACTGGATTCCTGCATTAGCTGTTCATTGACTCCGAAAATCAAATACATGCCTTTTTCCTTAAAATAAACTACAGGTAAGTTCCAAATACGTTGCTCGGAATTTAGAGGGAAACCTTTTTATTGGTTTTGAATGTGATGTGTTGAGAGAAAGTTTTTGTATTTTAGTTTTCTTTTCTAATTTACTTAGTTAGGGTTTTTATGGTCATCGGCCCGTTTTATTTCAGTCCCTATTTTCTTTAATTCTTCCTCTCTTCCCTTTGTTTAGGTGACCAGATATGTCAGTTCTCTGGTGAGTAGGGACGCTTTTCGTATTTTCGTATTTCGTATTTCTTGTGTGATTTTGTATCTGATTTTTTTTTGTGTGTGTGTTTGCATGTGTGTATGTTTTGTGTGAGTGTTTGAATGAATAATTGGTCTTTATAGTCCCGCATCGATTTCATTCAATTAACGGAGATATATATATATATATATATATATATATATATATATATATATATATATCACAAGTTAAGATTGTCGAGGGTTTCATTACTAACAGTTTTATTTAGTTTCTAGTACATAGTTGTTTTTGCATGTAAATAATCATTGGGGTGTTTTTACATTATTCCCCTCCCCCACCCCACAGACAAAATTATACATATGGGGTTTCTAGTTAGGACTTCATAGAAACATGGAGGTATTATGGTGGACGTCGTAAGAAAGATAATTATGAAAGTGTTGTCTTGGTGCAAAGAATACTGCGGAATGTTTGGGTCAGTGATTGAGTCTAGCTAGGTATCATTTTAAGACAGCTGAAGACCAGCCATCCTCATCCCGATTTTTGGCTTTGTGCCACATTTTTTGTAGAACTACAAAAATAAATATTAAAAGTTACTCACTTTACAATTATGGATGAACTGATCCATTCATAAAAAAAAATAGTCCTGAGTAATTGTCAATAAAACTATGCAGTGATTTGTCTAGCTGAGTACTGAATAATACTATCACGACTGACTCTGTCGAGTTAAGTTTTGTGTACGGCTAGACAACACATCACAACACGATGAAAAAATATACTATAAACGTTCTCGAAACTTAAAAATTAAGTCTATGGCTGTGTCTGCTTTCTCTCTGAAAACACAATACACGCTGACACAGCTTAAATTTCTTATACTTTTAATTAAAACCGCATTTTTTAGACGAAGTTAATGTTAAATTTATTACGCTGAACGAGTAATACATTGGGTGTATTTGTTTCAGAGAAGATCCTTTTTATGTTCATATAGTCTTTTATTTAAATTCCGAGATGTTTAAAAATACGTATTTCTTTCGAAGATTTTGCAGTCTACTCTATAAGTTTCTGGGTACCCCACACTCGACCTTGTGCCACATCTAAGTGGCGCTTAAAAAAGCAACTATTCTATTTCGGATTTTATTTTGTTCTTATTTTATTTTGTATTAATAAAACCTTTTTATTATATAGAGGAGCAAAATAATAATTAAACTGATTGCTTTTATTATTTAAAAAAATAAATCGACAGCTCTCATATGTAAATCTTTCAAATTCTTCATAATTAGTATGCATCATAAAAGTTTCCTTGTCACGGGTTACCAAGGCAACGTTCCAGAGACTATGGCAAAAAACAAAAAAAAAGGAAAACGCTAAACCTGGCACGAAAATATATTCCGAACGCCAGGAATAATCTAATTAATATCGAGAATATATTACTGTTATGTATTTACCCAAAAATAAAACCTTCAATTTGTCTGGAAGAGCGATAACTGTTTTAAAACACATTGTTTCTTGTTCGATAACATAGTCATTTCATGGCATAATTATATACATTTATAAAAACAAAATAAAAAAAACAAATGTATATATTTTCATGTCATCGGTGTTTTAGTAGGATCCGTGTACATAGGTGATATTATGGTATGTATTGGATTCAATGGCGATGAATGAGTTCTTGTATTGTATGAGTAAATTGTAATGAATGAATGGGTCCAGAAGTAGATTAACTAGGTACAGGATAGTCAATGACGACCAGCTTTACCCCGATCCCCGTGTTGGCCTTGTGACACAGAAAATGGAATATTTTAAAACAGACACATACAATCATTTTTTCGAGAACATCGAAGTGGTGTAATGGTTAACAAGCTTGTCTAAGTAAGGCAACTGCGACAGATTAGTGAGTTCGGTACTTACTAGTTATCCTAGACTTTCAGGCTTACGGCCATATCACGTTGAATACACCGGTTCTCTCTCGATCACCAAAGTTAAGCAACGTTCAGCCTGGTCAGTACTGAGATGGGTGACCGCTTGGGAATACCAGGTGCTGTAAGCGTATAGTGACGGATGTGCGTTGTGGTGCAGTGTATATCGGCTCGGAAAGAGAAATCGGTGAGCCGAGTTCGAATTCCAGTTGAATACCCTGCATTCACTTAAGCACTGGTACCCTTGGGAAAGGTATTAATCCGTCCCTTCTCTCCAGTTATGGGTTAAATAACAAGGGTAAGACTTGGGGACCCTGCCCTTAAAAACAAATCTCAATGAATCTTGATACTCGAAAAGAAAAAAGTATTACTAAACACAAAACTTATATAAAAACAACAATAAATTGTTGAAAGAAAAAGGTATTACCAGCAATAAATAAATAATAATTTAGTTGGCAATAAATGACCCGCCGAAGTTGATATGCCACAAAACAACCAGACTTTCAACTTCGCTGTTAGAAAACTACCGTATAAACATTCACATTATTGTGATAGACATTTTCAAATTGTTTATTTTAACTTTTAATAGGTTTAACCATTTCCTTTTCTAAAATTTTGTAAACAAAATATATTTGTATTTATAGTATGTGTGTATTATTACAATTATTTTTCCTTTAATTACAAAATTCAAAATTAAATATTAAATTATATCTCATAAAAAGCTGATGTGTAAACAGATAGATAGATAGATAGATAGATAGATAGAAATTGAAATAAATTGATAAAAACTGGAATAAATAAATAAAAACTAGACTTCAAAGAAACTTAGATAGATAGATAGATCGACATTGAAATAAATAGATAAAAACTGGAATAAATAGATAAAAACTAGACTAGAAAGAAACTGGAATAGATAGATAGATAGATAGATAGATAGATAGATAGATAGATAGATAGATTTATTATTATTATTATTATTATTCCTGTGTCGTGTCCCTTCAGAACGTAGGTAATCATTGACTTCCACTTGGCTCTGTCTCATATCGCTCTCAATATTTTTACTCTTGGTAACTCTCTCAATCCCCCAAACCCCTCTCCGCCATCCATTTGCTCAGGCCTATCAAGTATATTTCACACTACTTTTCCCTGTCTCTCTTTCCTTCTATACGTCCCGTAAGTATTAAATTCTCTAGGCGCTCCTTCCTCATTTCATGTCCCAAGAACCTTATCTCTCTCTTCCTGATGTTAAGTATGATTTTTCTTCTCGTTTGCATCATCTCCAACACTTCATCGTTGCTCACGTGCACAGTGCATGGTATCCTCAGCATCCTTCTGTAAAACCACATTTCTGCTGCCTCAAGCATCTTCTTCATCCTTGATATGATCGTCCACATTCACTTCCATACAGAAGCTCGGATATCACATAGCAATCCAGCACTCTTTTCTTATTGTTTCAAATGAGATTTTCCCATCTCTCAATACTCTGGTTAGCATCTGAAATGCGTTTTTGATCTATGCCAATGTGTCTTTAGATCTCCATGTTGCACTTTCCATCCTCTGTCAGAACATTTCCCAGATAATTCATTTTCTTTACTTGTTTTATTTTAGTTTCTCCGACCTGTAGTTGACATTTTGAAGTTTTCTTTTTTGCTGATGACCATACATTCAGTTTTCTTTACGTTTATACTCAATCCTTTCTTCTCGCTTTCTCTTGCCACCTTCTGTAGGAGGTCCTGCATTTTCCTTTCCGTGTCTGCTATCAGCACCGTGTCATATGCGTATCTTATATTGTTGAGATTGTGGCCGATAATGATGAATCCTGGCAACGATTTTATTTCTCTCAGAATTGTTTCGCGGTATAAGTTAAATAGTTCCAGTGAGAAAACACATCCTTGTCTTACATCCTTTTCTATTTTTGTATAACTGCTGAATTCACTTCCTATCCATACGCAAGCGGTGTGCTGCCAATATAGATTCTTGATTTTTCTAATTTCTTTTCCGAAATGCCGACGTTGTCGAGCATCTCTGCCAAGTCTTTGTGGCGTACTTTGTCAAATGCTTTTGCGTAGTCTCTGAAGAACAGATAAAGATCCTTCAGCATTTCTATCGCACTTTCAGATTGCATTCTGAGCATGAATATCGCATTCCTTGTTCCGGTATCTTTAACGAAGCCGCACGGTTCTTGTCCTATCTCTGGGCCAATTTTGCTTTGCTTTCTGTTCATCAGAATCCGGATGATGAGTTTTATTATGTGGCTCATTAAGCTGATTGTTCGGTGGAGTTTATATTATTTTGCACTTGGCTTCTCAGGTAGTGCTATGAAAACTGATTTGCTTAGGTCCTCCGATATATTGCCGCTGTTGTAGATTTCGTTTCTTATTTCTGTAAGCCTGTCTACGTCAAACCCTTCTAAGGACATCAAAATTTCTTTTACAATCCCCTCGGGCCCTGTTACTTTGTTTCTGTTCAATTTGTTTATAGCCGATTCCACTTCGGTTTTTAATATTTCTAGTCCATTCGTATTTTTGTGCATTGTCTGTTACTCTCTCTTATCATGGATAAGATCACTAATATACTCATCTCATCTTTGAGATAGATAGATAGATAGATAGATAGATAGATAGATAGATAGATAGATAGATAGATAGATAAAAGAAATAAGTAATGATTGGAAATTAATAACGGTAAAAATAAAAAAAGTGAAATCGAGAGGCTACAATATCAATGTATATATGTACGAAGAGAAACGATGGAGAGTTTCGAATTGGAAATTTCTTTTGTTTTTTTGTTTTTAATTCATTCGTTGGATCGGAGTCTTTAAAATGGTGAAACGAGCCTGAGTGCAAGTGTGGTAGATACTTGTCAACCAATGAATTCTGTTTGTTACTATCCAACAGCTGCGTCCTATACTCTTGAAAAGAAATAACATAAAAGAATAAAAAAAAATCTCATTTTCCTATAGGACATGCACTCCCGATCAAAAATTTAATACCACTTAAAAATCTTTAAAAAGAAATTTTTTTTACAAATAGATTTTAAACTCCTCCCACTTAAGGTTACCAATACTACAATCTAAAAGGTTATGGAAACAAAAAGTTAAATTCCAAACATATTATTTAGAAATTTACATTTTTATAAAATGAGGCGATTTTTTTTTTGATCAGGAGTGTATGTATAAAAATAAAAAAAATCTCATTTTCCTGTAGGACATATGGATTAATTCGCTTTTCGCGGTATCTCATATATTCCGACAAAATTCGAACCTGCGATCACCTAGTGGAAATCGTCATTAGATCTGACGTGCCAAGATCGCTCGGCTACACAGTACGTCGATGATCGATCAAAGCTGAATAGTGCCCATGAAAGCTTGAAATAAGACATAGCTACTCAGTTTCGTATCCTAACGTAAGAAAAAGTAATTTGTAAAGGAGGGAATATATTTTTTTGTAAAAGAAATCCTTTCCTTTCTTCACACACACACACACACACACACACACACACATATATATATATATATATATATATATATATATATATAGACATAAGTACCTCCAAAAGTTCGCTAAAAGAAGCATGCCATAATAAAAAGAAGGCCAAACTTGATAAACTTTTATCGCCATAATGTTTATGTTACTATTAAGAAAACCAAAGTATATTTGATTATTCTATCAATTTTTTAATTCTTTTTAGCATGTTCGAAATTTTGGTTAAAAATCTTGTTTTCCTTTCTTGAGTCAAACATTAGCACTGGAAAGTTTAGCGTTTTGAGGCGGTAAAAATACATTGTTTTTTTTTTATTCTTGCAAAAATCAAATAATTGTCGGATTTTAATGAAGTTTTCTGAAAATATTCACAAATAAACCTATTCACAAATGAATTAAATTATTTTTTGATTTTCTTTTTTTTTTTTTTACAAGTTCTTGATATTTTTGACATCTGTTACCACCACTTACTTAATTTTATGAAATTTCGAGAAATTGAAATTCCACCATCTTCATATTTCTATTAGGACTCTTTTATGAATTTAAATCATCAATTTGTTTTTGTCAAACAGAAATATCATTTACCAAAATTCTACTATGAATTTTAAGACAGAAAATGCAATACAACTATCAATTGCTTTTATAAATAAAATATGAGGAAATCATTGGCTTAAGAAAAATATTTTTCGATCTTAAATGAATTTTTAAAAGAATTGTTTTACATTTATTTTTTATTTTAATTAGAAACAATCATTAATTTTGAATCCTTTGCAAATTCAGTATTAATTCCATGCTTTTAAATGATACTGATATGAAATGAAACTATATTTACTAATCATAAATGAAAAAGCTCAGTACAAATCATCAAAAACCGAAAAAAAATTGTTTTTATATATGTTCATAAACGTTCCGATTTTTGTAAATACAGGTGCCCATACATGAAATTATCAGAAAATAAGAACGATATCTAGAGTAAATTTAATGCTGAAATTTCTAAAATTCAATAAATCATTAGATTACGAAAAATATTTTTCCTAAATTTTGAAAATTACTGAGTACTGAAAAGTTATGTACAAAAGGCTCTCGCGTCATGTTCTTTGATTATGCTTTACAGATGAAGTCCCCATAAAACAACATTAGATCTGTTATCACGCTGTCTGCACGTCGACACTCTAACTAAACAGCTACAATCGGGTTAAAAAATCCATTTCTGCGATATTTTAGAGTAAATAATATTTGCTTCAAATGAGATTAATTATATTTTAAATCATCTAATATCTCTCAAATAAACTTTCAGAAAAGTGTTTTATTTTTTGAAGATTTTTTTATAACGAGAATTACATCGCAATAAACAGGGCCTATAAAATTAGGATAAATTCTCATTCAATTAATTTTGAAATATAGCAAAGTATTTTGTTTATTAGAAATGTTAATTTCGATGTTTTAAATTGAGATTAAACCTAAACTACGAGACTCAACAAAGGTTGTTCAAATTGTTTTATTCATTTTTAACCTTAGGTCTCACAAATTAGTGAAGGTGTGTATATATATATATATATATATATAGTGTATCGAGGCAGCAAGTAATTTTCTAAACATATGCTGTTAAATATAAAAGACAATGAATGTCTGTTGTGTTTAATCTTGAGCCGTTCTAAACGTCGTATTTTTGCTTTAATTTCAGTTGAAAATAAAGACAAAAATTCTCCAATATTTGGATAATTATTTATTGATTTTCTTCTAAGCTTTCGGCTCACATGAGCCATCTTCAGAGAGGTTGTTTAGACTGAAAAATTATAACATCTACCATCACCGACGATTTTATTTTGTGTTGACATAAAACTCCGCTTGGCAACGGCAATAGTTACCAAAAATAATAAACGCAATTCTTAAATTTGCGATGCGGTTTTATGACATCACACCGTGGGATAGCGCGAAATGACAACAAAACCATGTAATCAAATGCAATGTAATATGTTATTTCCGGTTTTAAAGTTGATTTTATTGAGTGTTGGTTGTTTAGATTTGATGTACATGGCCTCCAATATCTGCAGGTTCCTCTTACTGTGTGTATGAACAAGGATCACCGTATTGTTGACCAAAATCTGTCTGATATTACCTACAGCTTTATGTTTTTCAGAGAAATGCTGTTTAATAGTACTCTGATCAGAAAGATGACATGTAAGTCTACGGGAGAGCGTGGTTGTAGTAAAACCAATATATGTACTAGGTTTTTTTATTAGTATCAGAGATGCAATCTCTGAATGGGCATGTAAATTGGTACACTACATTGTTTTTTTTTTGTAGAGAATTTAGTTTGGTGCTTGTTGGGTTATTATAGGTCAATTGTTTTAAACTTTTTATTGTATATAATGAGTTTAATTTGATTATTACTTTCCACTGGTTTAACATTTCTACGTATTATGTTTTTGAGAGTTTTTTCATCTTGTTTATAATTATTATGTGTTTGGTTGCAATAGTATAAGTTAATAGTGTTATGTTTATTTTGATGTAAACCATTATTATTAATATTATCATTATTGTTAGAGCTATTGCTAATTTTGTTGAGATACATTTTAATTTGTTGATCAATAACGGAGTCAGGAAATCCATTATTGACTAGTGTTTGCTTAATGTTGGAGAATTTTTGTCTTTATTTTCAACTGAAATTAAAGCAAAAATACGACGTTTAGAACGGCTCATGATTAAACATAATAGACATTCATTGTCTCTTATATATATATATGATGCGATGAATAAATTAACGTCTAAACTACGCAAATATCAAATTGACATCTCCTTTTAGCAGATACATTTAACAAAATTACCCTAAATCTTTTTTAAAATACTAACCAGCAAATTCCTTCAATAAAATTGCCATTGGCTTCAATCACGACATCAGGCGACTTCAGACTCTTCTGGACTGTCTCTTTGTTTAAGTTAGAGAATGCTTCTATAATCCTTGCCTTCATTTCATCTTTAGTATTATAAGTTTTCTTTGTCTCTCTCGCTCAACTGCGTTTCTCACATAATGATTGAGGGGGGTCGCAGTCTGGGGAGTTAGGTAGCTAGATGTAAGGGGTGATGTAGTCGGAGAAATTGACTGGGTCCTCCTGCTTGAGTAGTATAATGCAGAGTGCTGTTGTCAGACAGGGTCTTTCTGACCCAGAGCAGCACTATCTTCTAAAGACACTTGTGGTAGTCCTCCGTGTTGAGTCTGAGACCCTATGGTAAGATGAATAGAGGCATTATTTCGCCGTGACTAATGATCACGCCAAACACCTTTGTAAACACCATCAAGTTCATCCAATTCTATCCGTTATTTAGCCTATAGCTGGAGAGAGAAGAGATGGATTAGTACCTTTTAAGGGTATTTACGTGTAAGAGAATGCAATCAACTAAAACAGAAAAAATAGTCTAATTCGTTCTAAAGAGTAGCAGGTAAAAAATACACATGCATAAATATCAATTGAAGAAAACTGGTTTCGACTATTGCTGCTTGGTACTGCTCTTGTTTATTACCAACACTGTTGGACTCCCAGCCACTATCCTTGGTGATTAGGATTAGCTAACCACAGATCCATATATGGATCAATGACAATAACGAACAATACATTTTCTGTAGTTGAAGACATACAATTGCGTTCAAAATATATTTAGTCGAAGCCATAAAATTGTGTTCAAAATATTTCTATTTCGGCATTAAATAACCCTGAGAGGTCGATATGCCGCTAAACAAAATAAACCAACCAACTATATGGATATCCTAATATATATATATATATATATATATATATATATATATATATATATATATATATATCCAATTCCTTCGAATGAATTATTTTTTGGGGAGGTTGTTGTTGTTTTGTTTTTTGTTTTTTGTTTTTTGGGTTTGTTTGTTTTTTTTTTTTGCTTTAAAACCCGGTTAAACCTTTCCTGTCTGGTTCAGTGGAGAATTGAAAGGTTGAAAAAAATTGTAATAGCATATTTTTTTCAGAAAAGTATCGTCAATGATATTAAAAAAATACCGATTAATTTTTTTTTCTTTTTAATTTGAAATAATTTGAATATTTGTTGATTGAATCGAAACTATTTTCATAACGAACAAATATACATAAAAGTTGTCTAAAAAACAAGTATCAAATCTATATCGTCCAAAAAATATGTTAAAATTTTTTTGTGATTTAAATTCCAAAATAAATCTTTGTTATTTACAATGTTGGAATATTTTTTTCGTATCCACTATGGAAAATATCATACAAATAAGTAACAAATTATATTTATACATCACCACTCTCTCTCTCTTTCTTTCTAGCTTTCTTTCTATCTTTCTATCTTTCTATCTATCTATCTATCTATCTATCTTTCTATCTTTTTTCTTTCTATCTTTTTTCTTTCTATCTTTTTTTCTTTCTATCTTTTTTTCTTTCTATCTTTTTTTCTTACGGTCAATTGTTCTTTCTTTTTCTATTCATCTATCCTTCTGTCTTGCTTTCCACTTTTGTCTGTTTGTCTTTCTCTCTCGCTCACTCTCTCATTCACGTTCTCTCTCTCTCTCTCTCTCTCTCTCTCTCTCTCTCTCTCTCTCTCTCTCTTATTTTTACTTCTTTCCCTCTAATGATTTTTAAACTCAAACTGGGGTGTAATAGATACCAGCACAGAATATAAAATCGGAGAGCCAAGGGCGAATTCCAATCGCGATATTTGCATTCACTTACGGGCAAATAAACTTGGAAAAGGTATGAATTCATCTCTTCCCCCACCCCCAGCTATAGGCTAAATAAGAGAACAGGCTGAATCATACAGCCTTGATTGGCAATCAGTCTATAGCAAAAATTAACAGCAGCCTATTACGTGAATTCTTCTGAATCGCTTAAGCGTACATCACGCATGTTACTTAAGAAGAGAAGAATTCTTATGCTCAAAATCAGGAAAGGACCCACTGAAATTCTTTGCACATATTACGAGGAAGGAGGGATTGGAAAACTTAATCCTCACAGGGTATTTTAGGACAAGAGAGATACGGGAATGAAGCGAGTCACCTACATAATGAGCTTACATGAACGGATAGCAGAACTAGGTACGGGAGTCTTAAAAAAGTAAAAACTACTAAAAGCCACAAAGAATAGGAACTTCGAAGAGCCATGGTCGCCCATGCCCTGGAGGAACGCAGCACATACAAGAATAGTATTATAGATTTTTTAAAAAACGGTCACTATTATCATCGTTATAAAGTGAAGAATGAAAAGAGTAGAGGAAAAATAATAAACCGGAAATGAAAAAGAGAAGGAAGAAAAAAACGTGAAAGATAAGAACCGGAAGGAAACGAAAACGAGAAAAAAAGGGCGATAAAAGAGAAAAGGATACAAGATAATGGCGGAGAAAGATAAATATTATAAAAAAAAATTTTCTTTGACAGCCGACATGTGCTTTCAGTCATCAGACAACGATTTCTAGTTCCGATCGATGAAAAGCTTACAATTAAATTTGCAGCGGATTCTGGCTACTTCCGTTGACGCCAAGCGGACGGAAGAGAATAATTGGTGCAACTGTAAGTCGCAGAATCCAGTGTCAATCCACTTCCGACGAGAGGTGAAAAGAGACGAACAAGACAGAATTAAGGTAGCAATCATAGCAAATAGATAGATAGATAGATAGATAGATAGATAGATAGATAGATAGATAGATAGATAGATAGGAAGAAGTGTTATGAATTATTTTTTTAAAGAAGGAAGAAATGATAAACACAAAAAATGATAAATTCAAATTTAAGAAAAAATTTAGAGTTATTCAAGATGGAGGAGAAAAGGCGGGTGAGAAAAACATTTATGTTTTCCGATAATTTCAAATTGAGGAAGGCCGTTACATTCAAAATGTAAAATCCTACGCACGAATATGTATGTAAGGCAGTAAATATATGGATATTAAGTATGTGTTTGTTTCTGTACATCCATGAATATAAAGTTGAATGAAAACCACGTTCGGCCACCCACAGTGAATTTAATATGCTTGCATTAATTGGTAGCCCTATAGATAGATAGATAGATAGATAGATAGATAGATAGATAGATAGATAGATATTAATAGAGAGAGAGAGAGATAGACTGAAATATAGATATATAGATAGATAGATATTAATAGAGATAGATATAAATAAAGATAGATATTAATATAGATAGATAGATAGATAGATAGATATTAATAGAGAGAGAGATAGATAGACTGAAATAAAGATAGATATTAATATAGATAGATAGATAGATAGATAGATAGATATTAACAGAGATAGATAGAAATAAAGTTAGATATTAACACAAATAGATAGATAGATAAATATTAATAGAATTAGATAGATATGAAGAGACTGCGAAAGGTACTTATATATGTATACATAACTATAAATAAATATATTTCAAACTTCACTTATATATATGAACGTGTGGGCGCGCTTGCAAGCATACACATTAAGGATTTTCTGAAGGTAATGGCTCCTATTTATTGCCATGAAAGCGACAACAGACGCAGAGAGCGCAATAACACTATTGAATAGGACGATATTTCAACTTTTTTCATCGTCGAAACGATGACGTTAAAAAAACTCGGTCCGAGTAATCTATTTATTTATCGCTCCAAATGTAGCTTATTACACACATTGCGATCACAATTACTGAAGTGCTTTAAGCACCACCGCCTAACCGAGCTCATATCCTCTGTTTGATCTACGTAAACATTCAGAAAACGTCGATGAATGTCAATGAGTGCACATTTTTACGCATAGAGGATTTATTGAATGAGACGCCTCTACTGCATATGTCATTTCTCGTTAGCGACATTTTACCGAAATTTATCTGTGCTTTATAGACTATGCAAAGACGTTCGACAAAGTACGACACAAGGACTTGATAGAGACGCTCGACAACCTCGACATTTTCGGAAAAGACGTTAGGATTATCAAGAATCTATATTGGCAGCAAACAGCAGATATGCAAAAACAGAAATGGGCGTAAAGCAAGGATGTGTTTTCTCACCGGATCTTTTCAACCTACACAGCGAAGCAATTATGAGAGAAATAAAAGCCTTGCCAGGATTCGCCATTGGCGGTTACAATCTCAACAATATCAGATATGCGGATGTCACGGTGCTGATAGCAGACACGGAAAGGAAAATGCAGGACCTTCTACAGAAGGTAGCAAAAGAAAGTGAAAAGAAATGACTGAGCATAAACTTAAAGAATACTGAATGTATGGTCATCAGCAAAAGGAGGAGCATAATACGCCAACTACAAGTTGGAGAAACTGAAAAAAAAGCTTGTTCAACAGTAAATAGTGAAACGGTCCACACTCAATCCACAAACACAATTCCTGCTATTACCATTTAGTGTGAACCGTTTCACTATTCTATCACGATACCACTCTTTATATCATCTAAAAATGCTAGAGTCACTGTACATCAAATCCCGCAAGCCTCCTCTCTGCAAACAGAGTAGTAGGGTAGTTCTGGGAGGCATGTCCGTTTAATACCACTTTCAGTGTGCAGTTAGAGAGGAATGGCCGGATTAAGTCCAACAAAAGTCCAGTTATGCCATAGCTTCGCAGTTTCCGTAGAAGGCCGGCATGCCATACTCTGTCGAATGCTTTAGAGATATCCAAGGCGACGGTTCGGGCTTCACCATTCTTGTCAAGAGCCTGGTATATATACTCGGTGGTGGTCGTTAGCATGTCAGCAGTGGACCTGGTGAAGCGGAAGCCATACTGTTTGTCCGAGAGGAGCCCGTGGGCTGTGAGATGCTGAACGACCTCGGCATTGAGAATGGCTTCGAACACTTTGCCGAAGATCGGAAGAAGGCTGATGGGGCGGTAATTTGCGGGGTCCGATGGTTCACCAGTGTTCTTGAATATTGGAACCACAGAAGAAGACTTCCAACAGGCAGGAAAGCAGGAGAAAGATAGGCAGATGTTGGAGAGCTTAGAAAGGATAGAAGAGAGTTCAGGGGCACAATTCTTCAAAACTATTACTGGGATTCCATCCCCACCCCTCGCTTTGTGAGGGTCCAGTTTTGAGATTATGCTAGAAATCAGCGAGGGCGTGATGTGGATGTCATTCAATTGGGCCTCAGTTCTAGATGGGAAATCGGGTGTATGGATTCCAGACGAATCCAAAGTCGAATTGGTCGAGAATCTATGGGCAAAGCATTCAGCCTTGTCCGGTGAGGACCTCAAACTCGTTTATTAGTGGGGGTATTGAGGACTTACTCTTGCTAATCACGCGTTTGCAGAGGCGACAGTAGTCTTTGGTACCGAACTTGGAGGATGCTATGCGCTGCTTCATCCTGGCAGTAAACAGCATCTTAGCTTCGTTAAGTGTCTTTTTACACTTATTACGAGCTGAGGCGAAAAGGCGTCTGTTTTGGTCCGACACATAGCTACGATAAAGCCGGAAGAAGTGAACCAGGGAGACGAATGGGATTTAAGCTGAAATTTCCTGGCAGGGATGAATGCATCGATGCCAGCCTTAACCCAGGAGGAGACCATTGATGCACATTCTTCGATGGGAAGACTAAAAACATTGTTCCAAGGGACGTCGCAGAGGAAGTCACGGAACGAATCCCAGTCTGCTCTTTGATAGCAGTAGGATATTCTGTTGGTCTGGGTTTCTTGGGTAGGGGTGGAGTGGAACGAGATGTTGACAGAAACTACGGCGTGGTCAGAATTTCTGTGAGGGCAGAGCTGTCTGGTGGAGCAAGAATTTAAGGTGGAAGTGAAGCAGAGGTCTAGTAGCGAGTCCCTTCCGTTAGGGCTATTGGAAAAACGCGTGGGGGAAGTCGACCACTTGCGTAAGGGATTGGGAGATCGAAAAATTAAAGGTGTGGACACCAGCAGGGTCGGTTACAGAATTTTCCAGCCACTTAGTGTGGTGGGCGTTAAAGTCGCCAAACACGAAAATATGGGCAGATGGGTGCGAAGAAATGGCCTTGTCGATATTGTCAGAGATGCTGTCAAGCACCGAACAGTCAGGGGAGGAGGGGTAGCGGTAGAGGAAGAAGAGATAGCTAACAGAGCTTAGAAGTGAGAGACGGAAGCTCATGAAAGACTGGTCCAGGGATTCAAGAGATGTTACTCTAGCTAGGGGGAGGTGTTCACTGACATATACACCAAGCCCATGCCAAGACGTTGGAGTCCTTCCTGAGGAGGGGAAGGTAACCAGGAACATAAAACTCAGAGGAGGGGATAGACGGGTCAAGGTTCTCCTTGCATTTTTCTTTTCGCCCCCATTTATAACGCCTTAGGCCGGGCTGGCCGTCTGATGTGACGCTCGTTCTCGTTGACGGTCGTGACGATCCCAGTTGTGACACTGTCACCCGGCTGGCCGGTTGGTTCGGTCGCTGTTGCTGGTCGTGATGCTCTCGTCCGATGACGTCGCCACAAAAGCTGGTTTACAAGACGTCTTTTGCAACAACGCCCCACTGTCCCACGTTGTGATTGGATCCCAGAGGTCGTGTCGTGCAATTTTAGTAGTCGCTTTTTTGAGCCAGTCCAGACACTAATGTATACTTGTGGTTTGAAAAAAAATAAACACGGCACCAAAAAAAAAACTAATAAAATAAATGAACGAAGTCGAACACGCCTGGAGAGCTACGAAGAATGTCTTTATATATAAAAAAAAACAACAATGTTTTGCTTTTTCTTTCACAGGAATACAGTTGTCGAAAATGATAATACAATTGTCGAAAATGCCGGTTACAACGGAGAGAGAAAGAAGAATATCAGAGCTTCCAATCCTTAAATAAAAATGTCTTATCTAAGTTTCGTTAAAGTAAACAGAGCTCTTCAAATTCTCACTAAAGTCTTTTCCGTATTATGTAAAGTTAGAGCTGTCCGTTTCTCTTTTAGGTGATGTTAGAAAAAAAAAGTTCCTTCGGGTTCTTGTCGGAACTTGACGGAATGTGCCGAATCAGAGGCGGTCAATGGCGGCGAATGTGGCGTTGCAGGCGTCGGTGGCGTGGGTTTGGTCTCCTTGTCGTCTGGACTCTCTCTCCCGGCTTACTGCCGACTCAAAACTGAAATTTTCTCGTCGAGCTTCTATTTTTATAACCATTTACAATCTTCTCTGGGGATCCAGCCGGCTCGAAGCCCTCGGCCAATGAAATTGTTTTCCGCCCACTCGATTTGTAGAAGGGGTTTAGCTCGACGAATGAGATCTCGCCAGCTCACATTGTATTCCGATTTTTTCAATTTCCCACAGAGTTTATTGTTTACCGGAAAATCTGTTGAGGGACTTTAACCCCACCTGACCTCATCAAATAATTCTGACACCTGTTTTGGCTAAAAAAAAATTTTAGCTTACCGAAATATCCACTTCAAACACGAAAGAAGAAAAAATTATATTTTTCTTTCTTTTCCCTCCCAGAAATAATTAGATTTTATATTCCCCGGATTTTTAGAAGTACATGATAGTAAAAATAATTGAGTTTTCTATTCCCTATATTTTACAAGCTTTTGATAGTATTAAAATTATTATTTTTTACATAAGCTCACATCGCGTATTACAATAAAGCATAACTAATAATATTGTTTATATCAATTTCTCTCTCCGTTGTATTAAACCAAACAAGGGAAAGTATCCCCGCGGGAGAAGGAAAAGTATCCCCGCAGGAGATACATCGTTTAATATATAAACTTAACATTTCGAGAATAAAACTTGATAAGCCCTGGAACGAAACCGGTTGTTTTTTTGTTCGGTTTTTTTTTTTTTTTTTTAGTTTTTAGTAAAAATGTCATGTAATTTATGCTTATTCCTAGCTAATATTAAGTTTTGTACGGCTAAGTATTTGTTCATATATATATATATATATATATATATATATATATATATATATATATATATATATATATATATATAATTGTTTCATTTCAAACAAGACAACAATGTAACTGAATCGCAGAGGGTGTTACAGGAAGTGAAAGTGAAAGTGAAAGTAAAAGCGAATAATAAAACTGAGAGTGGGGAAAATTGAGAAAAGCTTTAAAAAAAGAACCGGTTTCAAGAAGACAGAAGATGGTGGTTGACGTTGCATTCAAACGTTTGAAGTTTGTGAATATTAGGGAAGCAAGAAATCGAGAAGGAAACCCACAGGTGGGAAGTGCAAGAAAAGAAACTGGTAGAGTAGAAGCAGCGGTTGCATCAAACTTGTTCAACAGTAAAATAGTGACACACACACACACACACACACACACACACACACACACATACACACACACATGGAGGAATTGAAAAGTAACTCTCCATTTCAAAATACTTATAATTTATTTATTAATTATAATTTTTGGCAGGGAATGTATATAAGAGGAAAGCATTTAACATGAGGTCATATTTAAAATTTGATTTCGCTACAAGTTGTTCGGGCCACCTATGAATCGCGTCAAATGATTTCATCAGATATTCTTGTGGTATTGAAGACAACTTCTTGTATTCGTCAAGTTCTTCCAAAATCTCGGATTGGCATATTAAACTTGTTACTTTAACCAACTCCAAAGAAAAAAATCACATGGTGTCAAGTTGAGACTCCTGACTGGCCACTCATACATAAAATAGGCAGTTCTTTTTCAATCTCCATGTATATATATCCCTATTAATAATTATGACGTTCTTTTACATAATTTTTAAAAAAGGATATTAAATTGGCTAAAGATTTATCGCGTGTTCGGACTCAGACGGCACATAGAATTGGTTAAAGATTTATCGTGACTTCGGACTCAGACAGCATATTGAATTGTTTAAAGATTTTTTGTGATATCTGACTCAGACAACATATCCAATTGATTAAAGATTTATCGTGTGTTTGGAATCAGACACGTATATAGAATTGGTTAAAGATTTATCGTGAGTTCGGACTCAATGATATAATAATGGTATTTTTAAAATATATCATTTATAATTATAATGATTAATAATTATTATTAATAATATATATTTTCATACAATAATTTGTAATTAAATATATATATATATATCTTTTCATACAATAATCATTATCGAAAATCCTGATAAGTAAGAAGCACCTCAATTATTTCAGGTTCTTTTCTGTATTTTGTGCATCTAAAAACTTATATTTTCTATATTTGTATGAAAAACGATCTCTTATAAAGTTTGAACACTTATTGTGATAAAATAACCTAATTCCTATTAAAATGCATGATTATGTCAATTGTATTCCTAGAATAAAATTAGCATTCTAGAAAACAACTTGTATTTCTCGAATGAAATTAGTATTTCTAGAAGATTTGCATTTCTAGAATCACCAAAAAGTGTAATAGTCGGGGGATATATCTTTATATATATATATAATTCCATTCATAAAAACATTACTTTATTCGATGAAGTCATTCTAAAGGACGAAACACATTACAGAAAATTTTTCCATTTTGTCATTCAGATCCCTAATATACTTCTGATATATAGAAAATTATGTAACATACTTCCACACACACACACACACACACACACACACACACATATATATATATATATATATATATATATATATATATATATATATATATTGTGTATTTAAACAACAATATCTCCTTCATGCAGATTTCATTAAAAATGACAGACAAGATATTATCATTAACTTTTTTATCATGTGTAGGGATTTCTTTCTTTTTAGAACTCAAATTATATAAGAATTGTCCGAAGGTTTTGTATTTTCGAGCGCTTTCGGCTATACTTTTAGCCATTATCAAGAATGAAATTTGTTTTGCTTTTAAATAAATGTGTAAAGTTTATGTATATTGAGTCATGTGTAACAATGTGCTTACCATGTTCAGAACTTAACATACACATAGACAATTCTTAGACAATTTGAGTTCTGAAAAAAAATATCACATTAACACATGAAAAATTATATATAAGAATCTTAATGATAATACCTTGTCATGTTCAATATTGAACTTTATTATTTCTAATTCAATAATATATATATGTAAGGTAAAAATGGCATAACACTCTTACAGGCTTTTTAATAATAGTTAAATAATTATGACTTCATAATTTGTACTTATTTTTTTTCTTTTCTCTTTTTATTTTTTTTTGTTTTTGTTTTCATCATCAAAATTAAGTCATTATTTCAGTAACCTAAATAAGCTTCACTTGAGTATTTGAACCCGTTTTCTTTTAGTTGTCTCCTCATGATATTCAAGTTCCGTTATTGAATGGATCCATGTTGGAGGAGGTTATATTTCTAGAGTTTCCAACAAGGAGCGAGATTAACACCGTCCATCCACGAACTTAGTCTAATGTTATTATACTGCCATTGAATTTTTACTCTGAATATCCTCTCCAGATAATATCAGAGGCTTCTTCTTTTTCGTAGTGCGAAGAAATGATGTTAAAAAAACATTAGTCATCATCAAGCAACTTCTGCCATTTTTATAATTTCGTATCGTTCACCAAAATGGAAATCCACATTCTACTTTGTATGAACTAATGTATCTTAATTCTGCTGCGGTAATTAATTTTATTTCTTTTGTCTTCGGCATCAAATGAAACACAAAAATACATTAATAAGCTAAAAAAATATGATCCCTGAAATTTTTCACAATTTATATCTGCTGCATCTTTCATTATCGCTCAGGAAATAAAATAAATATTATAACAATTAACAAAGTAAGTAAATAAAAATTAGTTGCTTATTTACAATTTCGTTCAAGCGTTTTTTTCTTTTTTGTTTTTTTGTTTTTTTGTCCGATGCAAAGAGAGATTTTATTTTACTCGTTTATTTTTGTTTGTTTTTTTGTTTTGTTTTTTGTTTTTTGTTTTTTTGTTTTTTGTTGTTTTTTTTGTTTTTGTTTTTTGTTTTTTTGTTTTTTTTTTGGCTGAGGCAGAAAAATACAAAATGCGTTCCGTTCATATTTTCAGTGTTCTCTCTACTTCAGGGACGGAAAAACTTTTATTTTATTTATTTATTTTTTTTATTTTTATTTTTTTTAGTTAACGGAATACAAGATCAAAGAGCAGCTAAAGGTAAAAATTTACTGAATTAAATTACTTTTAAGGAAGAAGAGGAATAAATTCAACCGCCAGAGAGAGCCTATTATCAGCATGACTGATGCTAGACTTTAGCAGAGCAACACCGCGCCCCGTCTTGGCCACACGTTTCTACTGAATTAAAGTGGAACGACCACACAGAATCAATAGCTGCGTCTAAGGAAAATTGGGTACCAGGATATGTTTCTCATCAGAATCCATCTTGAACATTTACAAATCTATCATTCATCCAGTGTTTTAAAAAAATGATGTATTTCATACATGTTTTTAGTATTTATTGCCAAGTGAATAATTGTAAATGAAAATAGAATGGTTCTTTTGTTAATATAACACAATAACATGTGCATCAAATGAATTTAAAAATATTTAATGATTACCTATATTGCAGTTTCAACAATGAAAGAATGAAGAAACTTTAGGGTGATTCGGACGAGTTCATCTTTGCTTCCTTGCCTTGTAAAATTTTGCAAAGTAATAATAACATAAGGACTATACTATTTTCATCTGTCAATAAATAGTAAAAATAGTATGAAATACATCATTTCTTTTAAAAAAGGTTGTCTAATAATTATGGCCGGTAGTGTATAAATATGCTGTTATATCTTGTCTGGTGCTTTTGTTTCACACCTAGAGATTCTTGACAAAATCGAAAGAATGATCTTCAATGTAATCGATCCTGATCAGACATTTCTATTTCGGTAACTTTCTCACTGACCTGACATG
The DNA here is from genome assembly GCA_037127315.1 of Ascarosepion bandense. Classification (NCBI taxonomy): domain Eukaryota; kingdom Metazoa; phylum Mollusca; class Cephalopoda; order Sepiida; family Sepiidae; genus Ascarosepion; species Ascarosepion bandense. The sequence continues at coordinate 2,170,900 of JBBBDQ010000357.1, read as the reverse complement.
GCTCTCCTCTGTTCTTTCTAAAAATATTTTAATGGCAACTATTTTGACAAGCTTATTTTCCTGGTGCTCCGATTACATCAATTTAAATGTGCTACTAGATTGGCATCTAGGTCTCACGTTTTTACTGTAGAAGTAGCTAAATGCACCCACCACTTCTACTCCAAAACTTTCTTTTCTCGCACAATTTCCCTTCCGTTTACTTTCTTTTACTTTCCGTTTACTTTCTTCCCTGATAACTTCAACTGTCATAAATTTAAATGCAACATCAGTCGCCTTCTTAAATCTTTTTTAATTCCATTCATCTATTGTTCTTTCCTCAATTTTTCTTATTTTCAGTTTTTTCTTTCATTTTTACTATTTTTACTCCGCTGCGTACTAATGACATTCCCGCCTTGCTTAGAGTGAAATGATTTTAAAAAACGGTGACTATTATAATGATATGTACGATATATAATAGTCGACCTTGACTTGAAGTGGTTTAAATTGTAATGGTCATGGAAGCATTCTTTTAGCAGTCTGACTAACTACGTAACTATTCTAGAAACGCTGTCTGATTGGAACTTTCTCTTTACCAAAGGAACATGAAAAGAATGGAAATACGTTTCCACCGAGAACAAGGTATGATGGGCCCTAGCTGTTTATCTGTGAACTAGTGGGACTAAAGAATATAACTTACTTGAATATTTGCAATAGTAACACAAGGGCTTCCTACATTTTGTCTGTGGAATAAGGGTTGAAGAGTAGAGATTTATTTCTTACAATATATATCGGTTTTTCAATAGGTTTACTTCTGTTTCTTTCTTTAAAACTATGCCTAATCATTCTTCAATTGTGCCTCGCCTTTTATTGTCAGTTTTTCTATTTCCGAAAAAAATATAACACGCAAATATAAGGTCTTTCCAATACTAGATTACTTGGCTGGTACTTTTATCTACATGACTTATTCTTGGAGAGATGATGCTTTTTTTAATCAAATTGATCAGTGCTATGTAAGATTAAACAGAAAGAAAACGCTGATTTAAAACCTCCACTTCCTTAAAGCCATACTCAGTCAGGGAAAAAGCTTCGGGTGTAAACCCCGAGGACGAATACGGAGCTGGAATCTCTAAGACAGTCCGATGTTTTGTTGAAGTTCGTTCTGGCAACTCCTGCGACGACGCCGGTGCCAAGCTGTATTGTACTCTACTTTCCTTTGGGCAACATCTGTGGCGTGAAGAGAGAAAATATTCTACGTGAGAAACCGCCGATTCTTCATAAAACATTTCCAGGCCTACCCCTTAGAGAAGACAATCTACCGCTGACTCACAGCGACGGCAAAACATGGAAAGCAACAATCTATTGATGACAGGATTTCAAAAAAATTTTGTTTTGAAAAATTTGCCACCGTTAAGCGTGCGCAAGGGCCACCGCACCTTCGTTTCAAGGACGACTGCAAAAGTGACATGGTGGCAATGCATATGGACATCAAGAGGTAGAAAAAGGTTGTCGACCATTCGCTCTGGCAGGGGATGCGATTTACACCAATGGTTGGATTGAGGAAAGAAGAACTGGAGGTTTACCACCGGGCACAAAGGAAGTGTACACAAAGTAAAGAAAACAACACAGCAACATCGGGGCAGAGCTTCTTCAAATGCATTCGTTGCAATCGAATCTGTCACTTCCGTGTGGTCATGCATAACCATAACAAATACTGCGCTATAATTATCAGTTAAGAATGGTACAGATTCATGGTCTCTCGAGACCGACAAATGGGACATATGCATATATATGATTGACACCTAAAAACCCAAGTATTAGTTTGCTTGGACGCTACATTTATCTATTTGACTTTTTCTTGGATAGAAGTTGTTTCCTGCCTGTTTTCCGAAAATCAAATTCATCAGTGATATTTAAGATTTTCATCTGAAACCATGAAGAAGAAGAAGAAGAAGAAGAAGAAGAAGAAGAAGAAGAAGAAGAAATAATTAACTTTGATGTATCAAAGTTTGAACTATCAAGACTTTAGAACTTTGAATATAAAACTATTATGGTACCCTCCTACGAGGAATCAACTCTTCCTCTTGTTATATACCTGCGTTCAGTGACGGATATGCGTTGTGGTACAGTTGATGTCGGCTTAGAAAGAGAAATCGATGAGCCGAGTTCGAATTCCAGTTGAGTACCCTGCATTCACTTAGGCACTGGTACCCTTGGGAAAGGTATTAATCCGTCACTGCCCTCTAGTTATGGGTTAAATAACAGGATGGGGCCTGGAGGCAACCCATCCAGTGTTGGTGTCACAATAAAAACACCTTTGGTAGACCTGGCGAAGCATCAAGTTTTCAGCTATTTGACAAGATTATGAACTTCGCTGTAAAATTCGCCAGGGTCCCAAAAGCACAGGGAATACTAGAGAGGTGTAGTGAGTTCTACCCCGGCCGAGGCCGCAGGACGACGACGATACCTGCGTGACTTTTAAGGAGCAGTAAAGTGCAATTACGAGCAGTCAAGTACAGCAGTTAACGACTGCTACTAGTTAAGTTGTGTAATCATACCTCCAGACTTATTTATTTGTATATTACTTCTTATTAAAACTTCTTTGAATATTTTGTTTCTTGTTTATACAAATACACTGTTTTGAACCTTCCTTCTTGTTCCGTGTCTTACTTCCGGTACAAACCGATCACTACACTTTGCGGTGAAGTTTAGCCACCACTCCACAACAAAATGGCGACGAAGATCCACAACAAATACAATCATAGTAGTTGTCACGTGTGCACTTGATACGATGTGCACTTAATGCTGATGTTGAAATGTTTCAAAATAGAGATATGGATTAAGAAATAATTTGCATTTCTTGCCTGGTACAACTTACAGAAATTAAGTATTTTGTAAACGGCTAGAATAACCCGTGAAGTGATGAACGCTTAGAGTCAGAGCAACATTGCAGGACACATACATTTACTGATTGTGGCCCACTATCTATGCATAAATTAGTGATGCTGCACCAAACATGATTGTCATGGCTTCTGGTCTTAACTGATTTTGTATGTTTTGTTATGGTGAATTAAGATGGGCTACATGAGATATCCTGTTCACTACTACAGATTTGCCAATCCGCTCCCTGTTCTTAAATACTTAAGCATGTCCAAGGGACGCACTCTGAGTTCCTGTTCAATTTCATGGGTAATGATGAAGTATCATGACTTGGTGTTGGGAGGTTTCGATTATTTTAAGTTTGAAGCAGTCAAGCCAACTTGGGAGTTTTATTAGATACATTGGAAACATGGCCATTCGAAGACCGTTTGGCTGAACAGGGTTGCTCAAACCAAAAGTATTTCTAATTAGGTCCCCATCTGAAAGGCGATGTACTGCTTTTATCAAAAACCATGACCATATCACCCATATTTGCCTTTGATGCATGTACCTGGTATACGCTTATCAGACTGAGTATCATGATAGATATATTATGTTCGTATATTTGTATCCGAGAGTCACTTTCTCGGCATGATGTTCTCTAACACAATAATAATAATAATAATAATAATAATAATAATAATAATCGCCCAGTCATCAACAAAATAAAATATGCTCTCTTATTGATATGACAGTTTCTGCAGACCGTAATGTATCTTTGAAAATCTTCAAGAAACTATCACAATACAAGGATCTTAAAGTAGAAATCTCAAACAATGTGGTACATGAAGACATCAATAATACCAGTTGTAGTTGGATCACTCGGATTGAATGGAAAAAGTTTCTGATAGACTCACTGAATGGGTCATTTTTAACCCTTGCCTTAAAGAAATACAAATAATTGTACTTGCAATTACAGCTCAGAGATGATGAAGAGCTCTTTCTATGTAAAATGTGTGGGGTCTTAAGGGTTTTTTGTTTTATTTTACAAAAATGTTCAGTAAAAAATGTCAGGAAGCCATTTGTAAACGTAGATGTTTGGTTAGGACCCGAAAGGAAATGTATATACAAGATTAATCTAATGAGATAATAATAATAATAACAATAATAATAATAATAATAATAATAACTTAACTTAACTTAACAAGACAGAATGTGATTATAAAACAGCCCAAAAGAAAATAAGCCATCTATTTTACATGGATGACTTAAAGTTGTATGCTAAGAATGACAATGAGCTGGAGGGTCTTCTGCAAACTGTAAAATGCTTCAGCGAAGAAACTGGAATAAAATTCAATTTGAATAAATGTGCTAAAGCTACAGTTTTACGTGGATCGCTACAACAAACATCCTCAGTTAGCTTAGACCCTGCGATTTAGAGCCAGAAGGAGCTGATAAATACCTCGGTGTAAATGGGAGTGAAAAGATTCACCATAAAAAAAATGAAAGAAATAGTGCGTAAAGAGTACTACAGATATTAAAACTGTCTGATATTAAAAACTGAACTGAATTCTCAGAACAGAATTATGGCCATCAATAGCCATGCCATCCCAGTTGTCCAATATAGTTTCAACATCTTAAACTTGACACTAAACGACATCAGGCGAATGGATTCTAAAACAAGAAAGTTTCTTTCTAAGCATAAGATTCATCATCCAAAGGCTGATGTAGACCGTTTATACATACCCCGTAAAGAAGGTGGAAAAGGTCTTATTCAGCTAGAATTGTCATACACGACAACAACTATTGGATTACTAACATACATAGAAACAACAAGGGACTGTCAAACAACATGAAAACAGAAAGAAAAAATATTCAATAATAAAAGAAGGCAGTAAATACAAACAAGATTTACATTTAGTAGATTCTGTAGAAAAGCAAAATAGAAGCCAAGAACCAACTATTGCGGTAAAAAATATGAAGATGAAAGCCAAGGATAAAGCTCTTGAACAGATGAAACAACGCTGGCAAGACAAACCTCTGTATGGCCAATATCCAAAACGTGCCAATAAATCCAATGTTGATAAAGTTAATACTCATCGATGGTTACGTGCATCTGGATTAAAGTCTGAGACTGAAGGCTTTATTCTTGCAGCGCAAGGCCAAAGTCTCTTTACTAGGAAATTTCAGGCAAATATTATACATAATAATATTGATCCAAAATGCAGGTTCTGAGATAAATACCAAGAAACAATAGACCATCTAATCTCATAATGTTCTGTACTTGCCCCAAATGAATATAAAAATCGTCACGATAGAGTGGGGCAATATTTACATTGGACAATGTGCAAACACTATGGAAAACCTGTAAACAAACACTGGTAGCACCGGTTACAGAAATAGAAGATGGCACCATTCTATGGTATTACACAATCTATACAGACAGAAAAATTGAAGCAAATAGGCCAGACATTATTGTTAAAAATCAGAAAGAAAAATCTTGCCTATTAATTGATATGGCTTGTCCAGCGGATTGTAACATAACAACCAAAGAATTTGAAAAACTGTCAAAATATAAAGACCTGGAAATTGAAATAGAAAAGATGTGAAAATTGAAAACAAGAATTGTGCCAGTGATAGTAGGTGCACTTGGAATGTTAAAAATGGAGCAAAACAACACCCTGAAAGAATCCCTGGAAACCCCAGCTTAAGAGATATACAAAACATTATCTTGTTAGGTACAGCCCACACAATAAGGTGAATTTTGTCTATGTAACGCTAGGGATGTTAGGGGAGATAGAAAAAACATGAAATGGAGCCATAACAACACACTACGTCCTGCCTTAGGTCTTCCCGCAGACTTGGTTGGTAGTGCGACCATAGCAGAAATGGAAATCTGATGAAGAATGACAACATAACAATAATAATAATAATAATAATAATAATAATAATAATGTACAACAGAAAAAACAGAAACGGTAAAAATATCTAAACTTATTTATGAATGGAACTTTGTCTGTGTGTATGTGTGTGTGTGTGTGCGTCCGTTACCTATAGACTCCGAAACGGCTGAACCGATTTTCTTGAAAACTTACACAGTTGTACTATAATCGTCTGCGAGTGTTCTTAGCTAGATTTTGTGTCGAGGTACGCCCGATAAATATCGAAAATCGATAATCGAAAAAATCGGACATAAGAAACGATATTCAGAAGTTTCAATGTTGCAGTTCTTACAATAGTGCAGAAAATCGATAATATATATATATATATATATATATATAAGGCAAGATTTTTGTATGTCTGTGTGTCTGTATTTTTTCAGTCCTTTTATTTTAGTTTTTGCTTCGGGTTTGGCTCTAATAGGTATAATTGTAGTTCTTAGTCTCAGTCATGATACCATTTACTCAGAGGACTTATTTAGCCTTCAAAATTCAGTTTACAACGAAAAAAACTTATTTGATATCGATACCAGGAAATCAAAATTTGACTTACATCCATTCATTTTTCTTTCAGTCTACGGTTTCGCTTTAACTGGAAACAACTATTGCTTTTTAGTCTTTCGTGCCAACGTCCAAAAAGTCTGAGCTCCAGGACCATAGATTAATTTTAAAGCTTTCATTACACCCGAGCAACGCCGGGCTATACTGCTAGTTGATAATAAAACAAAAATGATTTACAGCCCAATGGTTGATGCTATGTGTCCGTATATTAATGTGTATTGCTCTTTGTTGAAGACAAACATTTATCTTATGCGACAAATATTTATTATTCAACCTAATTCCTTTCTTCGTCGATGCACTTAGTTCAGTGGGAAATATCAATCACTTTTATCAAATATTATGGAAATTATAAATCAAAATTCATGTCATGTCAGGCTGTGGACTTACTGATACAACCGCATATGTTCTTATATAAAGAAAAACTGTAAGTGTGGATTTGTACAATTAGAATCGGCATGTAATCATGCTCTAATTAAACCCATTGAATACACTCGTATAGCAGGCTCGTTACAGCGTTTCAGCATCATGAAATTAACACTGGCGTCCGAAATAAATGAATTGTGGCTTTTTTCTTCTTGTCACCCCATGCAAGGCCGTAAAGACATTAAGACACAAGAGGTTACAGGGTGTGGAAGAATTAGAAACAAAAACAATAATGATCAATAAGGGAAAAGAGTAATCAGAAGGACAGTCGATAGCGACTGACATTGCATACAGATTTTTGCAGATTAAAGTTGGCTGGAAAGCATGGGACTGGAAGGGATTTCCACAAGCGAGAAGTGCGAGAAAAGAAACTGTTAGCATCGAATTTACAGTTACATATAGCCTGTTCAACTGTAAAATGATAAGTTCTCGACGCCAGTATAGTACTGCACTTAATTGTTTTAAAAAGTAGAGGTACCATAATAAAGATCTCATCCAAACAATTACCATGAAAGTATTTATCGAAAAGACACAGAAATGCAACCTTACATTGGTAGGAGAATATTGCAACTAAACCCGTTGTCACTTATTCCCTCATTACATTTTAAATCCAAGAAACAGTTTCTAGGAATCACCTTTGGATATACTATGTCCCTTTGAGAACGTGAAAAATAATCGTGTTTTTCAGAATTTCTCAATTGCTCAGTTCGCTCATTTTGTTCGGTATTCAATGGTTCACATAAAACATGAAGTTGTTTTAAAATCACGCACGTGATTTTCTTAGCATAGTTTAGATGTGCTTACTTTGTACCTACTTACGTTCCTACCACATTTATTCTTCTCCAGTGTGAGTTTAGTTTTCAATGGCTTCATCTTTAATGTTATCTTGTGCCTGTCTAAACAAACAGATAATAGTAATCTAACTAGTTAACATTGTCGATAACTCATTTACCTTGTCTTTTAAGATTAAAGAAACGTTGGCAGAATGGAAATAATAGCAAGCTGAAAAATTAGATAAAAGTCTTACTTAAAATTTGATTAGATTCACGTTCATCTGGAGATTCACAGAATATAAGTGAACCTCGCTGCCGTACTTGAAAAGGACCCCCAATCCGTAGTGGCCTGGGGTAGGAAATGGCTGGTAAATTTCAATGCCTCTAAAACGAAGCTGTTATCAACTAACCACCACAGACAATCACATCTACCTCCCATTAGCATGGGACAGGCTAGCCTCCCAGAGAGTAATATACTACGCCTCCTTGGCCTTACACTTTCGGCGGACCTCAAATGGAATGACTATATCGAATCCACCCGGAAGTTTTTCCCACCTGAATCTATTCTGCACATATACAAATCTACCATCCGCCCGTGTATTGAATATTGCTGCCATATCTGGTCGGGCGCCCCTGCTGCTCTCCTTGGGTTTCTTGACAAAATACAAAGGAGGATCTGTAACGTGGTTGATACTGACTTGGCAGACCGGCTGCAACCACTCTCTCACCGGCGTGATGTGGCTTCCCTGTGCCTCTTCTACAAACACTTTCATGGCTTCTGCTCCGATGAGCTTAGATCACTGGTGCCGCCTAATCACGAATTTACACGAGATACTAGATTAGCAACTAGGTCCCACCCTTTTACAGTTAAACAAATAAGATGTAACCGTAAATTCTACTCCAACAGCTTCTTTTCTCGCGCTTCCCGCCTGTGGAACTCCCTTCCACAAGTCTGCTTTCCCGACAGCTACAATCTCCAGGTGTTTAAATGTAGACACCTCCTATCACACTAACTCCCAATTATTCTCAGAACACTCTCATCTACCCAATCCTCATTCTCGGTATCCTTACCCGCCTATCACCCACCCTCTGACATTTCCTATATTTAATCATCTTTTCTCCACTCTATGTAGCCCCCTGCGCAGTAGTGGCAGTGACATGCCTTGCTCGGGGTAAAACGCTTATAAAAAAATAAAATAAAATAAACCAGGTACCAAATTTTATCTAATTAAATTGTTCTGTAACTACGTAAAAAACACTCAAATAAAATTCTAACTTTCGGTTCAATGCGCTGTCAGCGAAGTTTCTTTTTACTCTCGCGGCAGTGTGATGATCAAGTAAGTAGTTACTCTTTCACAAGAATTCCACAACAGAGGCTTAATACACCCAATATTGCGAACGCACATATACACCATCGCAAAAATTATATTGCCTGCTGTTGATTTATATATACATTGTCAAGACATGATGCAATGTCAGAAATCTTCTGAAATTTCGATCAATTTAATTTTTGGAAAACAGGCAGGAAAACAACATCTAATCAAGGACAAGTCACGTAGATGAAATTACCGTAAAAGCAATCTTGCATTTTCAGATGTCAATTTTATATATCAGTGTTCGACTTAATTTTTTAGAAAACAGGCAGAAAACACAGATTTCTCCAAGGACAGGTCACGTAGATAGAGGCATATCTTTTTCCACAGTCGTTACATTTTGACGGATAGTTATTCAGCCAACTTAAAAAAAAAACTGCTTCTCACAGCTAACTGGATAACTTAGAAAAAACTTGATTTTTCTCGCCGCGTCCGGATTTTTATAACCATTTTCAATCCTCTTTGGGGATCCGGCCGGCCCGAAGCCTTCGGCCAATGAAATCATTTCTCGCCCACTCGATTTGCGGAAGGGGTTTAGCTTGACGAATGAGATCCCGCCAGCTCACATTGTATTTCGATTTTTCAATTTCCCACAGATTTTCATGTTTACCAGAAAAATCTGTTGAGGGACTTTAACCTTACTGACCCCATCAAATAATTCTGACACTTGTTTTGGCTACCAAAAACCTTTAGCTTTACCAAGCCTTGTCAAGAATATTCGCTTTGAAAACGAAAGAAGAAAAAATTATATTGTTTTCCTTTTTCTTTTCCAGAAATAGTTAAATTTTATATTCCCAGGATTTTAGAACTACATGATAGCATAATTAATTTTTCTATTCCTCATATTCCACAAGTATCTGATCGTATTAAAATTATTTTTTACATAAGCTCACATCGCGTATTACAATAAAGCATAACTAATAATATTGCTAATATCAATTTCTCTCTCTCCGCCCTATTAAACCGAACAAGGGAAAGTATCCCCGCGGGAGAAGGGAAAGTATCCCTGCAGGAGATAGTGTCACAGTGTATCTAGATGCCATTTTTATATAGCACTTTTGAAGTTAATTTTTGAAAAGCAAGCATGAAACAAGCTCATCCAAGGATATGTCAAGTAGATAAAGGTACCGTTTAAACAATCTAGTACGTGGGTATTTAGATGTCAATTTTATATCGCAGGGTTCAAATTGATTTTTCTGGAAAAAAGCAAGAAACAAGCACTATTCAAGGACGTCACACTCAGGCAAATATATCGTCTAAGTAATCTAGTATCTGAGTTTTTCAATGTCAATTTTATTAATATGTGATCAATTCAAGTTTTTGAAAAAAAGCAGGAAACAGTGTATATCTAAGATCAATTCTCATAGATAAATGTACCGTCCAAGCAATCAAGTACTTGGGTTTTTAAATGTCAGTTTTATATATCAGTGACGAATTTAATTTTTGGAAAACAGATAGGGCATGTCTCATAGATAAATCTACCGTCCAGGCAATTTAGTAGTTGTGTATTTGAATGTCAATTTTTTATAGAAGCCATCAATTAAATTTTTGGAAAACCGGCATGAAACAAGTTCTATCCAAGTTACATAAACAATGGTACCGCCCGTGCAATCTAGTAATTGAGGTTTTGGATGTCAATAGCACTAATCAATTTGGTTTTTATAAAATCATAGAAATCATCCTCTATGCAAAAACATGTCACGTAGCTTCCAAGCCATCTAGAACCTGTGTTTTGGATGTGAATTTTATACACATCTGATCAAAGTCACTTTTATTAAACAGACAGGAAGCCTCCTCTATTCAAGGACAAGTCAAGTAGATAAGAATTTAATAATAAATTTATTCTTTGGAATTTTACATGTCAATTTTATGCAAAATCTGTCAGGAAAGAAGCTCTCTTAAAAACAGCACACTAGCTCTATCGAAGGATATGTGACGAAGATAAAGGTACCGTTGAAGTAATATTGTATTTGGGTTTTTATATGTCAATTTTTTATAGCAATGATCAATTTGATTTTTGGAAAACACGCAGGAATCATCCTCAATCTAAAGGAAAGTCTCGTAGATGATGTTATTAATCAACCAATGTTACTAATCAACTAATCTAGTACTTTTTTATGATTGAAATTTAAAATTTATATAGATGTGATCAAATTAACTTTAGTTAAACAAGCAGGAAACCTCTTCTATCCGAGAACAAGTCATATAGATAATGATACGGTCTAAGTAAGCTGATACTTGGATATATAGATGTCGATTTTTATTGCATTGATTAATTTTATTTTTAGAAAACAAGTAGGAACAAAATTCTATTCAAGTATATATCAGGTAGATATATTTAGCGTCCAAGCAATCTAGTATTTGTGTTTCATAAGTAAATTTTATATTCAGATGATCAATTTAATTTTTGAAAGAAACAGACAGGAAACAAGCTGTATCCAAGGACAAGTCACGTAGATAATGGTACTTTACAAGCAAGCTAGTACCTGGATATTTAGATGTCGATTTTTATTGCATTTATCAATTTAAGTTTTGGTAAACAGGCCGGAAATAACTTGTATCTAAAAAAAAAATGTCACATAGATAAAGAAATCCAGTATTTAGATTTTTAGATGTCACTTTTATATAGCGGTTATCGATTTTTTGTAAACATGCAAGAAGCATCCTCTATCCAAGAACAATCACGTAGATAAATGTATCGTGCAAGAATTGTGGAGTTTTAGATGTCAATCTTATACAGAAGCGATCAATTTAATTTCTAGAAAGCAAGAAAGAAGCAACCCTTACCCAAATGTTTGTTTTGTAAACTATCTTTCGCTTTGTGCTATTCCTAAACCAGCGTAGACATGTAGTAGCGTACAATGCGACGTATATTTTCTATTGTATTCGCATTATATTCCGTATTTATCTGATTAAAACTAAAATGGCAGCGCCCAAGTGAAATTACCATCAGTATCTTTATAGTTATTTATTTCCAGCAAAATGGCAATTTCCTATTTTTTCCAAAGTGGGCCAGTACAGCCGGGAAACAATGCTATAATACTTCAGCATTGAAAAGTACCTTTTCCGATTGGGCTTACGGCCTATCACGTTGAATACACCGGTTCTCGCTCGATCACCGAAGTTAAGCAACGTTGGATGTGTGACTACTTGGGAATACCAGGTGCTGTAAGTGTTTAGTGGTGCAGTGGATATCGGCTTGGGAAGAGAAATCGATGAGCCGAGTTCGAATTCTAGTGGAATACCCTGTATTCACTTAAGCACTGGTACCCTTGGGAAAGGTATTAATCTGTCCCTTCCCTCCAGTTATGGGTTAAATAACAAGGGTAGAACTTGGAGACCCTGCCCTTAAAAACAAATTCCAATGAATCTTGATACTCGAAAAGAAAAAAGTATTACTAGAAACACAAAACTTATATAAAAAAATCAATAAATTGTTGAAAGTAAAATGTATTACCAGCAATAAATAAAATTTAGTTGGTAATAAATAACCCTGCCGAGGTTGATTTGCCATAAAAACAAAACAACCAACCTTTTCAGATTATGATTACGTGGTTAGTTCGTTAAATTTTCCGCCCGGTTTCGAATCACGCCATAGTCGATTTGTCTAACTGTTGGCAATATCAGTCATGGGAAATGATCCTATTTGTACCACTGTTGAGTAGTACCTGACAACCATACCCCGGATTGACTTAAGTCTTATCAGTGACATTGGATAGGCGAAAGTGCTCGGAAACTCACCAATGGTTCTCTTACCACAAAGTTACAGAAAGTTTGTGCATATTTGATTTTTTCAGCCACTAATCATAACTAGTTGTTTATTCCTCCCAGAAACTGTAACCAATGTCTGCTCGGCGTACAAGCAGTATGAACCACAAGTTGGCCCTGTGTGTATTGGATAAAGCATAAATATGCCTGAGCAGGTGTCAGAAACTGGGATTAGCTAGCTAATGTAGTAGACGAAAAATTCCTATTCAGTTTGAGAAATCGCTATGGGCAAGATATTTGCCTGTTCGAAAAATAATGTCCAAATTTTAGAATCAACATTTGTTTCTGAATTAATGTATTTAAGCAGGGTTTAAATCTGTCAAAATAGGAACCCTGAACATCTATTTTTGCTATCGCGTTAGAAAATTATTCATTACTTTATGATAAAACTAATGGTTTGGATGCAAAGAAATCTTTGAATGCAATTTCTGTATCTTCTTTGCAACGGAATGTCTTTTGACTTTTGTTAAACAGGGAGGAAATCTCTTCTATCCGAGAACAAGTCATGTAGATAATGGTACGGTCTAAGTAAGCTAATACGTGGATATATAGATGTCGATTTTTATTGCATTGATTAATTTTATTTTTAGAAAACAAGTAGGAAACAAAACCTATCCAAGTATATATCAGGTAGATATATTTAGCGTCCAAGCAATCTAGTATTTGTGTTTCGTAAGTAAATTTTATATTCAGATGATCAATTTAATTTTTTAAAGAAACAGACAGAAAACAAGCTGTATCCAAGGACAAGTCACGTAGATAATGGTACTTTACAAGCAAGCTAGTACCTGGATATTTAGATGTCGATTGCCAAGATGCTTGAAAAGGTGGTAGTCAGTGTGCAAGCGACCAGGTGAATAAGTTGGATATGGTAAAGTTTCGTAACCCAAGTTGGTGAGCTTCTGCAGTTTCATGCTGCGAACATGGACTTCGTCGATTAACCAGTACTGCATTTTGCTTAACAGAAAGCGTATTTCATCCAGTTACCTGCGGTGATGCTCTGGTTAGAATCCAGAAAGCTGTATTGGATAGCGCCAATGGCGGTCTATCAAACAGTCGCCATAATTTTCTGTTGGCGTATTTTCGGCTTTGGAAAGTGTGTGGATCCCTCGTTGTCAACAAGCAATTGAGCCGATCGTTTACTATTGTCATAAAAAGACCCAATTCACATCACAAAATCACTATTCACTAAAGAAATGGATCAACTGAATTTCATCGAAGACACTCTAAAACATCGAACGCTCTGACTTTCACTGAGCCCATTCATCGACTTTCTTCACCTTGTCAATTTTCTTGAGATGTTCCTGTATTGTTGAAATATTGATACCCATTATCGGCGACATGTCTCTGGCACTTTGACGTGGGTTTTATTCGAATAGTGTTTTCAGATATTGATTGTCAATTGCAGATGGAATTTATCTACCACCTTAACCTCTACAGTGCCGAAATGTCAGATCACAAGTGGATTCTCTACATGCTCTGACAATGTTAGCAGCAGTTTGAGAAACATTATGACTAAGCTTTAACTCAGGCAAAAACATAAAATAAACGCAGCTCTCATTTGTTCATAATATAAGTGAAATCCTGAAAGAGACTAGTATCAAATTAGGAAACAACACAAATAAACCATTAGAAATAACTAACACATTTTTCTACGAAAATTATGATAATTTGTCAGAATGCGATTAAAATGTTTATTCTAAAGTCGGGCATCATTTTCTGAACGGGAGAAAGACCAATTGAAATTACTGGTGTGTATAAAGATATATATATTTAGTGTATCGAGGCAGCAGATAATTTTCTAAACATATATTGTTAAATATAACAAACAATGAATGCCTATTATGCTTAATCATGATCCGTTCTAAACATCGTATTTTGGTTTTAATTTCAGGTGAAAAAAAAAACATGTTCAACATTTGGATATTTTTATTATGCTGGTTCTAAGATTTCGGCTCACATGAGCCATCTTCAGAGAGGTTACAGAGACGTTAACATAAAGACATCCACCATCAAAGGTGATTTTATCTTGTGTTGACATAAAACACTGCTATACAACGGTAACAGCCATCAAATAGCAGACACAGTTCGTAAATTTGTAATGTGGTTCTACGACTTCACACCACGTGAGAGACTGAAATGTTAACAGAACCAAATGTCTAAATGAAATGTAATGTATTGTGACAAGATTGAAATGTGATTTTATTCAGTGTGAGTTGTTTTGATTTAATGTAGATGGCCTCCAATATCTAAAGGTTCTTTTTACTGTGTGTATGTGTGAGTATTATTGTGTTATCGACTAAAATCTGTCTAATATTACCTGCATGGCTATGTTTTTCTGAGAAATTTTGTTTAATTGAACTATGATCAGAAAGGTGGCAGGTAAGTCTACAGAAAAGCGTGGTTATAGTAAAATTAATATATGTAGTGGGTTTATTATTAGTACCAGAGATACATTCTCTGAACGGGAATGTAAATTTATACACTACATTGGTTTTCTGTAGAGGATTTAGTTGTGTGCTTGTAGAGTTATTAGAGACTATGAGGTCAATTGTTTAAATTTTTTTATAATATATGATGAGTTTAATTTGATTATTATTATTATTATTTATTTGTTTAACATTTCTACGTATTATGTTTTTGAGTGTTGTTTCATCATGTTTGTAATTATTATGCATTCGGTTACAATAGCATAAGTTAATAGTGTCATGTTTATTTTGACGTACACTACTATTATTAATATTATCAATACCGTTAGAGGTATTATTAAGTTTATTGAGATACATTTTAATTTGCTGATCAATGACGGAGTTAGGAAATCCACTGTTAACAAGTGTTTGTTTAATGTTGTGTAATTCTTTATAGAATATGGATGTGGAAGAAGATAACATTTGTGTGAGTTGAATTAAGGTTTTTATAACGGCTAAGTTTTATCGTTGGGGGCATTCACTATTATAATTAAGAAGAAACGAGTTTATGCTAGTTGGTTTCCTAGATAGAGAAGTAGTAAATCTATGTGTGCTAGAATCAATAAATACATCAAGAAATTGAATTTTATTATTAAGTTCTAATGTAAATCTGAGGACAAGGTGACTTTTAAATTTGTTTTTAAGTTGTGAGTTTGATCAATATTTTTTAACTAAAATGAAAATGTCAGCTATGTATCTTACATAGTATTATTGTTGTAATTAATAATTAAAAAGATATCCAAATGTTGGACAATTTTTGTCTTTATTTTCACCTGAAATTAAATTAAAGCCAAAATACGGTGTTTAGAACGGCTCATGGTTAAACATAATAGACATTCATTGTCTGTTTTATTTGACAATATATGTTTAGAAATATATATATATATATATATATATATATATATATATATATCCGCATGACACAGTTTAGTGACAAACTTCTCCACGTTAATTATATATATATATATAAATGTTTATGTTTAAGATTGAATTTCCTGCTTAGGATTCGGTTTCAGGTTTCTTCTAAAGTCTACTTCAACTCTCTTTACCCCCCTCTCTCTCTCTCTCTCTCTCTCTCTCTCTATATATATATATATATATATATATATATATATATATATATATATATAAAGAGAGAGAGGCGGGGTAAACCCATGTTCAAAAGACTAAGTAAGAGTAACCTGGCAGTGGGCGAACTTATCTACTTCTGACTTAAATTTATCGCAGAAAGAAAAGCCTTTCATCATTCTAATTGATTTTCCATCTCAGTATTATCACTAAAAGAATCATATTAGCTTATGTTTATTCATATAGAGAAATATTTCTTATAATTTAAAATAAATGACTAAAAATATGGTATAATCCAATATATATATATAGTTCTTCTTTGGATTTATATTGGCCTACAAGCTCAAAGAACTCTGCCAATCTGGCCGAATTTCAAAATATTTATTGGCATGAAAATACACAGTATGGCACCAGGCTTAAAATAATTGTGAAGAAGACTGATTTTCATCACCCTATATTTGAAATTAGCCAGTCACAATCACTGATCCGCTCACACAAATGTTTTACTTAGTACCAAAACTTCACGTTTTCAATTCTTTGTTTTACTGCAGACAATAAACAATGAAATTTCATTATGAAGTCCTAACTAGTCTTATGTATATAATGTTTGTTGTTTGGGGGTAATTTAGCCTAATTTTAGAAAAAGTTTGCCAATCCCTGACTTGGATAAATACCTCACGAACCAAAGTTATATTGTAGGTGTAGTAACCCAGATTTTTTCCCTTTCAGAATATAATAATTTACTAAGCGTAGATTAAGATGTGGCACTATCCTAAATTATTGGGTACCCAGTAAGGATCGAACTCATTATTTAGTTGTAAATAATCTAACGAGAGAAGCTTGATTATGACTACATAACGAAATGCTTGTCTACCAGAATATGTAGTATATACTGGGTTATGATGGGCAAATTCTCGCTATTTTATATTTTTAATTTCGCTCATGCGCGATATTTGTTTTCGATTTTGTCGATTGCACAGTATAATAGGGTCAGTTGGGCACCGCCTTTGAGAAAAAGTGTATCCCGAGGAAATTTACTACGCCAGAGATTTAGAAACGACATGCTGTACTGCTTGACATTTGCGCCGGAAGCTCCAATACAATTATTTCAGATTGTTTGGGTGTCAATCTGAGGACAGTGCAGAAGATTCGGAAAAAGTTGGATGAGTTTAACAGAGATTACAAAAAACTCTCTCCCTGATTGTTCTGATAAGAAAAGAACTCCCGAATTTGTTGGTGAGAGACTCAGATTTAACACAGGGCCTACATCAAGCTCCTTGATGAGGTAGTGGTACGCTGGGCCAAGATCGACACTGCTCGAAGACCCTATGTCCAGCAACAGAGCTCTATACCATGCACAAGAACTAATCATTCTTATTTGTAGAGTGCAGTTGAGCGAGAGACCAACAAAATTTCTTGTATCGCCAAAGTTGAACTGAAGACAAATATTATGGCAACGTTCACCGACTTAAACAAGGAGACCATACAAAAAGATGCAAAAGATTCCGAAGTCATCTGGTGGCCTGGGTTAAAGCCGCTTGCGATTTTATTGAATAAATTTAATTTTTAGTAGTGTAATTTTGGTAAATATATATGTTAAAATGAGATTTTGATTTAATTTTCATTTTTGCGTAATTTAGATGACAATTTATCCATCCAGCCCCGTATATAGTATATATTAATTTTTCATAAAAGTAATGTTCTATTTACAAACATTAGTAAGAAACATGTCACTGAAAGTATTATCCACCGCTATTCACTATTTTCCAAGCTTTCTGGCAGCATTTGAATTTCACGTCGGAAAAACGACATGTCTTTTGAGACTATGTACGAGTTGACACAATTTTTGGCATCTTTATAAGAATGAAAGTTCTGTTCAGCCAAGCTATGTGCCATCGATTGGAACAAATGATAATAGAATAGAGCAATGTCTAAATATGGTGAGTGGGGTAGGACTTCCCATTTAAGCGTTTCTAAGTAGATTTTCACCCGTTTTGCAACATGTGTCCTAGCGTTGTCATGCTGCAAAATACCTTTGCCGTGTCTCTGCTCGTAGAACGGCCGTTTTTCTTTGATGCTTGGCTCAGATGCATCAATTGTAGTTGATAACGATCTCCCGTGATTGTTTCGGTCGTTTTGAGCAGCTGATCATAAACTACACTCAGCTGATCCCACCAAATTCAGAACAGAAGCTTCGAACCATGGATATTCGTCATTGCTGCCGATGTTGATGCATGGCCAGTCTTAACCCACGATCTTTTATGCTTAGGGTTATTGTATATTATCCATTTTTCTTCGCCGGTCACGATACAATGTAAAAAAACCTTTCCTGTTCTACTGTTGAAGCAATTGTTCCCACATGACAGGACGTCTTTCGACGTTTCTCGGCTTCAACTCGTACGGAAGCCAATGTCCTTGCTTTTGAATCATTCCTAATGCTTTCAAATGTTTCGAAACAGTTGTATGATCAACTCTTGATGATTATGCAAGATTATTTGCATTTGACATGAGTCTTCATGAAGTAATGCCTCCAATTCTTCGTCTTCAAATCATTTCTGTTGTGCCAGAGCGTTCTTTATTTTTAACATCAAAATCATTATTTTTGAAGCGTCTAATCCAATCTCTGCATGTTGTTTCCGACAGCGCATGGCCGCCGTAAGTCACAACAAGTATTCTGTGTACTTCATCAGCAGATTTCTTTTGAATGAAGTAGTACAGTAAAATTCTCCGCAAATATAATTATTTGGCCCGAAATCCGACCTGTCAAAAGTATAAAATAGTTGTATACACCAGCGAAATGGCACACACTGAATTTCAAGCTTGCTTATAATATTTCCTTGGATGTGTGTGATGGTGCAGTGGATATCGGCTCGAAACAAGAAATCAAGGAGGCGAGTTCGAATTCCAGTTGAATTTGTTGCATTCACCTACGCGCAAATACCCTTAGGAAAATTATTAATCCATCTTATCCCCAGTTATGTGTTAAATAACAGGATAGATTTGGATCTCTAGCCTTGGCTAGCAATCAGTCTACCGCAGAAAGTAATGGCAACCTACTGCAGGATAATCTTCTGCCCTGTAAGTCATGTCTGTTTCGAGACATGATCGCCCAAGCGTTTATCACGTATGGCAATTCACTGATAGTAATTCCTTATAGACGCATTACCATCCGAAATTATACGCACGCAGTTTTGGAAAGGTCGCCCGTTGAAAAACCGCGTGAACTTATTTAAGGTTCTCATAGTTTAGCCGAATTTAAAATAACACCCTGTCTATTTCATACCTTAGGGCATAAAATAGCCTCGTCTGAAAATAAAGTTTGCCCAAAGACAACACTAACAATAAAGTTTTCCCAAAAAGGAAACTAAAAATAAAGTTTATCCAAAGACGAAATTAAAAATTAAGTTTGTCCAAAGACGCAACTAAAGATGCGGTTTGCTCAACGACAAAACAAAAAATAAAGTTTGCCCAAAGACGAACCTAAAGAAGAAGTTTGCTCAAAGACAAAACTAAAGATGAAGTTTACCCAAAGACAAAACTAAAGATGAAGTTTACCCAAAGATGAAACTAAAGGTGAAGTTTGCCCAAAGATGAAACTAAAAATAAAGTTTGCCCAACGACGAAACTAAAAATAAAGTTTGCCCAACGACGAAACTAAAAATAAAGTTTGCCCAACGACGAAACTAAAAATAGATTTTGCCCAACGACGAAACTAAAAATAGATTTTGCCCAACGACGAAACTAAAAATAGATTTTGCCCAACGACGAAACTAAAAATAGATTTTGCCCAAAGACGAAACTAAAAATGAAGTTTGCCCAAAGACGAAACTAAACATAAAATTTGCCCAAAGACGAAACTAAACATAAAATTTGCCCAAAGACGAAACTAAACATAAAATTTGCCCAAAGACGAAACTAAAAATAAAGTTTGCCCTAAAATCAAACTAAAAATAAAGTTTGCTCAAAGGTGAAACTAAAAATGAATTTTGCCCAAAGACGAAACTAACAATTAAAGTTTATCCAAAGACGAAACTAAAAATAAAGTTTGCCAAAGGACGAAACTAAAAATAAAATTTGCCCAAAGACGAAATTTAAAATAAAGTTTGTCCAAAGATGAAACTAAAAATACAGTTTGCTCAAAGAGGAAAGTAAAAATGAAATTTGCCCAAAAACGAAACTACAAATAAAGTTTGCCCAAAGATGAAACTAAAATTAAAGTTTGTCAAAGGACGAAACTAAAAATAAAATTTGCCCAAAGACGAAATTAAAAATAAAGTTTGCCCAAAGATGAAACTAAAAATAAAGTTTGCCCAAAGATGAAACTAAAAATAAAGTTTGCCCAAAGACGAAACTAAAAATGAATTTTGTCCAAAGAGGGAACTAAATATAAAGTTTACCCAAAGACGAAACTAAATACAAACTTTGCCCAAAGAGGAAACTAAAAAAGAATTTTGCACAAAGACGAAACTAAAAATAAAGTTTCCCCAAAGATCAAACTAAAGATAAAGTTTGACCAAATAGGAAAATGAAAATGAATTTTGCCCAAAGACGAAACTAAAAATGAATTTTGTCCAAAGACGAAACTAAAAATGAATTTTGTCCAAAGACAAAACTAAAAATAAAGTTTGCCCAAAGATGAAACTAAAATTAAAGTTTGCCCAAAGATGAAACTAAAAATGAATTTTGCCCAAAGACGAAACTAAAAATAAAGTTTGCCCAACGACGACAGTAAAAATGAATTTTGCCCAAAGACAAAACTAAAAATGAAGCCCATTCAAAGATGAAAAATGTGATTAAACTAAATACAGCAAGAATAAAAACTGAACTAAAAAACAAAAACAAAAAGAAGAGTCTAGTAATAATAAACGTTTAGCAAAAAATAAATATCGGCCGGAGACCGAGAAAGAAAAACCTGACAAACAAAAGTAATTGTTTCAAATGCTAAAAAATTAACAAAAACAGTTTTCGTTTAAACGTTCTTTTTTTTAACTTAGTTAATTGAAGTAAAAGACTAAATTAAAATTGAACAAGATAAAAAAAAGACAAAAACATTCAACTGATAAGAATTTACGTCAGAAAATAAAAACAAACATGGCGCACAGCGCTGAATCTACGCAAAGTAGAATACTTCTATCTGAGTGCTTTATATACTAAATATTTTTGTTCACGTGATACCAGTGGCACAATTCATTCAACGCTTATGTCTGTTGCCTGGAGATCCGTGTTTGACCACACGTGTCAGTATCGACACTTTCTTCTTACATGTTAACAAGACTTGATCAGTTCAAAAATTTATCCGAAGACACAGTAACCTTTCATTCCATGAAGAAGACGTTTATGCTAAACTCTGTCACAAGCTATCGAGATGTCCAAAACAACATCTATTCTTATCGATCGCTTGACAGAATCTTTCTGCAATTATCGTTAATACATCAGCGGTTGTTTAAATTGATACCAGCTAGTGCACCAGGTTAGAGAGCAGTATCTCCCCATTATTTGTAGTCTAGAAAAAGGCCATGATCGCTTACGTCCCGAAGTGACATGACATTAAGAACTGAAGTAAAAATAATTATAAACAAAGAAACCCAGAAAAAAATATAGCTAGAGAGAAGGAAAAAAGGAAGAGATGATTATGAAGATGATGATGATTTTAGTCTGCCTTCATGCAAACAGAAAATGTTCGATTAATAATACGTTGCCGAGACACAATTATTAACTGAATCGCTGCAATCTTGGCCTGAAATGTCTCTAAAAAAGGAATGGCCAAGGAAAATTGAGCTTTTTTTTCACGGTTGAATACGAAATCACGCTTTAAAATTCTACCCTGCATCCCATTCTATATGAGTTGAAGCATAGATAACTATCTATACTATACACCGGTATCACACAATGCTTACGGTGTCTAATTTTGCAGTATTCTTGGCACATAACAGCTTATAATGTATTGACCAATATCTAAAATTACACAGCGTTTTTGTTTTTGTTTTTGTTTTTTTGTTTGTTTTTTTTCCTTTTTCATATTGCAAAACTGGGAAGCAAACATCAAGTTTGCTTATTTTTAACGTTGTCTTAAAAAGCGTGTTTTCTTTCTTAAATTCTCGATTAGCTAGCTGTCAGGATTCTATTTCGTTTCAGTTCTCAGTTTTTTCTCCACAACTGCGTTGTTGCCCCCTAATTTGGTTCGACTGATCGAGAAAATATGACAAAAAATCCCTAAAGACAATTAGATTTTACCTTGTTTCTGCCTGAGAGAAATGTTATTTTAGTATTTGTGGACGCTTGCAAAAACAAAGGTAATAATAATTTTGAGACGAAACAGTCTGCAACTCACAAGCTAAGAATGTCAACTGAATATTCAACGTTTTATTTATTTATTTATTTTTGCCTATATGTTGTAGGTGTTTGTTAGTTTGTTTGCGTTTTTCTTTATAAAATCTTTTTGCTTAACGTTATTAAATATGTACTAAAAGTAAAAATTTTTGTGTAAGTTTTAATAATTCTTAATTTATTACTAGATCTTAATAATTTTAATTCATAATTGCGTAGATTTTAATAGGGGATACGGATATAGGTAGTACCTTTGATGTCTGGCACACTGCACTTTCGGTTGGACGAGCGACCCAGTTTGAGGACATCGATTGTGGTCTAAATTGTAGAGGAATGGACTCTGCCAGGATGAGACGCCGTAGAAACGTAACGTGATGAGCAAACCGAAAAACCATTCACGGAGAACTAGGCTCTAGCACTGCGAGCAACAGATGAAAGAGAATGGTTGACAGCTCAGCACGTCACACCCCAACGGACCTTTCTGGAATTAAGGACGAAAGAAGAAGATTTTTATACTATGTTATTGTTCCGTAGATTCGAATACTTATTTTTCTGTGTTTACGAAAGTCAACGCTATGGCTGTTGTATGATTGAGATATTGGATACATGCGCAAAAGTGAAGTCGTGAAGTCGTGAAAGCTGTTGAATTCGCTTTCACACAAATTCTATTTTTGACAGAACCGTCTCTTCTTCTCAAACCCCAGCCAGATATGTGTTAAATAGCAGAGTAGACTAGGTTTTCAATACTTGTGTGGCAACCACTCTGAGTGAAGGAAAACCCTGAATACCAAACCGTGAAAAAGACAGTGGAAAACCGCCCCACTATCTTTCTTAAGCGGTCATGGTAATTGACAAATAATGAAAGAGAAAAATATCTTCGAAAGGCCATGATCGCCTACATCTTGAAGTGACATGGCATTAAGAACTGAAGTAAAAAGAAATATAAACAAAAAAAGCCAGAAAAATTAAGCCAGAGAGAAGAAATGATGATGATGATGATGATGATGATGATGATGATGATGATGATGATGATTTTTTTTAGACTACCATGATGCAAAAACTTGGGATTAACTAAACGTTCCCGGGACACAGTTATTAAGTGAATTGACCTGTTCAAGTTTACGTCCAAACATTATATTTCATGCATATTCTCATCCTCTGTATTTCATTCATTAACCACCTACCTTGAGCGGCTCTTAGGCCTTGTATTGGACGGTTAATTAGTAAATAAATGGATATTAATCTAGAATTTTCACTGTGCAATTTTTTGTTTTTTTTCGAGCAAAAAAGTTAGACTTTCACACTTCCAAAAATAACCTCTTTGGAAGCAGTGTTTTAACAGGGCAGGGAAAGCGTGACACAGAAATCCGTGGGGATTGTCTGTAAAACATTAAACACTTAACAAAGAAAAATATCTAAGAGAATTTTACACGCACAGGACATATTGAAGGCAAGATGGACAGAGAGAAATAGCGAGTAACTTACCTTACAGGTTTGTGTGAATGGATTTCAGAAGAGGGACTAAGAATAAAGACAAACCTTACTAAGATCTACAAAAAAATAGAAAGTTGTGCAGAGACATGATCCCCCCCCACGACCAGTAATGATACTGTACATCAAAGAAGAATCCGTTCTCGAAACTTCATTGTGTTTCCAATTCTTCTAAATCTTTTACATGCTTCTAATGTCCATTCCCAGCAGTGCTCACAAATTTTGTATTTTTCTTGCAAGTTTTCGAGTTTTTCACTGTCTTTCTGTTTTTCTCAGTAATTCTTGCTGGAACAGCGATGTCCATTTTCTGACATATCTCAATTTTTTTGTTTCTTCTTTTGCTTTATGTGCCGTGTCCCTTCAGGACGTCGGAGATCATGGACTTCCACTTGCCCCGTCCCTTGTTACTCTTAATACTTTTCCTCTTGATATCTCTCCTAAACCCCGTTCCGCCATCCATTTGCTCAAACCCATCGAATATGTTCTAGCACTGCTTTCCTCTGTCTCTCTATTTCCCTCTAACCCCGTTCCGCCATCCATTTGCTCAAACCCATCGAATATGTTCTAGCACTGCTTTCCTCTGTCTCTCTATTTCCCTCTATCCGTCCTGTGAGTATCAGAGTCTCCAAACCCCCTTCCTCATTACCTGTCCCAGAAACCTCAGCTGTCTCTTCCTGATGCTAAGTATAAGTTTTCTTCTCGTTTGAATCATCTTGTCGTTGCTCACATGCTCGGTCCATGTTATCCTCAGCATCCTTCTGTATAACCACATTTATGTTACTTCGAGCCTCTCCTTCATTCTTGAAGCGATCGTCTAGCATTCGCTTCCATATAGAAGTACAGATATCCCATAGCAGTCTAGCACTCTTCTATTTTTTCTAAAGAGATCGTCCTGCCTCAATACTCTGGTTAGCTTTTGAAATGTATCTTTGGCCATGCCAATGCGTCTTCGGATCTCAGTGTCGCACTTCAATTCTCTGTCAGAAAACTTTCCAGGTATTTGAATTTCTTTAACTGTTTTATTTTGGTTTCCCAAACCTGTAGGTGGCATTCTAGGGTGTTCTTTTTTGGTTACGGCCATGCATTCAGTTTTCTTGCGGATTATGCTTAGTCCCTTTTTCTCGCCTTCTCTTGCAACCTTCTGTACGAAGTTCTACAGTTTTCTTTCAGTATCTGCTATCAGCTCTTTTTCATCCGTGTATCTTATATTGTTGACATTGTGGCCGCCAATAACGAATCCTAACAAGGATTCTAGCTCTCGCAGAATTGATTCGCTGTAGATGTTGAAGAGGTCCGGGGAGAAAACTCATCCTTGTCTAACACCCCTTTCTATTTTTGTATATCTGCTGAATTTGTTTCTTGTCCGTTTGCAGGCGGTTTGCTGTCAGTACATGTTATTGATTATTTTTTCCCGAATATGTCGAAGTTGCCGAACATCTCTAACAAAAATTTGTTACGTACTTTATCAAACGCCTTTGCGTAGTCCATAAAGCACAGAAAAAGGTTCTTCTGCATTAGCATTGCTCTTTTTGATAGCATTCTAACCGTGAATATCCCGTTCCTTGTTCCCGTGTCGCTGACAAACCCGCACTGTCCCTGTTTTATCTCTGGCCCGATTCTTCTGAACTCTCTGTTCATCAGAATCAGGACAATGAGTTTTTTTATATGTTGCTCATTAATTGGGTAAATCTGGTTTGATGGCAATGTATCAAAGATACAGTGATAGTTTTCTTGTAATGCATATACCACGGGTTTGCATTGTCAGATCCCAAACATTTTCTCAATTCCGAATGGATATCTTTTCCTGCTAAATCTTATCAATATTTTCTACGGCTAAGCTAATTTTTGCATTACATGTATCATAAGGCTATTTATATCTTTCTTTTTTTATTGAAATATTTTATTCACATGGTTAATGGATTCTTATATAAGTTTTTTGGTGTAGAAAATAAAAATATGAACATCGACATAATCTTTATGTTGTGTCAAGTTACAAAAAAAGCAGAAGTCATCCTCGTTTATTTAGATTTGTTTCGGACTTAGAAAGTTACGTTTAATCTTTGCTGACTGCAGAAAATGTTAGTTATTAAATTTGGCAGTTACTTTTTTTCAATTAGTTCTACGTCCAAGAGGAAAAAACGAAATACAATTTGGGTCTATTACAGTGTATTTCGGTTTTGCTTTTTTTCTGTGAACTCTGTGGGTGTCTTCGCTATAAAGATAGATTGCAGTGAAAGCAAAGAAAAGGCAACCAAAACCAATTTCTTGTGTCCTCGTCTTTCCTATGTGTCAAAAAAAAAGTCCAGGCTTATAGGCACCTAACTTTCAATTATTCCAAAATGATATTACCAAAACGAGTAGGCGTCTTCAAAGTTTGATATGGCTCCTGTCAGTTTGACGAGGTAGTTCTTAGTCAATTTAAGTAATGCTATTGCTAAAAAAAAACTGAACGTCTTCCGGTCTGTCAGTTTGAACTCTTGTCTCTTACTATCCAAAAAAAGGCGTCTTCCGGTTTGTTATCGTTTCTATCATGTTTGACCACTTGTCATTATATCACTTCAGTTCTACAGAAATTAAATTGTTCAAACGTTTTCCAGTCTCATCTATCCGTTCAATCTCTTCAGTTCCTACAAAATGAGAAGACTCATATAATTGGATGACTTCCGGTCTGTTATATCTTCTGGCTTTTTAATCTCTTCAGTTCCTACAAAATAAGAAGGTTTATACACTTAGGTGACTTCCGGTCTGTTATCGCTTTTGTTAATTTGTCGGCATACATATTAGTTTCTTCAATCCTCTTAAAATGCAATTGCTCAACCGATTGACATCTTCTGGTTTGTTATCGCTACTGTCTACCTGGTTCGTTGCCTCTTAGTCCCATCAGTTCTTCCCAAATTTACATAAACCTACATCTACATATAATAAGGCTTACGGCCTATCACGTTTAATACACCGGTTCTCGCTCGATCACCGAAGTTAAGCAACGTTGAGCCTGGTCAGTACTTAGATGGGTGACCACTTGGGAATACCAGTACTTAGATGGGTGATCGCTTGGGAATACCAGGTGCTGTAAGCGTATAGCGACGGATGTGCGTTGTGGTGCAGTGAATATCGGCTGGGAAAGAGAAATCGGTGAGCCAAGTTCGAATTCCGGTTGAATACCCTGCATTCACTTAAGCACTGGTACCCTGGGGAAAGGTACTAATCCGTCCTTTCCCTCCAGTATGGGTTAAATAATAAGGGTAGGACTTGGGGACCCTGCTCTTAAAAACTGGTTGCCAATCAAGGCTATAGAATCCACTCTGTTATGCTATACAACCCATAACTGGAAAGAGAAGAGATTGATTCATACCTTTCCTAAGGGTATTTGCGCGCAAGTGAATTCAACGAATTCAAATGGGATTCGAACTCGGCTCTCCGAGTTCTTATTCCGAGCCGATATCCACCGCAACAAAAATAATCTAAGCTAACGTGTTACAAGTTTAGCGTCATTTATCGATTAATGTGTAGCGTTTTTTCTTCATCTGACTATCAATATCCAGCAATTGCCTACAATCAGAAATATGTTTCACCTTTAAATAACCCTCAAATAGTTAATAATCTTAAAAAATTAATCGATCAAATAAACTATGAATTGCTGTGGTTAGTATGTGTGTCTATGTTTATCATGACTCGTTTTAAATCTTTCCATATGTAACGCATGCTTTCAGTGTGGGATATCAAGAAATTTAAAGAATGTTGTGAATTTCTTTAAATTCCTTGGTGTATTAAAACATCAAGTATAAAAAAATCAATATTTGCCCAATGGGGTGTAATGTTGGCAAGCACCAGGGCCAAGAGACCATCTGGAAATAAGCCGAGTATTCCTTGAACCAGTTTTATGTGATTTACGCACGATGTTGGTGGGAGTTATTTTGAATCTTGCATAAAGAAACCTTCGAAGCATAGCAAGCATAAATGAATGTAAATTGTCTGCAATAAAACAGACTCCAGTTTAAGTAGTGGTTCTAACAAACTCCAACACAACCTACTCAACAGCATTTACAAAAAGAACCAGCAATTTGTATAAAACTCATCTAACAGGCTAGAATCATAGTCTGAAGTGTTTCCCTCCACGCTGTTGTCTGTCTGAAAAAATTAGAAACACGATTAAGCAATATGAAGCCAGTTTTCCACGATTCCTTGTCTCTTTTGCCAGATGAGGCGCAGTAAGCAACATTGTTGTGTCAATGTCGGTACCCTTTTAGATACCCTTTTAGATAGACAATTGCAAAACCCAAGGGAATGCATTGTATACTATACCGTGACTCGACTGATGGGTTGAGCAACACAAGCGTTGAACAAAGATGTGGTTTTATGCCAAAAAAATACAAAACTTAGCACGTTGGAAATAGGCTGACATATTTTTTACCTCAACAATCATTCCGTGGTCAAACAGTGTTAAATTATATCTGTTTCCCATAGCAGTCACAAAGCTACACAACCACAGTACCTAATTCGCCACGCATAAATTAACAAATGTTTCCTTGTGGCATAGAGTTTACGATGTGCTGGGGATAAGGTGTGCTGTAAGCAATCTCCTACAATCAGAAATATGTTTCGGTTTAAGTAAAATTAGATAATATCAGAAATATGTTGCGGTTTAAGTAAAAGTAAAAGATTTTCAATAAAAGTACAAATGCTACCAATATTTATATATAAGGGCGCATGTATAACCCGACCAATCGTTACTTATATAGACTCAAGTATGAAAATAAATAATCTCTACCTATAAACACAAGTATAAACATGACCTATGTTTACATATATAGGTTCAAGTATAAAAAAAATCAATATTTACCAATAGATGCAAGTATAAACCCGACCAATCTTTACTTATAAGTATAACCTCTACTAATATCTACTTATAGAGAGGCAGGTATAAAAGTTATCAGAGTTTACATACGCAGACTCAATTGTAAATGCTACAAATGTTTACCTACATACATACAATTTTCTTGAAACTTTGGATGGACACGTCGTCTCTCCTTGAACTCAAAGACCCATTAATTATACTAACATTAGTTAAAGTGTCGAATGCACGTAAAACATAATTGACCAATGAAACAACACCAAAGTAAAAACACCTGAATTTATTCTTTTATTCTATCATAGACACAATTATAAACTCGACCAATGATATTGGCACCAGTTTCGCATTTTATAATAACCACTGTTTATTTTCGGATAGTGGACGTTTTGTGTTGACATGCAAACCACTTTTTTTTCATCCAAGTAACAATTCGATGCCAAAAATGAAACGTTGGCATTTCTGATTAAAAGTCTGCTGCAGAAGATGAAACGTTGTTTTTCGTTCCCAAGAGTAACCATCCAGCTAAGTCGATTTCTATAAATGTCGGAAGACGAAACTTTCCAGTGAGCTGAAGTCTGTGAATTTTGGCATTTCAGCTTATATGAAAAGAAACAATTTGTACAGTTGATAAAAAGACAAAAAAAAAACACAGACGAGATTTATATGAGATACTTGAGAAAAAAATAGAAAGAAGTCAGAAATATAGGAAACGAAAACGAAATAAAAACGATCGTGCTCATTTTTAAGTGATCATCGACACAGGGAAGTAATTAAATGTACCGGATGAATAGCCACCTGGCATCTATTGACCCGATTGGTGCAGCCATTTCCGTATTGGTCTTAGCTGGACAGTCTTCTTTTTTTATGCACGCACCTATTCACTTAGAAAATTGAGATTACTCCGCTGCTGTTTTTAAACATTTTAGAAGCCACTGACAACCAAAGGGGGTCTATTAGATGAATAATAAAAAAAATATTCATTACATTTGTAACGTATGGCTAAACTGACAAATCTAACACATCCCAATAGTAATTTCCTTTTCATTCAAAGCTTTGATACCAAGAAATTCAGCTCAAGATAAATATTTCCAAAACAGAAACTATGACTTGTCTATATTTCTGAGATAAGGTATTGTAATTATTTACACTATTCAGATTATTGTTCTCATCTTTGTTGCCATATCCACGAAATTTTGGACGTTGTACGCTCCGACCTACTTCAGGTGACTGGAGTTTGGAACTGAAACCTTTATTTCAATCACTGAGGTAGAGTGTTCTCGTTCCATGAGTCATGCTATTTCATGCGACACATGAGCCAGTGGATAAAACCGTTAGTTAAATCCAGTAACTTGACTCATAGAGTTGTGAGTTCGATACCCGGCTAGAAAAGTGATGAATAAATAAATAACTTAGAGAGTTGAGTTAAAGGGAGATAAATAAGACATCATGGCTCTTGGAACAAGAACAATATACTTTAGTAATCGAAATAAAGGGTTCTGTTCGAAATTCCAATCACGTGAAGAAGGCCGAAGCTTACAACGGCCGAAAAGTCGTGAATATGTATAAGACAATAAAGACGGGGACAATAGTTCGAACAATGTGAATAATGTAAAGAACCTTACCAAGTATCTGACACCGCATCACTTTAAAAACTTTCAGCAAGAGTAACAACTAAAATGTATGTCATACTTAACTCGAAGAAAAAATAATGACATAATCAAGATGTTGATGTTCCACACTAATTCAAACAAAAGTTCAGGAAGGAAACCATCATCTGTACTAGAAAGAGCAATAGCATTTACTAGACTCAAACACCTATTTTCCTGAAATATTGTTTTAATAGAAAGGTTTTATAAATTTCAACCGACAGTAACACTGTCTACACGTTCAAAGAAATATTGCCGTTATCAGTATCATAGTTTTTCTTTCATTATAGTCGTGGGTATGACTATAAACTACATCCTGCAGCATGGCTTTTAATCGGGAGATTAAAGGTTTTGGGAAGCGTTAAATCACCTCTTAATTTCCATTGTTTCTTGGTTCAACCTGATTCGGGGCCGAGGAGTTGTTAGGGTCCGAGCTATGGACAAATAGTGAACCCTCAAAACAAACAAAAACAAAATATTATGAAAATATAAAAATAATTTTATAGCAAAACTATCAGCAATACCTATTTATAATATAATTAACAACAATAGTATTAAAACCTTAAATAACTTCCTGCTGTTTTCTAACAGATGACGTCCCCAGAACTGTGCGCGTGTAGTTTCAGATGCTAATTCATCCATAAGGAAGTATTATAAGCAAGCTTGAAATTCAGTCTATGTCATTTCGCTGAAATCTAAACAACTCAATTTTCCATAGCGTTAAACATGTCAGATTTCGTGCCAAAGAAATTGTATTTCCTTTTAATTTTACTGCACTAATTTATTCAAGAGAAATCTGAAGCCGTATAACACAGAATTCTTATTGAAACTTACAGCGACCATGCTCTATCGGAAACAACATGCAGAGATTGGTTTAGACGCTTCAAAAATAATGTTTTTGATGTTAAAGATAAAGAACACTCTGGCGTAACAAAAAGGATTTGAAGACGAAGAATTGGAGGCATTACTTCATAAAGACTTATGTCAGGCGCAAGCTAAACTTGCATAATCATTAAGAATTGATCATACAACAGTTTCGAAGCGTTTGAAAGCATTAGGAATGATTCAAAAGCAGGGACATTTGGTACCGTACGAGTTGCAAACGAGAGAGGTCGTCTTGTCACGTGTGAACAACTACTTCAACGGCAGAAAAAGAAAGCATAAAATACAATGGGAGAAATCCCGGCTATGTATCAACATCGGCGGCAATAATTCGAAGTTTTTCCTCTGCATTTGGTGTGACCAGATGGGTGTAGTTTATTATGAGCTGCTCAAATCGAGGAAAAAAATCACGAGAAATCGCTATTGACTACAATTTATACGTTTGAGCTGAGCATTGAAGAAAAAACGGCCTCTATACGAGCAGAGACACGACAAAGTGATTTTGCAACATGACAATGCTAGGCCACATGTTGCAAAACGGGTGAAAACCTTCTTGGAAACGCTTAAATGGGAAGCCCTACCCCACCCACCGTATTCACCAAACATTGCCCGTCCGATTATCACTTGTTCCAATCGATGGTAGATGGCCTGACTGAGCAGCAATTTCATTCTTATGATAATGCCAAAAATGGGTCGACCCGTGGTTAACCTCAAAATGCGTGTTGTTTTTCCGACGTGGAAATTCAAATGTTGCCAGAAAGATGGGAAAAAATAGTGGCTAGCGGTGGTGACATGTTTCTTACTAATTTAATGTAAATAAAACATTACTTTTCATGAAAAATGAGTCCTAATAAAATTAACAAAATATCTATTTATAGTATAGTTACTAAAATAATTATTTATAGTAGAATTGCCAATAATATATTTTATAGCGAATTGACTAACAATATATTTTACCTGTAGTTTAAGGTGTACAATTGCATTGAAAATATTTAGATTTCAGAATTAAATAACTCATAGAGGTTGAAATACAGCTAAACAAACTTTCTTTATAGAAATACAATCTGACAGAGAATTTGTCTAATTGACTCAAACAAGACAAGTAAAACCTGAGAAAAGCAGCAGAAGGACGAATGTGCAGATGGTGCAATGATTAGTACCTCGGAATGAGTAACAAGCAAACAAATTCAAATTCCATTCGATTTCGTTACATTGACTTTCGTAATTTTTTTTAAGGATTTTTTATCTTTCATCTTTTATTAATATAAATGTTATTGTTATTTTTAGTTAAAAATTAACATAAAACAGGGGTAACAACTCAAACATGTGTACACACTAAAAATATCGTTTATGCAAATAAGAAATTCGCTTTCGACCAAATACCGACAGGAAAATCATTAAGCTGTCTCTTCTCTTCCGAGAACTGACCAAAGACGCCTAATTGTGTGAGCACCTACGCGCCTGTTTATGTGTTTGCTTGGTGACTTTGATATTAGTGTATAGCTCACTGATATCACTACTTGCAGTTGTAAAAATCAGGTCTTTGGATTAGAGACAGTTTGTTTCTTAGCAGACAGCTCCTTTTAACTCTTCATGTCAATGCATCATCTTTTCTTCCCCTCTTCATTTAGTTCGAATTCCAATCGTTGCATTCACTTAAGCGCAAATACCATTATTAGGAAAGGTTTTAATCCGTCTCTTCTCACTCCAGCCATGGGTGAAATGACAGGACAGATTGGGTTTTATAGCCTTGTTTGGCAACCAGTCTACCGCAGAAAGTAATGGTAACCTTCTGCGGGAAAATATTTTGCCTAGTCAGTTAGGTCTGTTTCGAGACATGATCACCCAAACGTGTATCATGTATGACACTTAAGTAATCTCTCTCTATATATCTATCGTCACTCTCTCTCTCTCTCTCTCTCTCTCTCTCTCTCTCTCTCTCTCTTTTATTCTCTGTCTATCTTTCTACCTCTATATCTCTCTGGTTAAAACACTTATGTACAGTTGCGTAAAATATTTCAGTAATTGTTAAAACCTTTTTCAGATTTGGACATCTTATTAAAGGTAGAATATTTAATTAAAGCAATAAAATGAATATAATGATGAGGAGAAAAAGGAAAAACAGCAACTGCAGTGGTTTGAAATAAGAAATCAGGAGATAGAAAATAAAACAATGAAACAAACAAAAATTATACAGAATAGGCTAACCGGTTATCGCTCATTTGTCAGAACTCGACCGAAGAATATAAAATTTCAATGATAAATGAATATTCTCAGTAGGCGTCGAAGACAACAAAATCAGAACTAAATTGCCGGTAATCCACTTAACAAGTCCAAATTAATGAATGAACAATATATAGTAAATCCTCGTATTACGAGAAACTCGACCTACAACGATTCGTGGTTACGACGCACTCTCCATTAACCTTGTTTTGACTTACGCCGTTTGCCTTGTATAAATCCGAACATTCTTTACTTATATAGCCTCAAGTACAAAAACCGCTAATCTCTAACTATAAACACTAGTATAGACCTGCCTATTTTGCATATATATATATATATATATATATATATATATATATATATATATATATATATTCAAATATGAAAACAACCGACATTTACCTATAGAAACAAGTATAATCCCCTACTGATCCTTATCTATACAGAGACAGCTAGAAATTTGACCAATGTTTAAACACTCGCGTTTGTTTTTTGTTCTTGAGAGGATGTGCCTTGTGGTACTGTGGATATCGGCTCGGAACGAGAAACCGGGGAGCCGAGTTCGAATTCCAGTTGAATCCATTGTATTCACTTACGCGCAAATACCCTTGGGAAAGGTATTAATCCGTCTCTTCCTTCCAGTTATGGGTTAAATAGCAGGACAGATTGGGTTCTATAGCCTTGGTCGGCAACCAGTCTGCCGCAGAAAGCAATGGCAACCTACTGCGGGATAATCTTCTGCCCAGTCAGTCATGTCTCTTTCGAGACATGATCGCCCAAGTGTGTATCACGTATGGCACTTAACTGACTGACTGTTTCCGATGACTGCAAGTCAGACAAGATCTTACGCTCCGTCATTTCATCCATTTCAGCCCATGACATCACTGACAATAAATATACAAGCAGCCTAAAACTAATTCATTTTATTGGATGTACTATATGTACGTGTTTGTTTTAGTCCGAGTTATGTTAACATATGCCATGAAAATGTTATGACTTAGATTATTACTCTAGTATTGTGTTTGCATGGGTGAGTAAAATAAGTGCTTATTCGCGAAAATTCGCGTTACGATGAATTATAATAGAACTGATTCTCTGTCTATTACACATTATTCGCGTGTGATTTAGCATGTGCCTATATAACTTTGGCATTTACTTTAGACGAAGAATATGCAGATATATACATATGCGCATGCGCCAAGTTTGAAATAAAATAGCGGAATAATATAGGGTGTCCCAAGAAAATGTATACACACACTGCAACAGTCGGCCATGGCAAGAATTAGCGAGTACTTTGAAGATGAGGCGTTTTATTTTCAGAAAGATGGGGCACCAACACACTACCACTGCGATGTTAGATCCTTCCTTGATGAGATCTTTCCAAATATGTACATTGAACGAAGGAGTTTCATAAAATACCCCAGGCCTTCACGAGACCTCACACCACTAAACATTTTTATATGGGGATACCTAAAAGATAAAGTCTACGCTAACAAACCTGCAACAGTCACTGAATTAAGAGCATCCATTGAACGAGAATGCACACAAATACCAAAGGAATTATTTCGTGATATTTGCGATTCCATTGCTTCACCTTGCCAGCAGTGCCTGGACCAGAACAGACGTCAGATTGAAAGCAGGCATTGACAAAACACTGAAATAATGTTTGTAGATTCTATTTAATTTTGAAAATGATATATACTTTAATAAACACTAACTTTACAATTATTTAAATGTGTATACATTTTTCGGGACACCCAGTACATTCCCTTCCGACTTTTTCTGCATAACCTCTACCCTGGGATGAGCAATAAAATAAATAAAAATACAAATAAGAAAAAACTTCAGTTTATAAACACTAAAAATCAGATAATGTTATTGACCTTTTCGAAAATTACTTGGTTGTATATAGTTATTTTTCAAGATTTTTTGTCTGTTTTCTTTTTGTTTTTTAGAAATGAAAGCCTGTCATTGAATTAAAACATACAGTTGCACTCGCAAACATACATAAACACCATTCGTGTGAGATTGAAATTAACATTTGTGTCTCAAGAGTTAATTTCACTTATTTATCAAGCAGCAACCTTGAATTCCATAAGCCTATAAACCAAAATAAGTGGCACTTTGAAGTCAGTTTGCAACTGAATATATTTTCTAACAAAGGTATTATTTTAAATAAACAATAACTAGCATCGTAGCCCGGCCTTGCCCATGCAACTCAGAGAACATTTTAGTAGTTGAAGAAAAAAATTTTCTTTTGTTTTGCGTAAACGTGAGTTGATGTTTTGTGTGACATTGTAAACAACATTGCGCTTGCTTTTGTTTCAGAATTATGGGGGAAAATATTTACATTTTTGTTGACTAAATGAATTTAACATAAAAATAAAAATTATTTATTTTGTTTTACTGAAATTAGAAGTATAAAATCTATTACGCTCGCAGTTCAGAAAATTTTCGAAGAATATTTTAAAATGTAGACATTTAATTTTAGAGGAAAAGTTACATTAATGCCACACGAATTACAGACAGTTGATTACCTGCATGAAATATTTAGCGAAAAAAAAGCTTTATTTTTTTTAATTTTATTTTCTGAAGTATGGATTAGTAAAATTGAAAAAAAAAAGAATTAAATAATTAAATTAACCATTGGCACTTTTTTAACATATTTTGTTTTTGTTTGAAAAAACACTTTTTTGTAAATATTTCTTTTGTTTCAAAATTATGGGGAAAAATATTCACATTTTTTGTTGACCAAATGAATTTTTAAAACGTCGGAATAAAAATTAAATATAAAGGCTCATTTATTTTTTTTAATAAAAAATATTTTAGTCGCGTTTGACAAGTGTGATTTGATTTCTGTAATGTAATCTAGCAACCATCTTAGATCTTAGATGTTTTACGGAGCAAATGTAAACAATCTGCTCCATTGACCAAAAATTGCGAAAAAGAAAATTGTTGAACTTAGACTCAAAAAGTATGTGTCGACTTGGCTTCCCTGTAGATATGAAAGGCGAAGGTTTAAAAATGTAGGCGTGCATAGATTACAGTCACACACAGACTCACAGATTGCCTTTTATAGATAGAGATTTTAGATTTAAAATCTAAGTTTCTGTCAGCAAGTTGATACGTTCCGAACTAATTTGTTCAAGGACCCAGAGATGTCGTAAATGAACAAAGTATACGAAAGAGACGAGCGAAAAGGAAGCTGTGAAGAGTTTTGATCCTCCACTCTCCGAAAAAAAAACATATAACTAAAAGAAACAGAGAGAGGGTGAAAAAGAGAGAAATAGAGAGAGAGAGAAATCTTACAAGGTAGTGAATAGAAGCAAAAGAATTCGTTTACTGTATACAGCAGGTAACAGAAGATGCATAAACTAAAACGTGTTTGTAAAAACACGTCCCCAGGCATCGTTGGTTATAGGGCAAAAATGTGAAAACTTTTGCGTTTTGTAATCAAACTCTTATCAGAAAATTGCTTTGGCTCTCTTAATTAATAAAGTGTTCCGGACAAAATGAGACAAATGGTAAAAATCAACATTGTATCGAAGAATACGAAAAACAAAAATCTAAAGAAAATACTTTGTCTATTTATAAATTGCTCACACCAAACACATTAAGGATTGTATTTTACTATAGACATAAAGTTACAAGAAGTCATTATCAAAACCTTGCTGTCAAGCAAATTACCTACATATTTACTTATAAAAGTATGTAGGTAGATAGATAGCTAGATCTAAACTTATTTATAAATGGAACTGTGTGTGTGTGTGTGTGTGTGTGTGTGTGTGTGTGTGTGTGTGTGTGTGTGTGTGTGTGTGTGTTACCTATAGACTCCGAAACGGATGAACCGATTTTCTTCAAAATTTACACAGTTGTACTATAAGCGTCTGCGAGTGTTCTTAGCTAGGTTTTGTGTCGAGGTACCCCCGATAAATATCAAAAATCGATAATCGAAAAAATCGGGTTATTTAAGGAGTGGTCCGATTTTAATCAAATTTAATACACTCATAGACAAAGACATAAGAAACGATATTCAGAAGTTTCAAGGTTGCAGTTCTTACAATAGTGGTTAAAATCGATTATATTTATATATAAAAGGCAAGATGTTTGTGTGTGTATCTGTTTATCTGCCTGTATATCTGTATTTTTTTCAGCCCTTTTATTTGCTTCGGGTTTGGCTCTAAGTAGGTATAATTGTAGTTCTTAGTCTCAGCCATGATACCATTTACTCAGAGGACTTATTTTGCCTTCAAAATTCAGTTTACGACGAAAAAAGCTTATTTGATATCGATACCAGGAAATCAAAATTTGACTTACATCCATTCATTTTTCTTTCAGTCTACGGTTTCGCTTTAACTGGAAACAACTATTACTTTTTAGTTTTTCGTGCAAACGTCCAAAGAGTCTGAGCTCCAGGACCATGGATTAGTTTTAAAGCTTTCATTACACCCGAGCAACGCCGGGCTATAGTGCTAGTAGATAGATAGATAAATAGAGAGAGAGAGAGAGAGATCAGAGAACACAAATAATAGAGAAATGCAAAATACAGTTATTGAAAAGTAAATTATAACATTTTAGGATCTGCAACCATCTATCTAGTCTCAAAGATTAACCAAACATATCAAGATGAGCCCTAGTATACATACTATAGATATCCATTGTTCAGTTGAAGGCACTGTTGCACTCAACCAACTCTTGAACACTGGTGACATTCTTGGGTGATCGGATGGTTATCGTAGGTGAAGAACCCGTTGTCATATGCATTCCACATGTGCCATGAGCTTGAAAGTTCTTGACCAAATTAAAAATTGGATCGGTGGGTATATAAGAGTAAAATAAGTTCCATTTACGGTGATATATGAAAAAAGACTTATAAGGCAAAAGTAAGGTAGCAATCATGGCAAATAGCAGAGATAGATAGATAGATAGATAGATAGATAGATAGATAGATAGATAGATAGATAGATATAGGCGAAAATGAGATAGATAGATAGATAGATAGATAGATAGATAGATAGATAGATATGGCGAAAATGAGATAGATAGATAGATAGATAGATAGATAGATAGATAGATAGATAGATAGATAGATATGGCGAAAATGAGATAGATAGATAGATAGATAGATAGATAGATAGATAGATAGATAGATAGATAGATAGATATGGCGAAAATGAGATAGATAGATAGATAGATAGATAGATAGATAGATAGATAGATAGATATGGCGAAAATGAGATAGATAGATAGATAGATAGATAGATAGATAGATAGATAGATAGATAGATAGATATGGCGAAAATGAGATAGATAGATAGATAGATAGATAGATAGATAGATATGGCGAAAATGAGATAGATAGATAGATAGATAGATAGATAGATAGATAGATAGATAGATAGATAGATAGATATGGCGAAAATGAGATAGATAGATAGATAGATAGATAGATAGATAGATAGATAGATAGATATGGCGAAAATGAGATAGATAGATAGATAGATAGATAGATAGATAGATATGGCGAAAATGAGATAGAT
Source organism: Ascarosepion bandense (assembly GCA_037127315.1). Classification (NCBI taxonomy): domain Eukaryota; kingdom Metazoa; phylum Mollusca; class Cephalopoda; order Sepiida; family Sepiidae; genus Ascarosepion; species Ascarosepion bandense. The sequence goes on along the minus strand of JBBBDQ010000357.1, from coordinate 2,131,731 downwards.
AGATAGATAGATAGATAGATAGATAGATAGATAGATAGATAGATAGATATGGCGAAAATGAGATAGATAGATAGATAGATAGATATGGCGAAAATGAGATAGATAGATAGAAAAGATAGATAGATAGATAGATAGATAGATAGATAGATATGGCGAAAATGAGATAGATAGATAGATAGATAGATAGATAGATAGATAGATAGATAGATAGATATGGCGAAAATGAGATAGATAGATAGATAGATAGATAGATAGATAGATAGATAGATAGATAATTGAGTTGAGAAAAGAGTAGATAGATAGATCAGTCTGTCAGTTAAGTGCCATACGTGATACATGCTTGGACGATCATTTCTCGAAAGAGATATGACTGACTGGGTAGAAGATTATCCTACAGTAGGTTGCCATTACTTTCTGCAGTAGACTGGTTGCCAGTCAAGGCTATAGAACCCAATCTATCCGGTTATTTAACCCATAACTGGAGGGAAAAGACGAATTAATACCGTTCCCAAGGGTATTTGCGCGTAAGTGAATGCAAGGAATTCAACTGAAATTCGAAATCAGCTTTTCGATTTACTCAACGTACACCATAGATAGATAGATAGATAGATAACAGCCTGTGTTGTGAAGATAAGAGTAGATAGATAGATAGATAGATAGATAGATAGATAGATAGATAGAAATGATAACTTTCTATCTTCAATCGAACTTTTGATTTCTTACTATCCCTTGCAAGTCTTGTTGTGCCATGAATTAGTAAGGTTTCTCTCTGCTTCTTTCTTGCCTTCACTACGTCCTGTGGGTTTTAAATTATCCAAATCCTCTTTCCTCATTATATATCCCAGAAATTTCAACCGTTGTTTCCTGGCACTAAGTTAGTGTTCTTTTTGTATCTTTTTTTCTTAAAAATATCCCCGTTGCTCACATTGCTTCAGCCATGGTATTCTTTTCATTCTTCTTTAGAACGACATCGCTACTCCGTTAGGTTTCCTTATTATTTGTGAGGTAAATTGTCCAACGTTCTTGCTCATATGGGAGAGTTTATAAATCTTCCATTATTCCTTGCATCGAATATTGCTGCCGCATCTTGTCTGGTACATCTTCTATATATCTCATTATTCTTGATAAAATCCAAAAAGGGTCTTCAGTGTTATTGGTCATTACATGGAATCGCGGTTTTAGTCAATTTCACAATGTCGTGTATTTTGCATGGCTTTAAACGTAATATTAGACTGGCAACTAGGTTTCACCGTTTCACTTTTGAAATAGATGTAATCGTATTTTCTTTTTTACAACGTATCGCTTTTAAAACTCTCCTCCGGTCTCCTCCGGTCTCCTCCGGTCTCTTTCTTTCGTATCATCTATGATTTTCAAAAATTTAAATACAAAAAATTTAAATACAACGTCAATCGCTATCTTTTGTTTTCTTGAATCCTATTCTTTTTTTTTTTTTCTATCGGTTTCTCGTCGTCTTTCACTCTCAGTATTCCCATTCGTCTTAGTGGCATTATCGCCTTGCCTCAGGAGAAAAGGTTTTAAAAAACAGTTCAGCACCCTTTTCTATGTTTCTGACAAAGACATAATTCTGGTGCATGATCTGCAAAATTACCCTGTTGATTGACACATTACGTCAGGACCCTTCAAAATACATACATATATATATATATATATATATATATCCGAGTGAGTACAGAACGAAGAAAGAAGTTTTTTCACCGTCCAAAACATTAATTTAAAACAGTGTTCGATATATAGAGCTGGGAATATTTATTATAAATTATGTTTTAGAACATGTACATATTTTTTCTATATATGTCCTCTACAATCATATGGTTGTTTCGACATTGGGTATCCAACGTCTCATCGGGAGGAATGAGCAAGAACTGAAATCATCCGCTGTCTATATTTGGTTCATTGTTGTTGTGGGGTTGGTTGGGGATATTAATAATAAAGGGAATATGTCTTTCGTGTTGACCGTTAGACTTTTGAAGAACTTGGTGTGTAAATGCTAAATGGTTGATTAATGGTATTATCTGTTAGAATGTACGTTTTTATTGGTCGGGTATATCTTTTGGTTAGAATTTCGAAGAACGTGGTGTGTAGGGGTTGATTACTTGGTCAGTTGTGCGTGTGTGGGGGGTTGTGATTAGGGAACCCATCTTGTTTGTTGACCTTAAGAATTTTTAGGACAGTGACGTAGTTAGGTAGTGTTTGATTAATGAGTGTCTGTTGTTACTAGACAGATTTTATGTATTCTTTTTTTATCTAGTGGCCAGGCTGTCTTCCATGGGGTTCCTTAGATGGACGTGATAGGGGTGGGGTGTTTTAAATTGTGTGTATTTAGGCAGCATGTTATCATTGATGCATGTTCCATTAAATCATATAAACAAGTTTTGTCTATTTATTTTGTGTAAATTCTTTTCATATCATCTGATAAGTTTAATAGCATCATCGTTAAAAGAAGAAAGAAAATCACAATGTTGAAAACACAACTATACTTAAACATGAAAATAATAAACAAAAACTAAAAATTCTTGAAGCTATATACATAAAACAGTTGAAACCTAACCTAAACAAAATAAACAATGAAATCTCCACAAATATTCTTAAATGCCGATAATTTCTCGTTTTCACTCTCGCGTGGTCATGTGTGATGTCATGAGCTGTGGTGCGATTTTCGTTGTTGTTGCTGGGAAATCTTTCATGTAAACAAAAACAGACTATTCTTATTGTTTGTCCGTGAATTGTTGAATTTTCTGTAATATAATTGTCATCTTTGAAAATGGCTTATGTAAGCCGAAAGCTTAGATAGAATTAAAAAAAATATGTATCAATAATGTGATTTTCTTTCTTCTTTCAACGATAATGCTATTAAGTTTATCAGACGAGATGAAAAGAATTTACATAAAATAGACAAAACTTATCTATATTATTTAATGAAACATATATATTTTAATTGAAAGATGTAAGAAATGAGCTGTAACTTTGACAGTTGCTTTTATTATTCATTTCTCGGTGTTTCCAACTACTTTCAATCTCCTTTCAAGATCATATTCAGGGGTGTGAGTTTGGTAACAAAAAATAACCGTAAAGCTGTGTTGCTAAAAATTACTGTAAATTTTTCTCTTGCTTCAAATGTAACGGTTGCTAAATTGCTTAGCGATCACTGGAACGTGAAAATGATCTAAAATGATTTTTTTCATGGTGCAATGTCATGGTCATCTATGTGTTAATGCAAGAAAAAACTTTTTTAAACAATTTAGAACATTACTACACTATTCATAGCTGATTCTATTAAATGTCGGTTTAAGTATTATTAAAAGTGACACAATGTTTTCAATTTATTTAATCTGACAAATATATATATATATATATATATATATATATATATATATATATATATATATATATTAAAAGAGGCGTATAATAGTTGTGTTTTCTTTAACTATTATTTATTTTTTATTTTCCTCGTGTACATATGACTTGCTGTCTAATTTCTCAATCATTCTCTCTGCGTTGTTGGTGGTGTAGTGTTCTCTCTGAAAATAGACAGATTGCTTAGACAGACACAAATGTGATTAAATCATTGTCCCTTCATCACCTCTCTTTCAGCGCTCGAGCTTGTGGTGGTAAGAGGAGTGATGAGGTAAACACTGGCTACATTTAAAATAGGAATAAAATGATTATCAAGGATTTTAGAAGTACCGGAACATAGCTCACGAGATAGATAGATAGATAGATAGATAGATAGATAGATAGATAGATAGATAGATAGATAGATAGGAAAGGGTTAGTTCCATAGAATGGGGTGGATTTTAACAAAATTAATTTATATTAGATAGATAGATAGATAGATAGATAGATAAAATTTCCTTGGGGAATGTGAGTGACTAATGAAGAGAATAGGGTGGATTTTAACAAAATTATTTTAAAATAGATAGATAGATAGATAGATAGATAGATAGATAGATAGATAGGATCGGGTTAGATAGATAGATAGATAGATAGATAGATAGATAGATAGATAGATAGATAGATAGATGTAAAAAGGTCGAAATGTTTACTGGTACAGCGGAATCTTTCTTTCCTTACTCTCTTTCTCCCATTCTCCTTACTTCATCAAATCCGCTAAATAAATGATATACGAAAACGATGATTCTTCGTAATACCGTCTCTTATCAGCTCATAAGAGGCACAATCTTCTTCACAAATACCAATTGACTGTAGCAGCTGCTTTTACAAATTGTATGGCATTAGTTGCGTGAAATTTAAAGGGAACAAAATCACACAATTGCAAATCAAACGACTTCTGTGTCCTCTCCACTAGTTGAGAGCATACATAATCTGATTCGCGCTGCAGCAACGGCTTTAATCTTAAATTAATTGGTAGGAGCAAACAGAATCAAGACGATCCATTAAAGCATTAGGAAGTAGACTAGATTGGAGAATGCAATCTCTCGTGTCATTCTTTCTTTTCTTTTCTTTTTTTTTTCTTTTTTTCGTTCCGTCTACAATCACTCTTCCCTCTCTTTTCTATATCATCACGAATCATTATTTCCACTCCCTGCCGTTTGTTGCAGAATGGTGGTTCAGCCATTCGCCTTACGACTCAAGCTGTGATGATCCTGGGTATGACAGTGAATTACATCCGGCAGCAAGGCCTCTGACTGGGAGGTTGTAAGGAACGTGGAACCACCTCTTAATTGCTGTAATTCCCAGGCCCACTCAGACTCAAGGTAGTAGTATCTGTTAGGGTCCCAGCTATGGGTAAATAGTGAACACCCAAACAAAGCAAAAAAAAAATAGACACCAGATATACCATCTCTTACAATAGTCAATCAGTTAAGTGCAATACGTGATACACGCTTTGGGCGATCATGTCTCGAAAGAGACATGACTGACTGAGCAGAAGATTATCCCGCAGTAGGTTGTCATTGCTTTCTGCGGTAGACTAGTTGCCGACCAAGGCTATAGAACCCAATCTGTTCTATTATTTAACTCATAACTGGAGGGAAGAGACGGATTAATCCCTTTCCCAAAGGGTATTTGTGCGTAAGTGAATGCAAGTAATTCAACAAGAATTCGAACTCGGCTCCCCGATTTGTCATTCTGAGTCGATATCCACTGCACCACAACGCACATCCGCACAACAATGTAAAGAAATGGAGCTCCATCTTCAGTCCAAACCAGACTTTCTGTCCCTGCCTGAAACGGGTATAAAAACCTCAATCTCATATCAGTAGCTCACAATCCTGGGCTACTCACTCATTGTAACTGGTCCTGGGTATGACAATAAACTACATCCGGTATCAAGGCCTCTGATTGGGAGGTTGTGGGGAGCATGGAACCACTTCTTAACTGCTGTAGTTCCCAGGTCCACCATATTTTTATGAAAGTATAAAAATACCCTTTTATAGAAATATATACATAAAAATAATCTTTTATAGAAAAATATACATTTTTGAAAGAAAAATATTACCAACAATAAAGTTTTGAAGGAAGTATTACCATAACACATTTTTGAAGGAAAATTATTGCCATAATACAGTATTATTACCATCAGTACACATTTTAATACAAAACTAGAAGACATCTTCAGTTTTCTAAAAAAAACATAAATAAATAATTTTTTTCATCAAAAGCTGAATAAATCGACCTTCTCACTATAACCGAACATTAAAAAACAAACCTTAAAACCCTACATTTTGGGCATTAAATAACTCACATTAAATGCCTTTAAACAAAACTCAAACTCAAACCGTAAATTCGAGTCTCACTTGATGCTTCACTCACATAATTTGTCATAGCTTGGCAAAACTACTTGAAAGTTTCATGTTGGGTAATACTGAGAAAGAATCGCTAATGTTGTGCGTTCGAACCTCATAGTCACCCATTTTGATGGACTGTCAGACTAATCGATTATAAGATTATATATATAGCAATAATGCGGTTAACAAAATTCGAGCTCAGTATAATATATAATGAGACTAGTTTGTTAATAATTTTATGGAACGTTCTTAACTAGACTTAAAACTATATATATATATATAAATTTGACAAATGGAAAACGTTTCATTGAAACTGGATTTAATTACACGTTTCGCCTTTCTAGGCTTCATCAGATCCGAAAACGAAAAAAAAGAAATATGTCCATATGTATGCTTAAATAGTTAATCATAGTATTTATTTCCCGGAGATGGCTTTTTTTGTTATTAAAGAATAAAAAATGAATGACATTTTAAAAATCTGAATATTTTTTAAATTTCTAAATTTTATATTGTATTATATTTGTTTTGTTGATTGTATAATTAGTATAATTTTGTTTATATAGCAGTGCGAGTATTTTGTGATCACAACAGATTAACTATTATCTCTTAAATATATTTTTAATTTTTGTAGACTCCAATTTCTTTCAGCGTTAATTTATAATATTTATTTATTTTTTATTTTCTCATTTTCTCCTGTCATCTTTTCTTTCTATTTTAAATTTATTGCTCTCTTCTTTCTTCTTCTTCCCTTTTCGTTTACGCTTTAAGATACTTACCCTTTCTTTTTAACTCTCTCTCTCTCTCTCTCTCTCTCTCTCCACACACACACACACACACACACACACACACTAACCCTACGTTTCAAATCTACGGGTCTGCAATCCAACTGTCAGGTTGAATGTATCTTCGAACTTTTGTTGACATCCGCTGCTACGCATGTCCTCTGATTATATGTTGCGTATATACATGCTTCATACTACCACAGATGAAAACTTCATAATTGCTTGTAATTTTAAAAATTATGAGTTAAAAAATTCCCTGCAACGTGAGAGTTTAAAAAAAAACGCCGTTACATGATCGTTCTTAAAAAAATAAAAAGAATAAACGGTAAAATCTGTTATTGAAAATCGCTTGAAGACACCACTCATGGTCGAAACCTAGGTCGCGTAATAACTCGTTTACAAATGGAAAATATTCAAAAGTTCTACAATATTATTGTACTGAACACTTTTTTAATACAAATGTGCACTGATCTAATCTTATAACCAGAAGCTTAATAATTAAACAAACAATACACACACACACACACACACACACACACACACACACACACACACACACATATATATATATATATATATATGTATATATAGATGTATTATTTTAGAACATGTACATAATTTTTCTATATACATCCACGACAAAGGTACATTTATTTCGACATTGAAACTTCAATGTCTCATCAGGCGGTGTGAAAAGTAATGGAAAGCTTCTTTCCTTATAGTTGTTTAGTTTTGTTAGAGGTGTTGGTGGGGGTTAGTGATAGGGGGATAAGTCTCTGACCGTTGGAATTATTGGAGAAGGTGTTTTTTAAAGTGGTTGATTAATGAGAGTCTTTGATTTCTAGACAGATTTAACCTTGTAAGTTTTTATTATCTACTGACTAGACTATATCGTTTGGATTTCTTAGAAGATCCGATAGTAGGTGGCGTCGGATATTTTTATTTAAGCACTGTTTTAAATTAATGTTTTGCACGTTGTAAGAATTCTTTCTTCGTTCTGTATTCACTCGTATATCCAGGTGAAAAGAACCAACCGTTTTACAATTCCGAGTTCTCCGACATTTACCTTTTTTTATAAAAGTACTCAATACAACAAATATTGTAGCGCATAGTATTATTAATGTTAATTTTATTAGTCTTAAAAAATTTATTATACTATTATTATATTCTAATACAATTCTTAATATCATAATAAAATCTTTTAAATATCTATTTAATTATTAAAAATTTAAATATTAATTTAATTATTCTAGTATTCATTTAAATATTATTCTTATAAAAAAAAATTATTTGATATAGACGAGTTAATAAACATTTTTATTTTTTATTTTTTAAGAATTTTTCTTAACCATATTCTAATGTTAACATTTTGCAATGCTTACATATGACATTTATTTCATTACGTTTATTTAATAGATTTTTATTATTAAGAAATTTAATAATATAGTTTTTCATATGTGTGTGTGTGTGTGTGTGTGTGTGTGTGTGTGTGTGTGTGTGTGTGTGTGTGTGTGTGTGTGTGTGTGAAGCCACTGTAAAATCAACAGATAGCAATGAAAAATATGCATGAGTGTAACTGAAGGACTCTGGAAACAAAGAAATTACTCAAACAAAACATTCTTTACAAATACTAAATACGCGAACATATATGAGAAACGATAAAAAACAAAATTATTCCAGAAATATAATCGAAAAGAACCACCATCTGCCTGCAACAATACATCCAAAACCTGTAAATTCTGTCTGGAGGAGAAAATACCTGTAATTACTTTCCAAAACCAAAACAGATTGCTAAATAAACGACGAGAACATATCTCAAAAGGCAGACACGGGAACATTCTTTTACTTCTTCTTCTTCTTCTTCTTCTTCTTCTTCTTCTTCTTCTTCTTCTTCTTCTTCTTCTTCTTCTTCTTTATGTCACGTGTTCCTTTAGGACGTAGGTGATCATGAAGCTCCACTTTCCCCTGTCACTTATCATTCTTAATATATTTTTCTTGCTATCTCTCCCAAACCCAGCTCCGCCATCCATTTGCTCAATCCCATCAAGCACTGCTTCCCCTGTCTCTCTTTCCTTCTATCCGTCTTGTGAGTATTAAATTCTCCAAAACTTCCTTCCTCATTAAGTGCTCCAGATATCTGTCTTCTAATGATGCTAAGTATAAATTTTTTTCTTGTTTGCATCTTCTCCAACACTTTGTCTTCGCTCACGTGTTCGGTCCATGTTACCTTCATCATCATTATCGAAAACTAAAAATAAATACTTATTAAGATAATACCATGAAAAATTCCAAATATGTTCAATGTACAATGCAGAAAATGTAACATGCATGTAACATGCATGTAACGTGCATGTAACATGTATGTAACATGCATGTAACATGCAAAGCCAATAGTTAAAACTAAATAAGATAACCACGCCCCGAAAAATTTGTATAAATCAATTGAATAAAAAAACAAAAACATCTAAATAAGCAGGTTAAGTAATCACTAAACAAATGGACTATGAATTCATATAAGCAAATGTAACAATAATAAACAACAAATAATGACGTAATCAATAATATATAATGAGTAAAATGTTAACAAACAACTTTACTGAATAGCTACAAATAACCGCATTCGAATTCACAATTATTTGTACTCAAAAGGCTTTAGAATAATTTGAAACATAATCCACCCAATAACCGCCAGGATAATACAACAAACCTTTACTATTCATAATGCGTCACTGACCAACATCTAGAAATAGTCGAACCAAAACAAAACAAACATAATTCAAGCGGCCTCAGCGTCAATCTTTTATATTTACATACGCTCTAGCTCTGATATTGGGCACTTTTACCTATAAACATGGCATAACTTAAAACTATACTTTTTATCATATATATATATATATACATATATATATATATATATATAAATCATCATAAATCATATATATATATATATATATATATATATATATATATATATATATATATATATATATCATCATAAATCATATATATATATATATATATATATATATATATATATATACATATATATATATATATATATATATATATAAATCATCATAAATCATATATATATATATATATATATATATATATTGTGTGTATTTTGGCAGCATTTTTTCATTAATGCAGGTTTCATTGAATAATATAGACAAGTTTTGTCTATTAATTTTATGTAGGATCCGTTCATACCGTCTGATATCATCATAAATCATATATATATATATATATATATATAAAGCATCGCTCATTCAGTAAAATGAATTAGGGCGCGCTAGCTATTGGGCGCGTATAAAGATAATATATGCGGTCAAAAAAGTCTGCCTTCTTCCACCGAACGCCCTTAGCCCAGAGGTAGAATCGCCGACTGACGCTAATTCGGTCGGGTTTCAATCCTGGGTTAAAAGCAATCGGAGTCTAACCGTACTGATGAGCTGTGATACAGCGAAACAGGTCTGTCTGCGGATGACACTATATATATATATATATATATTGTCGCCTATATGATATGCTTTCCCATCAGATGCTTTAATTACCCTAACTTTCATTAAACACATTTTTAAACTAAAATTAAATCACTTTCCCCTTAAAAAGGTCTTTTCTTCATTTTTGTTTTTTTGTTTTCCTCCTCCTCTTTGGGAGCATTTATAGCGAGAGAGAGTGAAAAAAGAAACAAACAAACATGCACGCATATGAACATTCTAATCTGTTCACCGACCAGTTATCTATATATACATGGTATTTTAGACCGTAAGAAAGACAAACGAATTTTGATTTGTAAATTCACAAGTTTATTCATCTAAAGATAGCCAACTTTGAACTCGAACAGTGTAGCGACACAAATACGATTATGGAGACTTAATATATTATATAAAAGCAAATAAAATTAATAACAATACTAACAATAAATCTACATTTAAACAAAAGGTTTACGGCTCCTCGCACTTTTTCTGATAGATAGATAGATAGATAGATAGATAGATAGATAGATAGATAGATAGATAGATAGATAGATGAGATATAGAAAATGATAGATAGATAGATAGATAGATAGATAGATAGATAGATAGATAGATAGATATGAGCAAAATGAGATAGATAGATAGATAGATAGATAGATAGATAGATGTGAGCAAAATGAGATAGATAGATAGATAGATAGATAGATAGATAGATAGATAGATAGATAGACAAAATGAGATAGATAGATAGATAGATAGATAGATAGATAGATAGATAGATAGATAGATAGATGTAGAAAATGAGATAGATAGATAGATAGATAGATAGATAGATAGATAGATAGATATGAGCAAAATGAGATAGATAGATAGATAGATAGATAGATAGATAGATAGATAGATAGAGGGATAGATAGATAGATAGATAGATAGATAGATAGATAGATAGATAGATAGATAGATAGATGATGAGCAAAATGAGATAGATAGATAGATAGATAGATAGATAGATAGATAGATAGATAGATATGAGCAAAATGAGATAGATAGATAGATAGATAGATAGATAGATAGATAGATAGATAGATAGATGTGAGTTTGTAACTCTGGGTTTCACGCTCTTGTGATCGTCAGACAAACTGATTAAATTTTTTTAAAAATTGGCTATATGTAGGGCTGCGTATATTAGTGTATTTTTGTGGGAGTGGGAGGAAAATTTGTCGTCATGACAGACGCAGACATATATATACATTTTTACACTCATTGACATGCGCAAAGAGATATACACATGCGCGTCCGCCCACCGGGGTTCACACAAACATATATGCGAACAGTACAGGGCTCGGCATATATATGTATATGTGTGCCGTTGCGCACATGCATGCGCATTCGGTTGGTGTATTCGAATAGTGTAGTGATGTCAACGCGCGGACAGTTGTCGATTTCTCGTACGTACATACGTACGTATGATGGGGTCTGTGTGAAACTATGATAGGTAAAAATTGCTATTATTTCATTTAAAGGCTGTATTGTTGTTTTTTATTTTTAAGTCGGTTATTAGCTTGTTTTTTGTAGTTGCGCATATTCAAATGGTAGAAATTCTAATTTGTAATGGTTGTTAGTTTTTATGTAGTGGTATTCTGCGGCAGTGAGATTTGATTCTATAACCCGATTTTTTCGATTATCGATTTTCGATATTTATCGGGGTTACCTTGACACAAAACCTAGCTAAGAACACTTGCAGACGCTTATAGTACAACTGTGTAAATTTTCAAGAAAGTCGGTTCAGCCGTTTCGGAGTCTATAGGTAACGGACACACACACACACATACACGCACACACATACACACACAGAGACAAAGTTCCATTTATAAATAAGTTTATATATATATATATATATATATATATATATATATATATATATTTGTTAGTACACTACTCCTTCACCTTTTCAAAATACAATTATTCCATGAGTTGCCCCTGCAATATTTATACCAAATCAAAATTCAGAGAGTCAACATGCCGTCATAATCAACTTGTGAACTGCAATGTTGGTCTAATATTTTTTTACGTGCCGTGTCCCTTCAGGACGTAGGCGATCATTGACTTCTACTTGCCCTTGTCCCTTGTCACTCTTAGTATCTTTCATTTTGTATATCTCTCCAAAACCCCGCTCCACTATCCATTTGTTCAAGCCTATCAAATATGTCTCGCGCTGCTTTCCCCTGTTTCTCTTTCCTTACATCTGTTCTGTGAGTGTTAGATTTTCCAGGCGCTCTTTCCTCATTTCATGTCTCAGGAACCTCATCTGTCTCTTCCTGATGTTAAGTATGAGTTTTCTTTTCGTTCGCATCCTCTCCAGCACCTCATCATTGCTCATGTGAACGGTCCATGACACACTCATCCTTGAAGAAATCGTTCAAGAACAGATATCACATAGCAATCCAGCAATTTTTTTTCCAGTGAGATTTTCCTGTCTCTCAGTACTCTGGTTAGCTTTTAAAATGCGTCCTTGGCCATGCCAACACCTCTTCAGATCTCAGTGTCGCACTTTCCTTAGCTGTTTTCTACACAGAAAACATTCATCATTCATTGACAAACAATGTTACCCTCTTTTACATTCCTTCTTCTTTTCTTCACCTTCCCTTTCCCTTTCTACTATCTACTCTCTTCTGTATCTGTCTCTCTATTTCTATCAACTGTCATTCCTACAGCGTCGGCCTTTTTTCCATAGATCTTCTATTGTTTGCTTCACTTGTGACATTGACTCAGCTTAACTCAGCTTGGCACAAAGAAGACAATATAACATCAGTATTTCTAAAGTGTAAGACCTGTACTCCTTAAGACCTGTACTCCTTAAGACCTGTACTCCTTAAGATCTGTACTCCTTAAGACCTGTACTCCTTAAGATCTGTACTCCTTAAGACCTGTACTCCTTAAGATCTGTACTCCTTAAGACCTGTACTCCTTAAGATCTGTACTCCTTAAGACCTGTACTCCTTAAGACCTGTACTCCTTAAGATCTGTACTCCTTAAGACCTGTACTCCTTAAGACCTGTACTCCTTAAGACCTGTACTCCTTAAAAAAACATTTAAGTTTTTTTTTTATTTATTATCCTTAACCTCGCAGCCATTCGGTCAAAATGGGCAAAGTGAACGGAAGGCAAACGATACAAGTAAAAGACCAACGGCAGACTGCAGAAAACAATAATCGAAACATTGATCTAGAAAAGTGTTCAAGACAATGTGGAAGCGAAACATCGTATACAGGTACGGTTACTATCTACCAATATAATCAACATGTATTATGATTTCCTTTTTTAAGACATCTTGAATTGGAGTAGATAGATCTATCTATCGCCCGGTTCACACGCCACCCACGTCTATTGAACAGGTTAAGAGGCTCATCCCTTGTTCCCTGTTTAGTATGTGGTTTCTGGCTTTTTCTTTTCCAATCTTTTCACTATTACGTAGCCCCCTGCACATCAGTGGCGTTACCGCCTTGCTCGGGGCGATACGATTAAAAAAAAACTAAAGTTTTGATACTTAGTGACGAACGAAAGGCTAGGTTTCACTCATTCTTTACACAATGCGAAAAAAAGGTTTACGTATCTTCACACGAAAGACCTACGGTTAATCTTTTTAACAAATACCTTATTAGTTTTTCTATACTTCTGAGATAATGTATTGCATTATTTACTGTTGTCCTCATCTTTATTGCTACATTAACGACGTTTTGGCCGTTATACGCTTCAGACCTTTGTCAGGTGATTAGAATTTTAAACCAAAGCTTTTTTGTACGAGGGCTGGTTCCATGAGTCATGCCAATTCCGGATGTTTTAGAGTTAACCGATGCTTACAACCACATTACCCAGTGGATAAAATGTTTGTTAGATCCAGTAATTTGAACCAAAAAGTTGTGAGTTCAATACCTGCCTAAAGTGGATGTGAACAAAAACTTAAGGTGTTAATTTAAAAAAGAGAACTAAGTCATTCGGAAGTGGCATGACTAATGAAACGAGAACACTATACCCCAGTGATCAAAATAAAGACTTAGGTTCGAAATTTCAATCATCTGAAGACGGTCGAATCGTACAACAGCTGAAACGTTGTGAATATGGCAATACAGATGAGGACAACTGTCTAAACAAGGCAAGTAATGTTAAGTCGAAGTCGTTAAATTCCAAGTCTAGGGTATTCATTTTCAAAAGGCCAATACTTTTCAGTCTATCGGAGTAGGGCATATATTCTAACGTCAGAGATTGTGTGGGGTTTTTTTGGTTTTTTTGTTTGTTTGTTTTTTTTTGTAGCTGTTGTATGTAACGCTGAGTGTAAGGCGACCACACACAGAAAGTATAATCTAAAATCGGACAGACTAGCGATAAGTATGAATTCGAAACCTGATCTCAAATACTGTTGAGGAATACGTAACTATCTCAGCTATTTTCGTATTCTTAACAATTGATATATTCATCTGTCGTCGACAATACATTGTTTTTCTTGCCTCCCAGTCTCCAAACACAAGCATTAGTCTGTCAACCCAGACACTTTCAAAAGTCACGAAAGTGATCCATTTCTTGGATCTAATCACACGCTATATCTGATCTCGGTTTAGTTTCCCATTTCATTACTTTAGGGATACACTGGATCAATCAAGTTGTCCAGTGGCTAAAAAAGTAGAAAATTCTCTTGACAAGGAAAAGGCTACAATATTAAATTCTGTTATTCAAGACGACCAAGCAACTAATCCCGACTCTTTTAATGTCCACAACAAATTCAGCCCATGAAGCAAAGCAAAAATTTTTTTTATAATAATTTCACCCCAAGAAAAGCAATACTGCCACTGGTGCGCAGGGGGTTACAATGAAAGAAGAAAGAAGACAGAAAAGAAAACGGTGCAGGTGATTTTGTAGAAAGGGTAAGAGAGAGGCGGAAGTCAATGAGATAGAAAATGGCAATTGATAGTGCATTTAAACTTTTAGAGATTGTAGCTGTCAAGGAAGTAGACATGAGGAAGGGAGTTTTACAAACGGGAAGTACGAGAAAATAAACTGAAGAGTAGAAGTGGTGGTTACATTAGCCTATTTTGACGGTAAAGGGGTGGGACTTAGTTGCCAATCTAGTTGCACGGGTAAATTCATGAGGGCAGGGGACCAGGGAATGAAGCTCGTCTTAGCAGAGGCTGTGACAGAGAGAAGCCACATTCCGTCGGTGAGAATATTGCTGAATGCGAGTTGTTAAATCAGGACCGATTACATTACAGGGGGTAAACACGACTTACGACAAACTTCCGTTCCTACGATAATTCCTAACGCGATTTTCCGAGTAAGTCGAAATTTACCCGCGATTTTCTTTGAATAGGCACATACATTACTCCTCTATACTAACGTAATAGTAAAGTAATAATCAAGGACATAACAATTCATTTTTATATCTTCTTCTTTATGCGCCGTGTCCTTTCAGGACGTAGGTGACCATGGACTTCCCTTGTCGCTCTTAACTTTTTTCCTCTACCAAACCTTACTCAGCTATCCACTTGCTCAAGCCCATCAAGTATGTCTCGCACCGCTTTCCCCGTCTCTCTTTCTCTCTATCTATCCTGTGGATATTAGATTCTCTAAGCCTTTTTTCTCATTATTTGTCTCAGAAATCTCAGCTGTCTCTTCCTAGTGTATAAGTTTCCTTTTCGTTTGCATCGTCTCTCAAACTTCGTTGCTCACATGTTCGATCTATGGTCTCCTCAGCATCCTCCCCTAGAACCACATTTCTATTGCTTCGAGTCTTTCCTTAAACAAAAATTAGTGCGAAAAATAAAGACCATCATTTTCCAAGACTTTCTTCCATCGATCTGCAAGCTTTCGGATCTGGTCAAAGTACCATTCAGCCGGCTTCGAATCAAAGAATTCTTGACATGCTTTCTCAACTTCATCAAACGAGTCGAATCGGCAGCCTTTCAGAAAGTGTTGTATTGAACGGAAAAGGCCGTAATCTGATGGAGCACAGTCAGGACTGTAGGATGGATGTGGCAGAACTTCAACGCCGTCCAGCTCTTCAAACTTGTATTTGGTCTTATTGGCGGCGTGTGGCTTGGCATTGTCCTGCTGCATCAAAGCGCGCTTTCGGTTGATCAGAGCCGGGTACTTTTGCTTCACCTTTTCATAGACCTGCTCAAGTTGCTGACAGTAATGTTCGGCACTGATGGTACGACCATTCGAAACCAACTCAAAATGCGCGATTCCTTCAAAGTTCCATCAAATGCACAATATGACTTTCTTGCCGAATCGATCTTGTTTTGGAACCGACGGTGTCTCTTGCCCTTTCTGAACCCATCGCTTGTCTCGATTGTGCTGGACCAGATAAACTCATTCCGCAAGTGTTTACGAACTTTTCGGACAACCTAATATAATGCATATAATAAAATAAAATTGTTTTAAGCTGCGAGTATATTTATTGCCAATAATGCGATCTTGTCTCATTTGTAGTATTCGAAAACAGCATCAAATATGTGAAAGAAAAAAAATCTCGTTTGTTTTTTATTAATCAGGAATATATTTATAGTTTAAGAAAATGTTCTTATCTTTTACAAGGAATTTATACAGGTTGAGATGGATAAATTGTTGTCTAGATTATGCAAAAATGAAGATAACACTGACTGAGTATATTTATTCAATAAAAACGCCATTGGCTTCAATCACGGCCTCCAGAAGACTTCGAAATCTCTTGCGTCTCTCCTGAACAGTCTCCTGGTATAAGCTAGAAAGAGCTAGCATAATCCTTGCATTCAGTTCATCTTTGGTGTTAAAAGGAGTTTTTTCGGGTGAGGGGTCTCTCTCGCTCAGCTGTCATTCAAACATAATATTGATGGAGGCTGCAGTCTTGGGATTTAGGTGGTCAGATGTAAGGGGTAATGTGGTCGGAGAAATTGTCTGACAGCTATGATCGGGTTCATTATGGTCTTTCAGCAGCCACCTAAGGCAGCCCTATCTTCTTAAGGCACTTGATGTAGGCTTCCGTGTTGAGTCTGAGGCCCTGTGGGAAGATGAATGGAGACATAACGTTTCCATGACTCTTGATTAATCCAAACACCTTCTTAATCACCATTAGACTCATGCAACTCTTTCCGAATCCTCTGCACTATTCCCAGATTAACAAACAAACGCTCTGCAATCTTCATATTAGCGCTTTCCGGTGGAAATGTCAAGCAGTTCAGCATACTGTTTCTAAATTTCTGGCGGAGTGTATTACGTCATGGTGTTCTTTTTCTCACAAGAGGTGGACAACTGACCCTTTATTCTGCAGTTGACAAAATAAAAAATAAAAGTCAAAGGCGCATGCGTAAATTAAATATAAACGTGCAACAATTTACCTATCGCACCCTGTGAGTTTTAAACCACACTCAAAAGACTTAAACTAAGCAAATGGCCAATGTTTTTTTTTTTCTTTTCAGGGCGTTTAACAATATCTAATTTCACATCCATGATGACAGCTTTCCTATTCCTTGAAGCACTGCCATCTATGCTTCGGAAACATGATGAAGGGCAATAAACACAAAACGAAAGACATCAAAGACGAAATGCACAACTAACTTTTTTACTGATAAAAATCATACTAATCAACTAATAGGAGAAGAGGACATTTTATAAGTGAGAATTGAAACTCGGCTCTACGATTTCCAATTCTGCTATCCTTTACACCACCTGCACATCTAAGCGGTCACCCATCGGTTGTCGTACGGGATTGGGTGTCTAAACGTAATATGGCCGCAAATGCTGTTGGTCTATGTGCATATCATCAACATTATTGTTATTTCACAACTGGACAAATGTCTTTACTAAGACCCTCCATGATTACAGTGAATTTACTATTCTTACCCATGACATACAAGTAAACCCCTCTATTTTATCTGTTCATTTTTATCTGGTCTTTTTCCTATTGCATTTGCTATCCAATAGGCAACAATCAAGCCATATTTTGCTACCTATTATTTTTTTCTGGTTAAGTGTCCCGCCTACCTCTATTTTGTCGTTTAATTATTTCTATAATACCTCTTAACTTTGTTACCTGATCTATGTTAATTTTTTTTTACTAATTCTCATCCAATATTAGGCCCAAGAGAGACTCGACGTTGAGGGTTACTGTGTAGTATAGTATAAGCCTGAGAAAAGATAAGTAAGGTTCATGTAAACATGTAAAAAGATAACGGTTAAGCCTACACTTAAAAAGGTCAAGATTGTAGTGATCGGGAAAACATCCTGCTGGGAAACTGTTCCACAAAACAGCTGTCCTTGGAAAAAAGCTGTTCCAGTTGAACCTATTTCTTATTAACGTGTATCAAAGAAGGGATAAGAGAAGGATGAGAACACTGGTGTGAAGAGTGCTGCATGAGAGCAGAGTGGAAAGGTAGAAGAACATTATATATTATTATACAAGGGTTGTCAAAAAAAGAATGCGACTCAAGAAGATAATGGAATTCCACAGGCGGTAAGTGCAAGAAAAGAAGCTCATAGAGTAAAAGTTACGATTACATTTGATTGTTTTCACTATAAAAGGGACCTAGTTGCTAGTCTAGTAGCTCGAAAAATTCATGCAGATAGAGCACTAAGGAGCTAAGCTCATCAGAGCAGAAACCGTGAAAGTATTTGTAGAAGAGACAGAGGGAAGCCGCATTACGTCGGTGATAAAGTGACTGGAGTTGAGCTTCCAGGTCGAGATCGAATATTTTTTCTTTCTGTTTTCATGTTGTTTGACTAGTTGTATCATCCAGTCCTTTGTTGTTTCTATGTATGTTAGTAAGTCAATAGTAGTTGCCTTGTATGACAATTCTAGCTGAATAAGACCTCTTCCACCTTCTTTACGGGGTATGTATAGACGGTCTATATCAGCCTTTGGGTGATGCATCTTATGCTGAGAAAGAAGCTTTCATCCATTCGCCTGATGCCGTTTAGTTTAAGTTGTTGAAACTATATTGGACAACTGGGATGGCAAGGCTATTAATGGCTATAGTTCTGTTCTGAGAATCAATTCAGTTTTTAATATCAGTCGTAGTCTTCTATAGTACTCTTTAAGCACTATTTCTTTCATTTTTTATGGTGAATTTTTTCACTCCCATTTACACCTAGGTATTTATAAGCTTCTTCTGGCTCTAAATCTTTTATTGTTACAGCAAGATCTAAGCTAACTGAGGATGTTTGTTGTAGCGATCCACGTAAAACTGTAGCTTTAGCACATTTATTTAAATTGAATTTCATTCCAATGTCTTCGCTGAAGCATTTTACAGTTTGCAGGAGACATTACAGCTCATTATCATTCTTAACATACAATTTTAACTCATCCATGAAAAATAAATGGTTTATTTTCTTTTGGGCTATTTTATAACCACATTCTGTCTTGTTAAGTTGACTGGTTAGTGCTATTAATGATATGCAGAATAGTAAGGGAGACAAAGTGTCACCTTGAAATATACCTCTTTTGATGTTTATTTCACCAGACTTATAGGTTCCCTTTATATGATTGAGGTAAAGTGTTGTTTTCCATATCGACAAACATTGTTTGATGAAATTGATGATGACGGGTGATATCTTGTATATATTCAAAGGCTTTAAGATCCAGGAATGTGGTACACTATCGAATGCCTTACGATAATCTATCCAGGCAGTACTAAGATTTTTCTTTGCATTGTAGCAATTTTCCAGGATTATACTGTTAATAAGTAATTGGTCTTTACATCCGTAACAGCCACGTTTGCCCCTTTTTGTTCAAGCGGTAGTGTGCCATTTCTTTCCAAGAAGAAATATGTCTGTTTTGTTAAAATAGATGTTAATAGTTTGTATGTTGTCGGAAGGCATGTAATTGGTCAGTAGTTTTTCGGGTTGTTTGTGTCACTATTCTTGGGTAGAAGAAATGTAATTCTTTTGGTCATCCATGCAGGAATTTTAGTGGGATCGTTAACCATTTCTTGAAGTTCTTTGGCTAGTTTTTTATGTGCTGTATTTAAATAGTATAGCCAAAATTTAGGAATTTTATCTATTCCTGGGAATTTCCAATTGTGTGCTTTTTTCAGTGCACATTTAACATCCTCTTCTGTAATTCCAGCCCATATCTGTTCTGGTTTATTTTTCATTCGTTCTATCTCTTGCGCAATCCAATCTATTTCTTTGTTATGTTCTTTAGGGCAAGCCCATATTTTTTCCCAGAACTGTATAACTTCTTCCATTTTTGTGGGGACTGTCACTTCAATTCTTTTTTTACCTATTTCCCTGTAAAATTTCTTTGCATCGGTTTGAAAAATCTAGTTTTGTCTGTAGAATCTTGATCTTTTCTCATAGCGTCTTATTCTTTCAGCCTTCAGTTGTATTGTTTGCTTTATTTTTTCATTAGTTGATAGGACTTCATTTTTATTTCTAATGTTGTATTTTCTTTCGACTCTTCTGCTTTTTCTAGTTCTTACATTTATTCCTCTTGTCAGTTCATCGAGTACTGATAGGTTAATTCTAAGTTGTTCGATTTCTATTTCTATTTTTATTTTCCAAGGTGGATCTTCATGTCTGCGAGACTGCCTTGTTTTTAATTTGATATTCAATTTTTTGTTACTGCTATTGCTGATGCATATATTGCTTCATTGAGATTTATATGAGTGTCTTCTTCATCTAAAATTAATTTGAGTGCTGCATTGTAGAGCTTAATAGTTTCGAGGTTATGCTTTATTGGTTGTAATTTGGGGAGTTGTTCTCGTTCCTCCATTGAAATATTTTGTATCTGACTTATATGGTTCTTGATTTCTTCCTTGGCTTCTTGTATACTGTTCTTGTTTTCCGTAAAATAATTCTATTCAATGTGTTTTGAACTCGTTTTATTGCCGTCTTGTAACTGACTCAGATAACACCTTTCCATCACTTTTAAATTGACAGCATTATCTTTTTTTTTAATCGTGTCACCCCAAGCAATGTATTCCACTGCCACTATAGCGCAGGGGGTTACATAGAGCGATTGGGTATGGAAAATGTCAGAAGGAGGGTGGTAGACGACTTAGGATGTACATAGAGAGAGAGAGTTGGAGAGAGTGGGTGTGAGTTAGTGTGTTAGGAGGTGTCTATTGACCTTACATTTAAACTCCTGGAGGTTGTAGCTGTCAGGGAAGCAAGCATGCGGTAGGGAATTCCACAGGCGGGAAGTGCGAGGAAAGAAGCTGTTAGAGTAGAAATTGCGGTTACATTTCATCGGTTTCACTGTAAAAGGGTGGGACTTAGTTGTCAATCTAGTATCTCGTGCAAATAAGAGATTGATACCGACTTGGCTAGCCGCCTGCAGTATCTCTCTAACCGGCGTGACGTGGCTTCCCTGTGCCTCTTCAATAAATACTTTCATGGCTTCTGCTCTGACGAACTTACAGATTTTTAAGTGGTCTTAAATTTTTGATCAGAAGTGTATACGGTTATAGATCTAGCTGCAGAATTTTCAGGGCCATCATTAGGATTATCCTGGTTGTGGGGACCTGAAGATTCATTGTTTGTGTAGGAGTTTGTTCCTATGGCAGATTTTTCGACCTCAGGTATGTTCCCTCCTAAAGGACGGGCTCCCTGTTTATCCACTGGAAGAGCCATACTGGACTTTTTATTTCTATTTGTAATTCTCATATATTTCCCACGAGTGACACACGGGTCCAAAAGTCCACCCAAAATTGCCCGGCACGTTGGGTAACGGTCTTTTACAAACAGGGTCCCGAGGCCTGTAGGGGATCGTTTGTGACCTCATAACGCAGTAGCTATTCACTCCTCGGCACGGTTAACACCTTGAGTTGCGGGTTGTTGTTCGGAGTTTTCCTTCTCCTAAATGGGTTGCCACGCGACAGCTGAAAGAGACGCGATTGGAATTCAAAGAGAAAGACAATGGTTTAAAAAAAAGAAAAAAGGCTTTGGCGTAGCAGCCGCTCAACGAAACAAAACATCACTACACTAGAATATTTTGTTAAAAAAAAAATTTGCTACTATCCCTAGTTCTTGTAACAAAAATAATTAAGAAAAATTAATAGAAAAAAAAAGTTGACATACGTTTAAGTTTATTAATTCTGTGAGATTTAAAATAAAAATAATAATTTGTTCGTCCACTGTATATTCAGTTATTTTTTCATTAAAGTCGTCAAAAATAGGGTTATTGAAGTAAAATAAATTAAATAAGTAAATAAAATCAATAAATAAATAAAAATATATATATCAATAAATATGTATTCTTTCTAAAAAAAAGAATATCGTAGAATTATAATCAAACTTCTTTTATTATTATTATGTCATTTTTCATCATATTTCGATTTCTGCTTTGGTCTCACTACCAACCAAGTCTGCGGGGAGACCTAAGGCAGGTAGTGGCGTGTTGTTATGGTTCCATTTCATGTTTTTCTATCTTCCCTATCATCTCCAGCATTACATAGATAAAGTTTTCCTTAGTGTGTGGGCTGTACTTAATAAGACAATTTTTTGTATATCTCTTAAGCTGGGGTTTCCAGGGATTCTTTCAATGTGTTGTTTTGTTCCATTTTTTATCATTCCAAGTGCACCTACTATCACTGGCACAACTCTTGTTTTCAATTTCCACATTTTTTCTATTTCAATTTCCAGGTCTTTATATTTTGACAGTTTTTGAAATTCCTTGATTGCTATGTTACAATCCGCTGGACAAGCCATATCAATTAATAGACAAGTTTTCTCCTTCTGGTTTTTAACAATAATGTCTGGCCTGTTTGCTTCAATTTTTCTGTCTGTGTAGATGGTGTAATCCCATAGAATGGTTACATCTTCTATTTCTGTAACCGGTGCTGGGTGATGTTCATACCAGTGTTTGCCTACAGCTTTTCCATAATGTTTGCATATTGCCCAATGTAAATATTGCCCAACTCTATCGTGGCGATTTTTATATTCATTTGGGGCAAGCACAGAACAGCCTGAGATTAGGTGGTCTATTGTTTCTTGGTGTTTATCACAAAACCTGCATTTTGGATCCATATTATTATGCATAATATTTGCCTGAAAGTTTCTCGTGAAAAGACTTTGGTCTTGTGCTGCAAGAATAAAGCCTTCAGTTTCAGACTTTAATCCAGATGCACGTAACCATCGATGAGTATTAACTTTGTCAACATTGGATTTATTGGCACGTACTGGATATTGGCCATGCAGAGGTTTGTCTTGCCAGCGCTGTTTCATTTCCTTTTCACAAATGGACCAGGCTTGCCTCCCAGAGAGTAAAACACTACGCCTCCTTGGTCTCACACTTTCATCGGACCTCAAGTGGAATGACTATATCGAATCCATTGCTAAATCCGCTGCTATGAAAGTCGGTTCTCTGTGCGGGCCCTGAGGTTTTTTTCCGTCTGAATCTATCCTGCACATTTATAAATCTACCATCCGCCCGTGCATTGAATACTGTTGCCATATCTGGTCGGGTGCCCCTGCTATTCTCCTTGGGCTTCTCGACAAGGTACAGCGGAGGGTCTGTAATGTGATCGATACCGACTTAGCAGACCGCCTGCAGTCTCTCTCTCACCGGCGCGACGTGGCTTCCCTGTGTCTCTTCTATAAATACTTTCACGGCTTCTGCTCCGATGAACTTAGATCACTGGTGCCCCCTAGGTTCGAATTTGCACGAGATACTAGATTAGCAACTAGATCCCACCCTTTTACAGTGAAACCGATAAAATGCAATCGCAACTTCTACTCCAACAGTTTCTTTTCTCGCACTTCCCGACCGTGGAATTCCCTTCCACATGACTGCTTCCCCGACGGCTACAATCGCCAGGAGTTTAAATGTAAGATCAATAGACACCACCTAACAAACTAACTCGCTTCCATTCTTTCAAACACTCTTCCCACCCACCCAACTATCTATCACCCCCCTTCTGACATTTCCTATATCTAAACACTCTTTCTATTTACCTTCCCCTATGTAGCCCCAAGCGCAATAGTGACAGTGAAATGCCTTGCTTGGGGTGAAATGATTAAAAAAAAATCTTCTATTCCATGTTAACTTTAACAATGTTTTTAACCATACAACCGCTCTTGCTCTAATCGTGCCATCCATCCACATAAACTTTTTCATCCCCACCTCTTCTTTTTGCCCTCGATACGTTCCGTGTGTGTCAAGCCCTCCTGTTCCAAATAAGTACCCCATAAAATTATGTTTGTCTTTTTTTATGATTTTGAATATATGTGTCCTTTTTGTTTCCCTTTTCTCTAAAGCTTCCTCGTTGGTTACATAATCCATCCATGGTATTCTCAGCATCCTTCTGTATAACAACATTTACCTCCAGACTTATCTGTCAGAAAGTTGTCTAGTATCTCATTCCCATATAAGAAGGTTGATATGACATAGCAGTTGAGCATTTTTTACTTTGTTTCTAACAAAATGTTCCTCTTTCTTAATATTTTACTTAATTAGTAAGATGACATCATTTGCTATTTCGATATGCCTTTCAATTTATGAGTCATAATTCATAGTTTCATATTTTTGGCTTTTTATCTTACTGACACCCATACATACCGCCTTCTTACAATTGAACGTTATTCCTTTCTTCTCGTTTTCCTTTACTACCCTGTCCAATAGATTCTGCAATCTTCCTTCTGTGTATGTTATCAAAAACAGCGTCATCTTCATCTTATTATTGTTAAGACTGCGCCCATCTATAATAAATCCTGATAAGATCGGTACCTCACTAGAAAGCCTTGCATCCTAGTTTTTCAATTTATATATATATATATATATATATATATATATATATATATATATATATATATATATTCTACTCTTTCCATGTTTATCTTTTTTTCTACTCTTCCTAATTTCGTTTTTTTTTTTTTCCTCATGCTTTTTTTTAATAGTTTACTTCCAGGTTTTCAATTATATCTCTGTCAGTACTAACAATCATATCTCTTCTCTTTTTCATCAGTCAAGAATTGATTTTGAGTTATCTCCCTTGGCTATTCATCTTTCCTTTCGTTTTCTCTGTTGTTTCGGCCGCTTCCTTAATTATACTTACCAATTTGCTAATCATATTTTCGATGTTATTTTCGTTATTCCACGAAACCTGGGATATGCTCTTGATTTCTACCAGAAATTCGGTTACGTTCTCTTTGAACTCATTAGGATATATTTTCTCTCTGAGATAATTTTGGTTCCTTTCAGTTTTAAAGAAAATTTGTCTATGCAAGCTGCCATTCAAAGATCGCTTCCTATATGATTTGTTCATGAGGTCTTTGGCGCTGTTGGCATTGTCAGTAATTATGTGATTATCAATTTCATTATTGTATTTCCATTTCGATTTTTCCAAGTCAATTTACAAGCTCTTCACTTTTTAAAATAATATAATCGTATAATTTTGCTTCTTCCTCCGTTAGTTAGTAAGTGCGTTACGTCAGATAATTAGGGTATGACTAGTGCTTCATCCAGTAGCAAGACCACTGATCGAGAGATTAGATGTCGTGAGAAGTCTGTTGCCACACCTCAATTGCAGTTGTTTTTTCAGGTACACCCTGACCCAGAGTGGTAGAACATATGAGGGTCCCATCTATGAGTAAACTAGCAGTACAGGCCGGCGTTGCTCGGGTGTAATGAAAGATTTAAAACTAATCCATGGTCCTGGAGCTCAGACTCTTTGGACGTTGGCACGAAAGACTAAAAAGCAATAGTTGTTTCCAGTTAAAGCAAAACCGTAGACTGAAAGAAAAATAAATGGATGTAAGTCAAATTTTGATTTCCTGGTATCGATATCAAATAAGCTTTTTTCGTCGTAATCTGAAATTTGAAGGCTAAATAAGTCCTCTGAGTAAATGGTATCATGGCTGAGACTAAGAATTACAATTATACCTACTTAGAGCCAAACCCGAAGCAAAAACTAAAATAAAAAGAAAGAAAAACTACAGACATACAGGCAGATAAACAGACAGACACAAACATCTTGCCTTATATATATATATATATATATATATATATATATATAATCGATTTTCTGCACTATTGTAAGAACTGCAACCTTGAAACTTCTGAATATCGTTTCTTATGTTTTTGTCTATGAGTGTATCAAATTTGATTAAAATCGGACCATTCATTCTATAAACCGATTTTTTTGATTATCGATTTTCGATATTTATCAGGGGTACCTCGACCCTAAGAAAAAAACCTAGCTAAGAACACTCGTTGATGCTTATAGTACAACTGTGTAAATTTTCCAGAAAATCGGTTCAGCCGTTTCGGAGTCTATAGGTAACGGACACACACACACACAGACACACAGCACAGACAAAGTTCCATTTATAAATAAGTTTAGATAAAGACTGCATTCCGCAAAAAAAGAAGTATAAAAGTCTAAAAAATACAAGCAATATATATATAAAATTACCAACAATACAATTTTAAAGTAAATGACCAGCAATATAGTAGAATTACTAACAATACATTTTATAGCAAAATGATCAAAAATAAATTTCATTTTTAGTTGAAGCCATGAAACTGTGTTCAAAATATTTAGATTTCGGTACTAAATAACCCATAGAGGTTGATATGCTGCTATACAAAATCATTAACCAATCAATTAGCATAAAAGAACTCTTTCATGACATTAATCCATATAATATTATACAATTTCTTAAAGAAACCAAACTGTAATCCAAAATGAAATGTCTGCTTAACATAAAGTACACATATCAGCACCTCTAGTAATTCTGCCCACGCAAACATGTATCTGCACAAAAGCTGAATCTCATTTACCACGTATTCTATTGTGAAAGCAAAATAACATAGATCATGTTTTTTATTATTTCAAAGCTCCTAAGAAGGTTAACTTTCCGGCATTTAATGATCCATAAGGACTTGATATGCCGTTAAACAAGCAAATCAAATCAAGCTCAGATAGATACAGAACCGTGTCGATTATATTGCGAGGAAATACGGAAGAAAATGATATATACGAAACTATGTTACGGAAATTAACGAATTTTAACGAAACTTGGTTATAAGCAACCGACAATTTGTAATGAATTATTTTCAACATTATTTTTACCGATATTTAAGTAGATATTCTGTTTTTAATTAAACAGTATTTTATATTTATATCTACCGGCCTGATTATTTTACGATAAATTTTATTTCGAAAATGTGTGCTATCCAGCAGGATTCGAACCTGCGACCCCTATTTACATAGGGGAAGCTACCATTTGATCTGGTACTGTCTTAACCACTCGACCATGAATAGCCTCTTGATCAGACAAGGTTTTTATCATGCTTATATAACACAATCTTCGATCTACCGTAAACAAACCATATCTGCTCTGAAATGTATCGTAAATGTCAACAAATGTAAACATGTTACGGAAATTAACGAATTTTAACGAAACTTAGTTATAAGCAACCGACAATTTGTAAAGAATTATTTTGAATAAATATATAAAATATATATTTATATATATTTATATAATTTATATATATATTTATATATATATAAAATACTGTTTAATTAAAAACAGAATATCTACTTAAATACGAGTATCGGTAAAAATAATGTTCAAAATAATTAATAAGAAACAATGTAAGTGTAAATACGTGAGTGAAAGAAAAGAAAGAAAGAAAGAAAGAAAGAAAGAAAGAAAGGGTAATAATCCTCTCATACTTTTAACGTGTGCTTCAATGAAATGGAAATCTGTGTCAGTTTCGAATCTTTTCGTTTGTACTCTCTTACTTCTTTAAATAATAACCTGAATTCATAGTTATGCTTGTTACTTCAATACTTTGCTGATGTTGTTAAGGCCAAATATTTTACAAAACAATAATTGAAATCCCACAGTTATTTTATAGTCATCAAAATCACGATGAGATGATTAAATCAAGAAATTATGATTCATTTAAAAAATGCAAACAGGAAGACCGAGATATTTCCACGGATACTGCTAGTTGTCATAAATTTCTTTCTGAGGTGATTCAATTCTCTTCTCTATTCAAATTTTCCTACAGTAAATTTCACTTTATCTTTGCTAGTTTTAAAATTATTTGATGCACGAGGTTATAGATACACTTACTTGACGAAAGAGTGCCGAAAATTTCTTGACCCGAACCACTTCCCAAAATCTGATCAAAGGGCCATCTTTTATTTTCATTTATTTATTTCTAAGGGATTCTTGTTAGAGTCGTGACCTTTTCAGGTCCCTCTCATACACTTGTTTTAACAGTTATACAGTGAAACATCGTCGTCGTCTTCTTCTATGTGCCTTGTCCTTCACGGACGTAGGTGATCATGGCCTTCCACGTTTCCCTGTTCCTGGTGGCTCTGAGCACACTTTCTCCTGTACCACCACGCAACCCCCGTTCTGTCATCCACCTGCTCAGGCCATTCAAATATGTTATCCGCTGCTTACCACTGTCTTTTTTTCCTTCTATCTGACCTGTTAGTATCAGGTTCTCCAAGCCCTCCCTCACTGCATGCCTCAGGAACTTTAGTTGTCTCTTCCTGATGCTCAATATTAATTTCCTTTTTGTTTCCATCTTTTCCAAAACCTTATCATTTCTCACATGCTCGGTCCACGATATCCGCAGCATCCTTCTGTAGAACCACATTTCAACTGCTTCCAGTTTTTCCTTCATCTTTGATGATATTGTCCAGTATTCACTGCCATATTGAAGAACTGACATCACATAGCAATTCAGTACTTTCTTCTTTGTTTCTAGTGAAAGAATTTGCCAAATGCCGAAAGCTTTAAGTTCAAGAGAATTGAGTACATCATTTTCTACGACGAACATTACCCAATAAATAATGCTTTATCTATTTGCTTAACACAAAACTTTCTTAGATTACGTGATAGAAAGTTGTTTCTTTTTTCAGGTTGAATGACTGGGGCATTTCTCAGATTGAGTGACAGACCGCCATTTCAGATTAATCTCATATTAAATGACAATGTTTTTTTTTCCCTTCAGACTGAGTGTCGAATAGCGATTTTATTTTCGAATTGAGTGACAATGATCTTTTTTCAAATTGAATAAAACATTATGGTCATTCTCAGATTGAGTAACAGACAATGATTTCGCAAGATTTAGCAACAGACCGAGGTGATTCTCGGATTGAGTGATAGACTGTGCTCACTCTCAGATTGACTTAGAGACGGTGGTCATTATCAGATTGAGTGGCAGACAGTAATTTTGTTAGACTTAATGAGAGACTTTGTTACCCTTCTTATATCTGTTTCTCGCTTAAAAACAAATTTTTGGTCTGTTTGTCTGCCTGTCTGTCTCTCTATATGTTTGACAATAATTCCTTTTCTTTCATTCACTGTGATTTCCCAGTATAATGAAATGTTTCTGTTGGAATCTTTTGACATTAAAATATTAATCTCTGGGAGCTTACGGCCTATCACGTTGAATACACCGGGTCTCGCTCGATCACCGAAGTTAAGCAACACTGAGCCTGGTCAGTACTTAGATGAGTGACCGCTTGAGAATACCAGGTGCTGTAAGCGTATAGTGACGGATGTGCGTTGTTGTGCAGTGGATAATCGGCTCGGAAAGAGAAATTGGTGAGCCGAGTTCGAATTCCAGTTGAATACCCTGCATTCACTTAAGCACTGGTACCCTTGGGAAAGGTATTAATCCGTCATTTCCCTCCAGTTATGGGTTAAATAACAAGGATCGGACTTGGGGACCCTGCTCTTAAAAACAAATCCCAATGAGTCTTGATAAAAGAAAAATGAATTATTAGATACAAAACTTCTATAAACAAAAATAAATTGTTGAAAGAAAAAGGTATTACCAGCAATAAATAAAATTTAGTTGGTCAATAAATGACCCGCCGAGGTTGATCTGCCATAAAAACAAAACAACCAAAATTAATCTCTGGTGATTTTTAAGCTGACAACAGACGAACTTAGTTGGCAACACACAAGAGATATATGTCATGAATATCTACACTACTGGGTACGTAAAGTCATGAATTGTCCATTTCTCTGGACATATAACGTTTATATTCTTCAAGAGTTGTCTATTCGTCTGTTATATAATCGAAGTTATATCCTCCATAATACCATAAAATGTTTTATCTCACAACCTCTGGAAATATTAAAAAGAAAAGAAAAATAAAGCTACAAGGAACACAAATCGGAAAGAAATTGCAGTACCCTGTCTCCACATAATACTAAGAAGGTTAGAAAACAGTTTAACAGAAATTCTGAAAAAAAAAAAAACAAAGATATTCACTGAATTTGAGGTGAGGATTAGCGAAGCTAGTCTAGTTAACCATAACTACAGAGTAGTGAGTCTGATACCCGCTGGATGCACGATATAAAATTGAAAGATAAATAAGCCAGTAAGGATTGAAATGTGTTGCGTTCTGTGTTGTCTCTAGGTCGCTACGGTACTCCATAAAATGGAATCAGCAAAAAGGACCATTTCTTTTTCTTATTCATTTCATTACGGGACAGTGGTGACAGCTTGAATTCTAAGAGGCAGCGAGAGAAATGACGTCACAGGAACGCATGTTGTCTCAGTGTCCCTTCGCAGGTGGTCTTAGCTGGTCGCTAACCAAAGTGTTGAAAGTCTATCGACGCTTCAAAGTTACTGCGTTCTTCTGTTGAGTTCGCACTGTTTTAGACTTATATTCTAAACCCAGACAAAGCAATCCACTCCTATCAGAATCTTCTTCTTCTTCTTTTATGTGAAATGTCCTTTCAAGACGTAGGCGATCATGGCTTTCCACATCTCTCTGTCCCTGGTGGCTCTTAGCACGCTTTCTTCTGTTGCACCGTGCAACCCTCGTTCCGTTATCCACCTGATCAGGTCCTTCAAATATGTTATCTGCTGCTTTCCTCTGTCTCTTTTTCTCTCTATCTGACCTGTTAGTAACAAGTTCTCCAAGCCCTCCTTCCTAATTGCATGTCCCAGGAACTTTAGTTGTCGCTTCCTGATGCTCAGTATTAATTTCTTTTTCGTCTTCATCCTTTCCAAAACTTTATCATTGCTCACATGCTCGGTCCATGATATCCGCAGCATCATTCTGTAGAACCACATTTCAGCTGCTTCATGTTTTTCCTTCATCTTCGAAGATATTGTCCAACATTCACTGCCATGTTGAAGAACCGACATCACATAGCAATCCAGTACTCACCTCTTTGTTTCTAGTAAAACTGTCCTGTTTCTGCTTCTTTCGCCATGCCATTTCGCCTTCGGTTCTCAGTGTCACACTTTCCATCTTCTGTTAGAACACTTCCTAGGTATTTAAATTTCTGTACCTGCTTGATTTTAGAGTTCCTCACCTGTAATTGGCATTTTGGGCTGCCCTTTTGGCTGATGACCATGCATTCGGTTTTCTTACAGTTTATTTGTCGTCCTTTCTTGTCACTCTCTTCAGCTACCTTCTGTAGGAGGTCTTGTAGTTTCTGTCTGCTATCAGCACTGTATCATCTGCGTACCTTATATTGGTTAAATTGTGGCCTCCTATGACGAATTCTGGCATAACTTCTAGGGTTCTCAGAATAGTCTCGCTGTATAAGTTGAATAGATCCGGTGAAAAGACGCATCCTTGTCTTACGCCCCTTTCAATCTTAGTATAATTGCTGAATTCGTTACCTGTCCGTATGCAGGCTGTTTTGCTGTCAGTAGAGATTCTTGATTATTCTTAGGTCTTTCCCAAATATGTCGAGGCTGCCAAGCATTTCCATCAATTCTTTGTGGTGTATTTTGTCAAACGCCTTTGCATAATCAATAAAACATAGGTACAAGTCCTTCTTCATTTGTATTACCCTTTCAAATTTGCAGAAGTAGAAAAACTGAGCAGGCATAATAAAGTAGACATTCATAAAGAAATAAAAGAACTGACAGGAAAAAAAACCCTGCTCTTCAACAGGATGTATAAAATCCAAGGATGGAACAATCATGTTGGAGAAAGAGGAAATACTGCAACGATGGAAAGAATATATAAAAGATTTTTTTCTATCAGAATACTACACCCATAAAACACTCCTGGCTAATCGCTAACAATTCTGGTCCTGGCCTTCGTATTCTGTGAAAAATGTCATATAATCACTCAACTATTTCTGTTGAGTAGCTATTTCGATATTTACTGTGTTCCATACAAAATTTGGTATTAAAGAGACCAACAAGGGTACAGCCAACCAACCAAACATTTTTAAAGAGTAGTGAGTTATATCCTCATACAGAATTCGAAATTAACTAACTCAACAAGGGTTCAAACGTTAAATTAGACGTTTCTTTATATATATATATATATGTGTGTGTGTGTGTGTGTGTGTGTGTGTGTGTGTGTGTGTGTGTGTGTGTGTGTGTGTGTTGTAGTGCAGTGGTTGGCAGTTCCAAACGAGAAATTAGGAAAGCTAAGTTCAAATTCCAGTTGATTTCGCTTACACCTGGAAAAGGTATCAACCCGTCGCCTCTCCCTCTGTCTATGGGCTAAATAGCAAGACATATTGGATTTTATAGCCTTGGTTGGTAACCAGTCTACCGCAGAAAGTAATGCCTACCTACTGTGCGAAAATTTTCTGCATAGTCCGTCATGTCTCTTTCGGGACATGATCGCCCAAGCATATATCACTTATGGCACTTAACTGACAGAGTGAACTATATATATATATATATATATATATATATATATCCATGTGCAAATTAATTAAAACAACTGTTTTAGTTTCCTTTCTTTCGCCATGCGGTTAGTTTTAGTCCCACTATAATCACAGAGTGTTAACGATTTCTATTTTTTTCCTCCGATTAGGACATTTGCATTTTTGTGCAGTAATATGAATCTATTTTTGGGGTGTATGAAAAAATTTGACCTTGAAAAATATTGCATCAATGATTGCATCAGATATTTATCATGCCTACTATTGTCTCGACTGTCGATTAGTTGTCCTACGGCTATTGTCTACGATGGACGTTACTCTAAGGAAGCGAATAAAAATTGTAACGCTGCACAGACGCACTGGCAAGCCTTACAAAGACATCGCGGATATTCTTAGTGTCAGCCTTTCAACTACCAGTTGTGTCATCACGGCGAACCAAAGAAACCTGCTCCATCAGTCCCAAAAAGTAAAAGAAAATGTGGTTGGAAGAGAAAAACAACGCCTAGAGACGACGTAAACGTGATCAGGGAAAGTTTGAAAGATCCTAGGAAGTCATTTTTCGTTTTGTTTCAATTAATTTTTACAATGGTGAAGGGTATATATATATATATATATATATATATATATATCCGAGTGAATAAGGAACGAAGAAAAGAAATTTTTTTACAACGTCCAAAACATTAATTTAAAACAGTGCTCGATATATAATATATAGAGCTGTGAATATTCATTATAAATTATATTTTAGAACATGTACAAATTTTTAATATATCCACTACAAATCTTACATTTGTTTCGACATTGAAACTACAATGATACATTGTAGTTTCAATGTCGAAACAAATGTACGATTTGTAGTGGATATATTAAAAATTTGTACATGTTTTAAAATATAATTTATAATGAATATATATATATATATATATATATATATATATATATATATATATATATATATATTGGGCACTTAGGCGTGGTGTAATACTTAGCAAGCTTGTCTCACTTGATCAATTACCACTGAGTAGCGAGTTTGATCCGCACTAGTAGCTCTATAATTTGTGGAGAGCTATAATTGGCTAAGTGCTGATATGGCATGATATTATATATTATATTAGGTTGTCACATAAATAATGGCTAATTTCAGAAATAATTCTATTCTGAAAAGATTAACTGTAGAAATGTTGAAATTAGTCAAAATACGAGCCTTCAGTATCTATTCACTTCTGTCATCGATCGACAAGATTATTTATTCCTCGTTGATAAAAAGTTATTAGCTGTGATGCAACGAAATCTTTGAAATCTAATTCCATTTCTGATTTGAATCTAAAAGTTTTACCATTTATTCAATGATTGAATGGTCTGTCTTTTTTTACGGGCTATCAACCTCTTGACAATTATTTCAAGCCAAAAACTATTCATAGCTTGTAAGAATTTTTCGTAGATAATAATGATTTAATGATACAACTTCTACTAATTAATCCATAGTGAGGAGAAGTGGTATATTTATACTTTTCCTAAGAGTATTTGCTCGCAAGTGAATATAACGAACCCGACTGAAATTGGAACACAACTCTCCGCTCTCCGATTCCGAGCCATTATTCATTACACTACCGAACTTCCATGCGTACAGCACTCGGCATTCCCAAGCGGTCACCCATCTACGTCATAACCAGATTCGACGTTGTTTAACTTTGGTGACCATACGAGAAACCGATATCCACTGCACCACAACGCACATACAAGTCAGTCAGTCAGTTAGTTAAGTGCCATACGTGATACACGCTTGGGCGATCATGTCTCGAAAGAGACATGACTGACTGGGCAGAAGAATATCCCGCAGTAGGTTGTCATTGCTTTCTGTGGTAGAGTGGTTGCCGACCAAAGCTATAGAACCCAATCTGTCCTGTTATTTAACCCATAACTGTAGGGAAGAGACGGATTAATACCTTTCCCAAGGGTATTTGCGCGTAAGTGAATGCAAGGAATCCAACTGGAATTCGAACTCGGCTCCCCGATTTCTCGTTCCGAGCCGATATCCACTGCACCACAACGCACATCCAAATGGGCACTGATTATATTAAGCATTACATACCACATCCCAAACGAATCTATTGCCATTCCGAGATCAGTGTACTGGTGATATGGAGGGCTATGCAACATCCATCCTCACATCGCCAATATGACCAAAGCCGTAATTCAAGAACTCGAATGGTAAGTGCTGCCTCATTCTCCATACTCTCTAAATTTGGTACTATAGGATTTTCATCTCTTTAGATTGCTTTGAACGTTTTGCGCGATTAATCTTTCAATCAATCAGTTATTTGTGCCATTCGTGATACACACTTGGGCGATCATGTCTCGAAAGAGGCATGACTGATTGGGTAGAAGATTATCTTGCAATAGGTTGCCATTACTTTCTGTGGTAGACTGGTTTCAGGCCAAGACAAAAGAACCCAACCTGTTCAGCTATTAAACCCATAGGTGGCGGGAAGAAACAAATTAATACCTTTCCTAAGGGTATTTGCGCGTATGTGAATGTATCTTTCAATAATGACGTAGAATTGAAGGCTTGGTTGGACGAATTATTTGAGAGATTTCTATCGCCGAGGCATTGAAAACCTAATTGATGGATGGTAGGAAGTCGTACACAACGACGAAGAGTTCATCATTATTGATGAATTTGTTGTTAATTTTTGTTGTTGTTGCTGTTTAGAATAAATTTGAAAAAAAAACGCTCATGAATTATTCTTCAACCCAATAGTTTATCGAAACGAGGGAAGATACTACATTTGATATTTACCCTACACTCCCACTAAAGCGAGTTGTGACACAAGGTCAGTTTTTAACGTGGGGAACCTGAACGCGTACGCTCAGGCCATTGGTCAAAAATTACCCAGCCCCGCTTATGCGGTAACTGGGTACAAAGTTGGTCTTAGCTGGTCATTGCTTGTCAAAAGCTCGTCTTAGCTAGTCATTGCTTCCCGGCCAGCGGGTAAGAAGTGGGTATCTAAGAACAGATACTACACTTTTTATTTACCCTATTCCCCTACTGGAGCGAGTTGTGACACAAGGTCAGTTTTAACGTGAGGAACCTGAGCGCGTACGCTCAGGTCATTGGTCAAAGATTACCCAGCCCCCGCTTATGCGGTAACTGGGTACAAAGCTGGTCAAAAGCTAGTCTTAGCTGGTCATTGCTTCCCGGTCAGCTGGCGAGAAGTGAGTATCTGAGAACAGATACTACACTTTGATCCTAGCCAGACATCCAAGGAATGAAGAAAAAGTCTGCTTGGTTAATGAATTGCACATGAAGAAACAGCAAATATTTCAATTACCATTCTTATTTGTATGCTTTAACTATCACATACTTTCGTGTGGCTTGATAAAGTGCTTCGTAATTTGTAGTAATAATTTTTGTTTTACTTTTGTTTTTATTTACCTTTTGCTTATATATATCTTTTTAATCCTATCACCCCGAGCAAGGCGATAAAGCCACTGATGCGCAGGGGGCTACGTAAGAGTGAAAAGATTGGAAAAGAGAAAGCCGGAAACCACATCCTAGACAAGGAACAAGGGATGAGCCTCTTCACCTGTTCAATATACGTGGGTGGAGTGTAAACCGGGCGATAGTTTAGTCTATCTACTCCAATTGAAAAAGAAAAAAGAAAAGAGTAAAAAGATTGGAAAGAGAAAGCCGGAAACCACATCCTAAACAGGGAACAAAAGATGAGACTCTTCAACTGTTCAATAGACGTGGGTGGAGTGTATATTCTCTTCACACAGACACACACACACACACACACACACCTACAGACATACATAAATTAATATATTTTTGTCATCTTTGTATCTGTTTAGGCGTGTTTGCGTATTTGGCTGCGTGCTTATTTGTGAAATTCTCTATGCATCAAACATAAAAGCCTATTTATATCAGTGAACGTCCAGCGAGATAAACGGAATATTGCTAATTAACTTGAATGACTTCTAAGAGAGCGAGAAAGGAAGAAATATGAAAGGGGAAAGAAGGGGAGAAAAAGAAGAAAGGAAAGTCAAATAAGAATTAAGAAAACGGGAAAAGAAATGGGTTAGGGAAACAAATAAAAGAGACGGAGTGAAACAAGAATAAAAGGGAAATAGAGAAAGATAGAACGAACAATGGAGTATTAAAAAGACAAATATGGCGGGGAGTTTATTTTGTTGTTTTGTTTTGGTTTTTTTTTGCTTTTTTTTTTGTTTTTTTGTTTTGTTTTGTTTTTTAATGAACGAAGGAGATATCCAAAAAGAGAGAGATAGAGAGATAGAGAGAGAGAGAGAGAGAGAGAGAGAAAGAGAGAGACCAAAAAGAAATAACAGGATGGAAGGAAGGGTAAAAAATGAACAGACCATATAGAATCGAAAAGAGAAATAAGACAAAGAAGAGAGATACAGATAGAGATTAAATGATAAAGCAGCAAAAGAGAGTGAAGAAAAAAGAAAGAGAGGAACGAATAGAGCATGAGAATGTGATGAAAGGAGAGAAGAAATAAAAAGATAATAAAGGAGAAAGAGGAAAAATAAAACGATAATAAAGAGAAAAAAGAGAAGCGGAATTGGAGAGAAAAGAAAGTGGGGGGGGGGGCGGAGAAAGAACCAAATAAGTCTAGTGTATAATGTCATGTTTAATCGTTGAACATAAAGACAAAGAGGTTTTTTTGTCTTCAGCTATTTGGAAAAGATAAGCTATACTTGAGAGTTCCTTAACGCAGAATTCGTTCTTCTTTTCTCTTCCAATACATTAACCACTCTTATCTAGATTTTCATTCATAGGCAACCTTTCGTTAAATGACCCAAAATGCCCGTTCCAACTGCAGAATCTAATGTGCCATTTATGGGAATATCATGCATCCCATTCTACAAAGGTTGATCCTAAAACGAAGCCACTTCTCTTTTGCTTTTTGATTAGCATTTGGTATGCACACACGCACACACACACAGAGAATACGATCGGTAAATTGTGGCTATTTTATATTTTTTATTTCGCGCATGCGCGTTGTTTGTTCTTTATTTTGTCGCTTGCACATTATAGAAAGCTTAGTTGAACACTCAATGTAACAAGGAGAACACTATGGTGAAATTCACTCCGTTAGAAATTTGAAAACGGCATGCTGTACTGCTTGTCAGTCGCGCCCTAAGCTGGAATATGAATATTTCAGTGTTTGAACGTCAATCTGAGGACAGTACAGAGAATTTGGAAAGCGTTGGATTGTAATAGTACCGAAAAAAGGAGGAGAGAAAGGGAGAAGGCGGGGATGAGAAATATAATATGTTGAAACCACCCAGAAAAATAGATAGTTTTCTATGACTCTTGAGTGCCAAAGAGCATAAGATAGTGAGGAGAGGAAAGATGCAGGGGCAGAATAGGGACGTAGGCAGGCAAAAAAGAAAGAGAAAGACCCCCACGTGTAATAGAATAATTAAACAGGAGGAAGAATGGGAAGAGGTTCCTGGTAGCAGCGAATTGTCGTTGAAACACGGGTTTTATACGCTAAGTCAGATAAAAAATTTCTTATCGCAAAAAAATGCGGAAAAGCCATTTTTCGCTAAAAATGAGTTTTCACGTTATTGGAAAATTTAACGATGGTTGACTTTGGAGGAACGGACTTGTCCAGGGTATGGGGGATTTTATGACCTCTAAAGACAGCAATCCCTTGGTGAGAAAGAAAGATAAAATTCCCGGAAATAAAATATCCTTGTTCTTTGTGGAATTTTGAGACGATAAGAATTAAAGGAGAAACATATGGTTTTATTTTCGACCGAAACGAGATAATTTATTACAACGATTGAAACGATAAAACGCAGATGCGAAACAACCACACACCGAAAAAGTCACAGCGAAAGAAATTTTAGAACGATAATAAAAATTTGACCGTTGGGCTGAAACGCCTCTTATGCGATGTTGAGGTGCACTCACACAGGAGAGAAACAGACGGGGTTGATCAGATGAACAATGAGAAAAAAGGGACCCGGTGTATTTCGGGAAACTTGAAGTAACGTTTCACGCTCCCTCAAGCAAGAGGGAGCTGCACTCACACAAGGAAGAAAGTGACGAAATCAGGTTACCAAAAGAAGGATCCCTCATTGATCATTTGATTATTCTAAGTATACCCAAAGTGCGTCACAACCAAACCCACTAAATGTTAGACAGTATAAGCGAAGAGTAGAGAAGTTCTCGGAGAGTACCGTAGAGTTGGACTGGAGTACCGTAGAAAGACGTGCTGCTACGTGGCTGCCGACTTTAGAAGAACTTATGATTTTAGCCTGGTGCTAGACCAACTAACTTAGATAATGTGATGCATCCTGTAGAAGACGTGAGTCGGAATTAAAGATGTCTGCATGCAAAAGGGATAAACTCTAACCAAATACTGTACCGAACAGAATGTATGTATATAAACTCCTCATTTTTAATTTTACAAAAATTTCCTCTTCTTATTTTGACACCTGGTCGTGTCCGAAACATTGGTGCAGAGGATTTTTGGTGACTTTAAACCCACACCGGCTTTGTGATCAATCATACACAACGTAGACAGAACTCGGTTTGGAACGAAGTGATTGACTATCGATCGGCCGCGGAGATTTTGGGTGTCGACGCGAAGAACCCGTGGTAGGGGATCACATTTGGTGCCGAGACCAGGATTTTTAACCCTCGGTTTTACTACGACTAATAAAAAAAGCAACATCAGACAACTGAGAAAGGACTCGAAGCACGAAGCGACTACAAAACAAGAATTACAATAAATGGTAAGACACTTTTCGGATCTACCTGAATTCTTTTTCGATGTCTTGTTGCGGCTAACCAAAGCCAACTGTGTTTTTTTGTTTTGATATTTGTTCGATTTGCAAATATGATAATTGTTAGTGGGTTAGCATGAGTGACCACGGACCAGAAGAGCCTGAAAGAGTAGAGGTTGAAGGCGAGATAGCAAGACAATGATTAACAGATGGGTTTAGAAATTTGCTAGGGGCAACCAGATTTCTAGCCTTTGAGGGGAAGGCTATTGTGTATTTAAAAAATCCAGCTATATAAAAGCTGTCTGATATGTCTGGCATATAATGCAGCGGAACGTCTCAGAGTTCATAGAGGTGCATCTGAGCAAGAACCCTCTGTTGACATGGACACTCGTAGACGGTCTTTTGGTGGTTAGATTGCCGACAGAGCACAGCCATTGAAGCTTTGAGAGACCTGATAAAGCTAGTCCAGATGAAGAGCGACACGCCTAGGGAGTTGGGAGTCAGAGCCGAGAAGATGGGTGCCCTCGCGTACGAGGAAAATGTGAGAAATTGCCCACGTTTAATAGAATTAAACAGGAGGAAGAAGAATCGGAAGAATGGGAAGAGGTTCCTGGTAGCAAGGAATTGTCGTTGAAACGCAGATTTTATACGTTAACACAGAGTCGGATGGAGCTAGTACGTTGAACCTGTAAATGAGAGTCACAGGACGGTGGACTGTCCAACGAAGAAAGGCCTTCTCCCAGAGTTTTATATTGCCATTTGCACCAGATGTGGTCGTCGAAGGAATGAGACGAATTAGTGTGGACTCAGGAAAAAAAACCCACAGACACCTGTTAAAAAAAATGCCCCCGGCAAACAGAACTAGAGAAACATCAATGGGCTGTCCCAGAAGAGGGTGGCCCACGTAAGTAAAAATAAAGTGAGATTTTGGACATGTGGACAGATCGGTCATTTTGTTGTAAACTGCTCGGGAAGAGGCTGTTGGTTTTGCGGTAAACCAGAGCACCTAAAGAGAAGCTGTCCGTAAAAAAAAATAGAGAGAGGAAATACTAAGAAACCCAGCTGGGGTCGCCTCGGCGTGGAAAAAAACTATCCACAAAAGGCCTCTAGTGGAGAAAGCGGTATGGGACATGATGTAGTCTGAGATGATTGAGAAGACTGAGTCACCACGGAGTTTCACCATAGTGGTAGTCGACAAGAAGGATGGCGGACACAGATTCTGTGTCAACTTTCGAAGATTGAACACCATCTCCAAGCCCTTAGCAGTGTCTTTTCTTTTAATAGACGACATATTGGCCCTATTGGGGGAGACTAAATACTTCTCCACAATGGATTTGAGATCAGGATATTAACAGTTAGCTCTTTATACGGCCAATAGAGAGAAGGCAGCATTTGGTGCCACATGGGTTTGTTTCATTTCCAAGTCATGCCATTTGGATTGGCCAATGTCCAGGGTATATTTCATCAGCTAATGCCCATAATGTTAAGGGGAGCAGAAGGCTTTGCTATGGCCCATTTTGACGTCATTCTGGCGTTCTCAGAAACACCAGAACAACATTTCAACCATTTAGAACAGGTATTGGGTCAATTGAGAAGGCACGGGTTGAAGCTGTGATTATCAAAAAGAGAATATCTAAGAAAGAAAACTAAGTACCTAGGTTTTGTTATAAACAGAAAATGGGTTAAACCCGACTTGGACACGGTTGAAGTAGTAAGAGAAATGCCTGAGTCAAAAATCGGTAAAACAATTAAGAGGAATCATAGGGGCTACATTCCAACCTTTTCTAGATTGGAGACCCCACTGATAGTGTTGACTAAAAAGTATGCCAGATTTAAACGGACGGAGAATTGCCAGAAGGCATTTGATTGTCTGAAGAAACAACTGACCGCTTTTCCTTGGCTGACGTATCCGGATGTCAACAAATCGATAGTCCTTTATATAGATGCTAGTGAGATGTGTATAGGAGCAGTCCTCACCCAACCATTCCCAGATACGGTTGGTTCAGTGTCGGGTATACCAGAGGAAGTAGTCGTATAATTTTTGTCACGTAGGCTCTCGGAGAACGCAACAGAGATGGCCGGTGATAGAGAGCTATGATGTACGCGCTGCAAAAATTGTAGTTTTACCTGGATGGGGCAGTTTTTACTATTAAGACTGATCAGAAATCTTTCCAGTATTTGTTAGAAGCTGACTAGACAGACAAGAAAATCCACCAGTGGGTGCTGAAATTGAGCGGGTACAATTACAAAATAGAATACCAGGCTGGAAGAGATAATATCTGTGCAGGTCTGCTCTCCAGAATACCGAAAAACTTGGAGGCCGAGTCTGTGAAGGTAGAACCGGGTGTAGACGATAGGGCCTACCAAATAGAAGTAATTAACTCAAATGTTGAAAAACCGTAAGTTTATAAAATTGCACATAATTATGAAAACGGGTAGGTTTCCTGAAGTTACTCTCAAAAAGATGCCAAAATTCCTAGAACATACAGAGTGGATTAGTCTAAAACATTCAGAAGTAAAATTAAATGTTTCGGGAAAAGAAATCATGGTATGGGAAGATAATAACAAGATCTTAATAAGTTGGTCAGCATTGGTAGGTATTTTGGTAATTATTGCTGCAATAGTAGCAGCAATTAAAGACAAAGGAAAAGGTTAGTTGGCGACTTTTTGGCGAGTATACACAGACTTGAAAAGGGAGTACTGTGTGGTGATTTGTACGCAGTCAGGTCGAACCAAGACGAAGAAGTAAACTTTACTGGATTCAGCAACAGAAGAAAAAGCAAAGACAACGCCTATTGAGGAATCATCAAAACTTCCTATCGTGCAAAGAAGAATGGTAGCCAAGAAAAACAAAGTCATAAAACAAACACGCAAACCGTAAAGGGTGCTACAAACACCGTAACTACACGAACGTTGTATGAAAAACAAATGAAAGAAACCGTAATGGATGCTACGAATCTCATATATATATATATATATATATATATATATATATATATATATATATATACTAGTAGTATAGCCCGGCGTTGCTCGGGTGTAATGAAAGCTTTAAAACTAATCCATGGTCCTGAAGCTCAGACTCTTTGGACGTAGGCACAAAAGACTAAAAAGCAATAGTTGTTTCCAATTAAAGCGAAACCGTAGACTGAAAGAAAAATGAATGGATGTAAGTCAAATTTTGATTTCCTGGTATCGATATAAAATAAGTTTTTTCGTCGTAAACGGAATTTTGAAGGCTAAATATTTTATATATATATATATATATATATATATATATATATATATATATATATATTATCGATTTTCTGCACTATTGTAAAAACTGCAACCTTGAAACTTATGAATATCGTTTCTTATGTCTTTGTCTATGAGTGTATCAAATTTGATTAAAATCGGACCACTCCTTCTATAACCCGATTTTTTCGATTAACGATTTTTGATATTTATCGAGTGTACCTTGACACAAAACCTAGCTAAGAACACTCGTATACGTTTATAGTACAACTGTGTACATTTTCAAGAAAATCGGTTCAGCCGTTTCGGAGTCTATAGGTAACGGACACACACACAGACACGCGCGCACACACAGACACACACACACACACACAAAGTTCCATTTATAAATAAGTTTATATATATATATATATATATATATATATATATATATATATATGTGTGTGTGTGTGTGTGTGTTTGTGTGTGTGTTACAGAAAGTTCCAGAGATTAACAACCGACATATTTTAATTATTTTTAATAGATACTCGTATTTGAGTAGATATTGAGTTTTTAATTAAGCAATATATATATATATATATTCAGGCCGGTAGATATATATAAATATACAGTTTGATGTCCTCATCTTTGTTGTTGTTATCACCGGATCGCCTTTTCTCTGAATTTATGCGATGTGGTGTTATCATTATTTACACTATTTATATGCGGACTATTGTCTTCATCTTTGTTGCTGTTATCACAATGTTTCGATCGTTGTGCCCCCCGGTATTCTTCAAGATCATTTCTTGCGAAACAATAGCCTAGTTTATTAAACCCATGAATTCCAAACTGAATCCTTTATTTAATCACAACGTTTCGACCGTTGCGCCCTCCGGCATTCATCAGGGCCATTTTTTACAAGATAATAGCCTATTGTATTAAACTTAGGAATTCAGAAATGTTTAATCACAATGTTTCGACCGTTGTGCTCTCCGGCATTTATCAAGGCCATTTCGTACGAGACAATAGCCTAGGAATTCTTAACTTAAGCCTTTAGTTAATTTGCGTTGTTAGATTACTCTCGTTCCACTACCCATGTCTAGGTATATCTCACCTAGTTCTTATTTATCGTACTGTTCGCCCTGTTCCCATTGAGTCCAAGTACAACACAGGGAGTGAACAAACAATTAATATATCGCAAAATTCTCGAACTAATAGTTTTTATCTATGAGGCTATTGTCTCGTGGGAAATGCATCGGATGAAGGTCGCAGGGTCAACTGTCAAAATGCTATAATAACAACAACAAAAATTCGGTCAATAGTTCCATGTAGATAATGTAAATAAATCTTTCCAAATTAAATTGAAATCTGTAAAAAGCTTTTCTTCAATCTGTTAAATTTCAAGCAAAATATTATATTTCTACTTAAATATTTAAAATTTCAAATTGAATAATTGTTTCATTTTCTACGTT
Source organism: Ascarosepion bandense (assembly GCA_037127315.1). Taxonomy (NCBI): domain Eukaryota; kingdom Metazoa; phylum Mollusca; class Cephalopoda; order Sepiida; family Sepiidae; genus Ascarosepion; species Ascarosepion bandense. The sequence goes on along the minus strand of JBBBDQ010000357.1, from coordinate 2,087,657 downwards.
TATCAATTTTTTCAGTTTATTTAAAGCCAGAAAATATTTATGGAGTGTAAGAATTTTTTTTTTTTTTTTTTTTTTTTTGTGGGATAATAATGATTTAGTGATACAAGTCTTAATAATTAACCCATAGCTGGGATGATAGGTAGATTCTTACGGAAGAGCCCAAACGGAAATCGGAACTTGGCCCAATGAAATCGACTAGACTATTTCCCAAAAACATATATTTAAAAAAATTAAATTTAAATTTGGAATTTTCAACGTTCTGTTTCCTTCGTGCAAATGTGTAGTTGCATCAGCGTAAAATCACTTTTGTCCGATGAAGTCCTAAAGGTTTGAATACGGTCAAACAAGGCTCAGTCCCTCAGTCACGACTACACAATTTCACTCACTATGGTCAACACTTTGAATGGTTTTCAGATATTTCCAACGGTACTGCACGCTTGAATACTGCATATTATTAACACATTGACCCTAGTGAGAGTCGATTCTAGATTGGTACACTAACCACTTAGCCACACGACCTTATAGGTAATAATAGCTGGATATCTTATTTCTGAAGATACTCGTCTCAAAGTTCATGAACATCGACATTCTTCGGAATTTCGGATAAACTATATATTGACTGAGCTTGTTTTAACTGAATAAGAAAAACAGTTCTTAAAATAAAGTTTAAAAGGTTGCTATTTAGTAGGTAGCGAATGCGAGGTCCTGTAGATCTCTACAGCATCTTGAAAGGCCGCCAATTCATTCCATGAATCCTCCTGTTTTGGGGGGGTTTTTTTGTTTCGTTTTGTTTTGTTTTGTTTTGTTTCTTTTTGTTTTGTTTTGTTTCTTTTTGTTTTGTTTTGTTTTGTTTCTTTTTGTTTTGTTTCTTTTTGTTTTGTTTTGTTCTTTTGTTTTGTTTTTTTTATCTGGTATTATTATCATAATTTCTTTGTCACATTGACTAGTCTTGGAACGGAATACGATAAAAGTATAGTCGGCATTCATTGACTCCCAAATCCGTTATTGCTACGACGATATATTCAAGCCAAAGAGATCAACGTTGTAATTGAGCGAGACGAAGTTATTTCTAAAACAACCAAGCATAGCATTCATGAGTGATTTTGCTGACAGCGTATCATTTTCTAATCTATTGGTCTTAAACTGAATTAAATCTTAATGCTGCGATGGCATTCTTACTAGAGAGAGACCAAAAGTCTAATCTTGTGCTAAAACTGATATTAACTGTCCCGCAGAATGTCCTTCTTTTGACCCTCACACAAAGCAAATCGTCACGAATCAAGGAATATGTTATTTGAAAAACCGAGCAAAGACATCGCTGTTTAATTATATCTTTCGGGAACTTTAAACATAACGAATTAAAAATGACATTCAAATAACAATCCTCCCTCTTATAATATAGACCATTGTGTATTTATTTGTATATTACAAAGAGAGAGAGAGAGAGAGAGAGAGAGAGAGAGAGAGAGAGCAAGCATTGGCTCGGTTCATTCTCTTTACTACCAGTTATTAAACTTTACTACCAGTTATGAAAGCTCTTACGGCGTGTTTGCTCTTTAACAGTGTATTATTATTATTATTATTATTATTATTATTATTATTATTATTATTATTATCATTTTTGCAATAATTATGGCGTTAGGTTGTGAAAAAAAATAAAAAAATAAAAAATAAAAATAAAAAAATAAAAAAAAATAAAAAATAAATATATATATATATATATATATATATATATATATATATATATATATATATACTAACAGTATAGCCCAGAGTTGCTCGAGTATAATGAAAGCTTTAAAACTAATCCATGGTCCTTGAGCTCAGACTCTTTGAACGTTAAAGCGAAACCGTAGACTGAAAGAAAAATGAATGGATGTAAGTCAAATTTTGATTTCCTGATATCGATATCAAATTTTCTGCACTATTGTAAGAACTGCAACCTTGAAACTTCTGAATATCGTTTCTTGTGTTTTTGTCTATGAGTGTATCAAATTTGATTAAAATCGGAAAACTCCTTTTATAACCCGATTCTTTCGATTATCGATTTTCGATATTTATCGGAGGTATCTCGACACAAAACTTAGCTAAGAACAATCGCAGACGCTTATAGTACAACTGTGTAAATTTTCAAGAAAATCGGTTCAGCCGTTTCGGAGTCTATAGGTAACGGAAAAACACACACACAGACACACACACAGACAAAGTTACGTTTATAAATAAGTTTATATATATATATATATATATATATATATATATATATATATATCGTCTTTATTTTAATAAAAACCTTTGTGTATATATATATATATATATCGTTCCACCTCAATCAAGGCGGTAACGCCACTGATGCGTAAGAGGCTACATAAGAGAGTAGAATTTCCAACAGGAGGAGAGCGAACAGAAAGACGAATGTTCCAGAGGGTGTCAGATAAAGGGCAAAAGAAGGATGGGAATACCGGTGTGAAGACAGTTGCGAAGGTAGAGTGAGAAAGGAAAAGTACAAGATACACAAGCTGATGTAGAAAGGACGAGGGAAGGACTGGAGTCAAGTAGTTAAGAGATGGCAATTGATATTCCAGGTTGTAGCTGTCAGAAAAGCAAATATACAGAAGGGAGTTCCACAGGCGAGAAGTACAAGAAAAGAAGCTGTGAAGTAGAATTGACGGCTGCATTTTATAGATTAAACTGTAAAATAGTTAGATCTTGTTGTCAGTCTGGTTGCTCGAGTAAATTCTTGTGATCTAAGTTCATCGGAGCAGAAGCCATGAAAGTATTTGTAGAACAGACAGGGGGAAACCACATCCGGCCGGTGTGAAAGTGGCTGGAGTCGAACTGCCAGGTCTGGACCCATCACATTTCAGATTCTCCTTTGGAGCCTGTCGAGAAAACCTGAGATGAACAGCAGGGGCGCCTGACCAGATACAACAACAGTATTCTATGCACGGTCGGATGATTGATTTGTATACGTGCAAGATGGATTTAGGCGGAAAAACTTCCTGGCCCGACACAGTGACCCAACATTCCTAGCAATAGATTTAGCTGCTGATTCAATATAAAAGCTATTGATTCAATGTATGCTGTTGATATATATATATATATATATATATATATATATATATATTCCTGCCACGCTCATGGTTTTGGATTATTTTGTTTTCTTTCAATCAGTCCGTTCTCCAGCCTTGTAATTTTTCTTCGTCAAATAATTTCCCAAAAAATTGTTTCTCATCAAATGATTCAGTTAAGTGTCATACGTGAAACACGCTTGGGCGATCATGTCTCAAAACAGATATGACTGACTAGCCAGAAGATTTTGCCGCAGTAGGTTGCCTTTATTTTCTACGGTAGACTGGTCTACTGTAACCCAATCTCTTCTGCTATTTAACTCATAGCCGGAGGAAGAAGAGACGGACTAATGCCTTTCCCAAGGGTATTTGCGCGTAAGTGAATGTAATAAATTCAACTTGAATTCGAACTCGGCTCTCCGATTTCTTTTTCCGAATCGATATCTACTTCAGCGCAACGCACTTCTCATGAATATATATAGGCTATTAGACTCTTCAGCTCCTCGGAGATGCTCATTAACAGAAATCTACTAATAACCAGTATTTCTAGAAAAAAATTAAGTATTTCTAGAAGTATTACTAGAAGAGATTAAGTATTTTAACAGAAGTATTTCGAGTTTTCATCTGACTTTTTTGTCATATCAACTTTTTTTTTATATTTTCAGTCTCTTTACTGTTATCTCGACACTCCTCGAATATTGACACTTTCTTAGCTGAAATTACGAGTTTGATCGTAACCCAAGGATTTTATTTGTTAATTCCATACTTTACGTAACTGAGTGTGGATAGTTTTGCAAATATTTAATGTTTACGATTGATTTAGCTTTCACTACTAATTTGACCAACTGACAATGAAAGAATTAAGTTCAAAATATGTGGATGAAAACATCATCAAAATTAAAAAACCAGAAATTAAAAAATGCAAACTTAATAAAAAGAATGCCGCTTTTCGATTTTTAAGAGAAAAGTCACGTTTTGTTTGTTTGTTTGTTTGTTTGTTTGTTTGTTTGTTTGTTTGTTTGTTTGTTTGTTTTTCTCAAAGTATTTTATTCTCTTTTATTGGTTTTCATTTTTGTGATTATTCTGAAAAGTTATAATCAAAAGCAATGAAAGAGAAAATGAGTTGATAATGTTTCATTTTAATGCCGATAAATCCTTTCCGAGGTTGATATTTCTCTATTTTTTCATGTTTAATACAAAGAAACGATTCAGTTGTATATTGAAGTTTGTTAAAGTATCTATCGTCTTGTGCGTATGTATATTGTATGAGTGTGTGTCTGCACATGTATGCAAAAAACTTGAAGGCCATGGTTGAAGTCAATGGCGATTTTATTGAAAAGATTTACTCATATATTATTTCAAGATATTTTTTGTATAATTTTGGTAACTACATCTGTTAAAATGAGATCTTTTTAAAATCAGTTCACCCAAAGCAAGGCAGGAAAGCTACTAGTGCTCAGGGAATTACAATGAGAGAAAAAAACAAGGTACAGGGGATTTTGAAGAAAGGATAAGTGATTTCTGGGAATCAAGGAGATAGGTGATGGCATTTGATGTTACATTTAAACAATTGAAGATTGTAGTTATCAGGGAAGCAAGCAAAGGGAAGGAAGTTCCACAAACGGGAAGTGCTAGCAAAGGAACTGTTAGAGTAGAAGAGGAGAGTAAATATGTAAGTGAAATAGTGTTTTGAACGTTCACGTTCCCACCATGAGACCTGGATTCGAATTTCACCACGGTCGATTTGTCAGGTGTCGATTTTGCCAAGTGATAATATAGGCCTGGGGAGACAAACCCAGTTAGCGGCACTGTTTGAAAGCGCCTGAAAACCATACTACAGGTTTAAAACCATACTACAGGTTTACTACTACCCTGCCAGTTAAACCCGTCCGTGGTTGTGCTTGTACGATGTCACAAGTCAACATTTTTTTTTTTTTTTATAAGCGTTTCACCCCGAGCAAGGCATGTCACTGCCACTACTGTGCAGGGGGCTACGTAGAGTGGAGAAAGGCTGGTTAAATATAGGAAATAACAGAGGGTGGGTGATAGGCGGGTGAGGATACCGAGAATGAGGGTTGGGTAGATGAGAGTGTTGTGAGAATAGTTGGGAGTTAGTGTGATAGGAGGTGTCTATTGACCCTACATTTAAACACCTGGAGATTGTAACTGTCGGGAAAGCAGACTTGTGGAAGGGAGTTCCACAGGCGGGAAGCGCGAGAAAAGAAGCTGTTGGAGTAGAATTTACGGTTACATCTTATTTGTTTAACTGTAAAAGGGTGGGACCTAGTTGCTAATCTAGTATCTCGTGTAAATTCGTGCTTAGGCGGCACCAGTGATCTAAGCTCATCGGAGCAGAAGCCATGAAAGTACTTGTAGAAGAGGCACAGGGAAGCTACATCACGCCGGTGTGAGAATGGCCGAGGGATTCAGCGTACTGGCCTTATTCAACTGCTGATCATGCTAGATTATGAGCTCTCTCTCTCTCTCTCTCTCTCTCTCTCTCTCTCTCTCTCTCTCTCTCTCTCTCCCAGAAACTGTCACCAATGTTTATTTCGCATAGTCGCAGTATAAATCACGCTGCCTCTGCTGATGCTGAAAAATACAGTTGTGCCTGGGCGAGCGTCTGCAACAGGAATAAGTTAACCACCCTAGAAGACGCGTGTACTCGGAAAAAAGAAACCAACCAATATTATACTGTGTGTGTGTACATGTATCTGCATATATGTATATGCGCATGTGTACGTATGCGTTTATCCGCCTATATATATGTGTACTAGCAGTATAGCCCGGCATTGCTCGGGTGTAATGAAAGCTGTAAAACTAATCCATGGTCCTGGAGCTCAGACTCTTTGGATGTTGGCACGAAAAACTAAAAAGCAATAGTTGTTTCCAGTTAAAGTGAAACCGTAGACTGAAAGAAATATGCATGGATGTAAGTCAAATTTTGATTTCGTGGTATCAATATCAAATAAGTTTTTTTCGGCGTAATCTGAATTTTGAAGGCTAAATAATTCTTCTGAGTAAATAGTATCATAGCTGAGACTAAGAACTACAATTATAACTTCATAGAGCCAAACCCGAAGCAAAAACTAAAATAAAAGAGCTGAAAAAATACAGACATACAGGCAATTAACACATCTTGCCTTTTATATATATATGATCTATTTTCTGCACTATTGTAAGAACTGCAACCTTGAAACTTCTGAATATCGTTTCTTATCTTTTTGTCTCTGAGTGTATCAAATTTGATTAAAATCGGACCACTCCTTCTATAACCCGATTTTTTCGATTATCGATTTTCGATATTTATCGGGGGTATCTCGACACAAACCCTAGCTAAGAACACTCGCAGACGCTTATAGTACAACTGTGTAAATTTTCAAGAAAATAGGTTCAGCCGTTTCGGAGTCTATAGGTAACGGACACACACACACAAAGTTCCATTTATAAATACGTTTAGATGTGAATATTTGTATACGTTCATATATATACGTGCGTGTGTATGCATGTGAGTTTTTTTTGTTTTTTGTTTTTTTATTTGATTGATTCGTCTTCTGCGGCTTATCAACCTTTTCCAAGTTATTTAAAGCCAGGAAATATTCTTAGATTTTTAGAATTTTTTTTGGATAATAATGATTTAGTGATACAAGTATTACGAAATAACCCAGGAGAAGAGGTGGATTCATACCTTTCCCAACTTTATTTGCGCGTAAGCGAATATAACGAACTCAACTTGAATTAGAACTCGGAACTGCGATTAACAATTCGAGTTATCATCCATTGCACCATCTGAAAATCCAAGCTCACAAGTATTCCCAAGCGGTCACCCATTTAAGAACTGACCAAGCTCGACGTTGCTTAGCTTCGGTGATCGTATTTCATCGTGATCTGGTCGTAAGCCCTGCGTGTGAGCGTATAAGTTTGTATCTCTATATGTTTGTTATTGTACGTGCGTGTGTACTGTGTATACATGCTTTCGCGAATGCGTCTCTCAAGATAACAATAAGCTTCATACAAAATTAATATAATCCAAGATGTGACATGAATATATAACCGATATAGTTGAAGAGAAATAAAAAAGATATAAGGTGGGGAAATATTCAATTGAAGATTCAGACATATTATTTAAGCAAGCAGCACAATAACAATAACATAAAAAGATTTCGTTAAGAACGAATTATGTGCCTTTGTGATGAAAATAATTGTGAAGTGCCTCCTTGTTGACAAAAAATATTCATTATCAAATGGCGTGTAAAAACCATGAAGTTTCAGATGAAGTTTCATCCATTATATCTTAATATCTTTTTACAGGCAAGGTTGCATGAATATATATATATATATATATATATATATATATATATATATATAAATGGAACTTTGTCTCTGTGTGTGTGTGTGTGTCTGAGTGTGTGTATCCGTTACCTATAGACTCCGAAACGGCTGAACCGATTTTCTTGAAAATTTGCACAGTTGTACGATAAGCGTCTACGATTGTTCTTAGCTAGATATTGTGTCAAGGTACTCCCGATAAATATTGAAAATCGATAATCGAAAACATCGGGTTATAGAAGGAGTGGTCCGATTTTAATCAAATTTGATACACTCATAGACAAAGACATAAGAAACGATATTCAGAAGTTTGAAGGTTGCAGTTCTTACAATAGTGCAGAAAATTTGATATCGATACCAGGAAATCAAAATTTGACTTACATCCATTCATTTTTCTTTCAGTCTACGGTTTCGCTTTAACTGGAAACAACTATTGCTTTTTAGTTTTTCGTGCCAATGTCCAAAGAGTCTGAGCTCCAGGACCATGGATTAGTTTTAAAGCTTTCATTACACCCGAGCAACGCCGGGTTATACTGCTAGTATATATATATATATATATATATATATATATACTTATTATTATTATTATTATTATTATTAATTGTGCTTTGTCACTTCAGAACGTTAGGGATCATGGCTCACCACAATTTCGTCTTCTACATAATCTTTTTAATATATATTCAAATTATAAGAATAAAAGCTAAAGGTTAGAATAAGCTAAGGGATCAATGTCAAAGTCAAGAAGGTATATATATATATATATTTATAAAAAATATATATAATACTATTATTAATACAATAATATCAAAATACAATCCGCTACCCAGAATTCAATACATTTATGTGGCAGATTTTTATATTATTGTATCAATAATTGTGTTATAATATATATATAGTCATCCGCAGACAGATCTGTTTCGCTGGATCACAGCTCATCAGTACGGTTAGACTCAGACTGCTTTTAACCCAGGATTGAAACCAGACCCAATTGGCGTCAGTCGGCGATATATATTCTGAACATATACTGTTAAATATAAGAGACAATGAATGTCTATTATGTTTAATCATGGACCGTTCTAAACATCGTATTTTGGCTTTAAGTTCAGGTGAAAATAAAGACAAAATTCTCTAACATTTGGATATTTTTTATTATGTTGGTTCTAAGCTTTCGGCTCACATGACTAAACTTAGCAGGCATTCATTGTCTCTTATATTTAACAGTATATGTTTAGAAAATTATCTACTGCCTCAATACACTAAAGAATGTGTCACTTTAACAGAGCAGGTTCATGCCGACTTCGAAATTTCGTGAGGACACCATTATGGTGACGTAACGGTGTCCTCACAGAATTTCGAAGTAAGCATGAACATGCTCTGTTAAAGTGACAAATTCTTTGGACTAAATCTCTCTCTCTCTCTCTCTCTCTATATATATATATATATATATATATATATATATATATAAACATGTTACGGAAATCAATGAATTTTAACGAAGCTTGGTTATAAGCAACCGACAATTTGAAATGAATTGTTTGAACATTATTTTTTATCGATACTCGTATTTAAGTAGATATTCTGTTTTTAATGAAACAGTATTATATATTTATATCTACCGGCCTGATTATTTACGATAAATTTTTATTACGAAAATGTGTGCCATTCGGCAGGATTCGAACCTGCGACCCCTATCTATATAGGTGAAGCTACCATTTGATCTGGTAACATCTTAGACCTCTCGACCACGAATATACGAGTATCGATAAAAAATAATGTTCAAACAATATATATATATATATATATATATATATATATATATATATATATATATATATATATATATATATATATATATATATATATATATATATATATATATATATATATATACTATTTTAAGGCCCTTTCGTTCAACAAGAGATACATTGTTGGAAAATGAATTAAACGAAAAGAACAGTAACGACGAAAATGAAGAGCCAAAAAGAGCGAATCATGATAAAATGAATATACATATAAGCATATATGCTTATAACGAGGGAAATTCACCTGTAAATAATTAGCGAGGAACAATTAAAATAAAATAACCCCTAACAAATTCAGAGACTTTACACAATCCTTCTGCCTGCAGAGAGAAGTTTTCCGTAATGAAATAAAGATTATTTCTAAAATCTTTAAATGATTATTGGAACCAGCCCTATGTATAATTTTGAACCACTCTTTCTTATTTGACTTGGTCCATCTCTACTAGATGTTGAGTGATAGCCGATTCCATATTTGTAGAGGGAAGGCAAAACATGTTACCTATTTTGCCAAGTCGTATTTTATGCTGATTAATCCTCGTTTCCAAATATAAAGTGGTACTCCCCACATAAACAGCAGCACACTAGCAATTAAATGTAATATAACGGTCTGGCCCACCCAAGAAAGGCTGATACAAGCCGTGTTGTTTCCGGTCGGTGAAAAGTAACGGATGTCACTTTGACCCTATTTCCGGCAGATGCGGAAATAACTCAGAGGCAAACAGACAGGTGACTCTGAGAATTACGTAGGCGTCGCGTGGGCGTCGCGTGATCAAGGCAAAGCCGGAAGAAACAAGTCCCGGTTTTGGAAGATATATAAAGACCGCGAAAACACGGATTCGCCGGGCAGACAGAGAGACAGAGACAGAGGCAGACAGAGAGCCAGACCAGACCAGAGGAGCAACAGACGACCTCCCCGTCAACCCTTAGAAGCGCGCTCTCACTCTCTGTTCCCTAGGCTACACGGTCCATCGTTCATTAATAAAAATATCACTTGATATATTTTTATATACGGACGTGTTTGTTGTTTATTGATATACAACATAAATTCATATACCAAATTACTTAATTTGATGAATAGCAAATCATCCTTACGAATATACAGAAATGCAAACCTAGTCCGAAAAATACAACACTGAGCAACAGATGGAAAACATATATATTTTTAGTTGGGGAAAAATGATATTATCAATTGTTCAAAGAAACAGACGACATAAACTATGATCTGGAACTAGAATGAATGAACATACCTTGAATCTATCATAAAAATTCAGGTTGTACATTTACTAAATACCAAACACTTCAATTACCTCGGTTTATGAATCAGTTATAGTAAATTTAGTATAGGGGGGATAAAGAAATTGAACATAGAGATAGTTTCGACCAACACCACAAATTGTTGCATAGTCAAAATCTAAGAGTTCGAGCCATGTTCTTAAATAGTCAAATCTCGACTCTCATATGGATGTCATGAAGAGCACCCAACCCTCTCAGAAATGTTCAAATTATTAGCTACCTGTAGTTGTCCGCTCAGATCAATGATTTAAAATGTCTTCAAGCAGGTGGTTTCTCTAGATCAAAGAAAACAATCCTTCGTCAGATCTTATAATCTGGCGCTACAGAATCGTAAAGAACAGCACTACATAACAGAAACCACATCACTTAAGAACTTTCAACAGAATCAACAACTAAAATGGATAGCACATGTGACTCGAAGCGAAAATAATGGCATAATCGAGATATTGACTTTCCATACAACTTCAAACAAAAGATCAGGAAGGAAACCCCCATCAGTAATAGAAAATCGATAACAGTTATTGATGTTGAGAAATCTATTTTTCTCAAAAAAACTATTTTAATAGAAAGCTTTTATGACTTTCAATCGGTAGTAATACTGGCTTTTCGTTCCATGGGTGCTTAATGTTTCTTTATTAGGAAACGGATAATATTACCTTTATCATTACCATATAAATGAAATACACTTTCTGTTATGCTACAACAGACATCGAGATAACTCGCATTGATAACAGAAAGATAAGTGCTGTTAAATATACAATTATTTACATTCGGTAGCCATTACAATAATCGAGACTAGAAGTGTGTCTTCTAAGGTCACTTAATATCCAGAAATACTAAAGAGCTAAGGGGGAACATTTAGCTTGGCATCTAAAAGTCTCAGCATGCTAATACAACACTGACCATCTTCAGGAATTAGGAATATATATATTAGTTTCCAATCTCTATTTTATCCAGGTTTCATTAAAAGTGATAGACAAGGTATTATGGTTAAGTTTTTTATACAATTTTTCGTGTGATTTTATAATTTGTTTTCAGAAGATAAGTTATATAAATATTGTCCAAATATTTTGTTTTTCCAAGCGCTTTCGGTTATACTTTTAGCCATTATCGAGGATGAATTTTATTTTACGTGTGAATGAATATATGTAGTGTTTATGCATGTGTTTAGAGTCATGTGTGTGTATTATATTCCAAAAACGTTAAGAACGTTGTTACCATATTCATCGTTGATGTTAGATTTTTCTTTTTTTATTAATAATACTTCCATTATTTTTAGCTTTTATTTATTTATTTACATCTATTATATTCTATTATATTTGTATTATCAACAAGTACGTTACAGATAGAGTTTGGTAGATCTCCGTGGGTGTTTAACTGAGATCGAATTGAACTATGGTGTGAAAGGTGCAACGTTAGTCTTCTTGTCAACCGAGTGGTAGCGTGGCCGATGTAATTACTTACGCACTTGAATTGATCAAGAACACAGATCTTTAAAGAGTACGTCTATTCGTAAATAATATTGGTTCTCTGTAGTTTAGAACTTGCAGATAAATTGTTATTTTTGACGATGAGGTTAGCAGTTTTAAATTTTGTGTAACAGATAATTAATTTAATTAATTTTTTAAGTTAACGGGAGTTGCGTATTTTTGGATGATGTTTCGAAGTGAAGATTCGCCCTCTCTCTAATTTTGCATTTGTTTTTTGTAGAAAATATCAACGTTATATATATATATATATATATATATATATATATATATATATATATATATATATATATAAAAGAAAACTCAACACAAATATTTGATTATGGGTTTCTCCTTTCCCGCAAAATATTTATACCGAATGAAACGAATAAAGTGTGATCTGAAGAAATGAACTAAATTAGTTCATAGAAATGAATTATAATTAATAACCACTTTTAATTATATTTTGAGTTTCCCTTTACAGAAGTCATTTTGCTCAGGCTCCATTGAGCACTCTATACAGATCTAGCTCTTAATATTTTATTTTAAATAGATCTTTTTGGATTATCCTCGCCATCAACGGAATAGACATCATTATATATATATATATATATATTATTATTATTATTATTATTATTAGGTTAGAACATGTGCAAATTACAAACTACTACAAATTTGTACATTTTGTTTCGACATTGAAAGAACAATGTCACATCAGGTAGTTAACAATGATAGTACCATATATATGTGGGGGGGGGGCGCGTATTGCGTATTTGGGCAACAATCTCTCTTTTATACAGGTCTTATTAAAAATGACAGACAAAGTATTATCATTAAGTGTTTTATATAATTTTTCACGGATTCGTATAATTTTTTTCTTTTCGGAACTCACTTTATATAAGAATTGTCTAAAGGTTTTGCAGTTTGGAGCGCTTTTGGCTATACTTTTAGCCATTATCAATAATTAATTTTGTTTTACTTATAAATAATCATGTAGAAGGTTTATGCATATAGAGCCATGTGTATATTAAATTGGTTATCAAGACATCGTTAAGGAGTAGGTTTTGCGGCCGCTTCTTTAATTCTGCGCTCGTACAGGTTTTCAAATGATTCATGGTTTGTATTGCAGGGATTTTTATAGGCCAAAGATCAACTCCAATTTTCCTGAAAAAGTTTTGGCGGTCAATACAAGAATTTTGCTCCAACGAATTTGCCTGATCCGTCATGGTTCTTTAGGATGACTTGAGCGTACGATTATAAGCAGTGGTTTAGATATCCTCTTATTCCCGAAGATCCTCATCAATTGGTCAAACAGGTTAGACTCAAATGGCCAACGGTTACAAAATCACGTTTGTCAAAACAATTTATTGTATTAGATTGTTTTCTTTTCATTTCCTTTGCCCTCAACTGACTTCCTTCATTCCTTGGTAAAAGAGCTTTACGCGTAGGAGAATAATGTACAGGTTTCAGTAATTATTTTATTGCCATCATCCTTTCCCCCCCCCTATTTGCGAAAGCACAAATTTACTCAAAATGAAAAAGAATATTTTTTAATTTTAAGGAGTAAGAGGCACCAACCCAAGCAAGGAGACAAAGCCACAAAGACGCAAATGAAAGATAAATGATAGAGAAAGAAAACCTTTAGAACGCCGAGAAACCCTAAACTGAAAAGCCCGGGCAGGAATGTGAACTGAATTGGCTAATCCTACTGAGAAAAGAAAAAGTAATTCAATAATAAATAAAACTTGAAAGTTTTGGGTGGAGACGTTAGAAGTATAAGGTTGACGTAGACTTTAGAAGGAAGCGATAAATCAATACTAAACAGAAAATAAGGAATAAACTTCTAAGCCAGTTCAAAAGGCTGGTGAGGAATATAAAATGGACAATAGGCGAACCTATCTACTCCTAATGAGGAAAGCAGAAAGTGCTTGCTGAGGGAGTGTCGTGAAACTGTCACACCCGCAGGAAATGCGTGCATCTATAACCTGGATTGAATCATCTTGAAATTCAGTTGTAACCATACCCTTCAACACGGTATCGAAAGGCCCCACCGGAGACTACTCCACGGTTCAGAACCAATTCACAAAATTGCAGTACAATATACCTGATATTGCACTCCTGCTGATAGAACGGCCACCTTTGACATTACTCAATGATTATGATCCCTGATTATCTCATCGACCCAGAAAACAGGCCAATTGGAGTAGATTGACTAAACTATCGCCCGGTTTACACTCCACCCACGTCTATTGAACGAGTGAAGAGGCTCATCCCTTGTTTCCTGTTTAGGATGTGGTTTCCGGCTTTCTCTTTTCAAATCTTTTCACTCTTACGTAGCCCCCTGCACGTCAGTGGCGTTACCGCCTTGCTCGGGGTGATATGATTAAAAAAAAACAAAAAAAAAACAGAAATTTTCCGTGAATCAAAACCATCGTACCGGTTTGAGATTTCAGGGAGAAGATCGCTCATGTATGAGGATTAAATGTCTCATTATGCATTTTTCTTAAATTATGACAGACATGAACGAGAAGGGTTTTTTTTTGTTTTGTTTTGGTTTTTGTTTTGTTTTGGTTTTTGTTTTTTGTTTTATTTTTTGTTTTGTTTTGTTTTTTGTTTGTTTGTTTTTTCAATTTTTATGATGTCCTGATTTCACTTTTAGTGGACTAAGTAGTTTATTAGCATTGGTTGTGAACCGGCGATAATTCCGGTTATGTGATACTCATATAAACATTAGTGTATATATAATACGCTGCCGGAGCACGTGCGGTAAAAAAAAAAAAGACAAGTCGTATGGCAATAACAGATAGGCCTTTTAACATAACAAAAACAAGTACAACACATTCAGAATATTTAAGTATGTCCCAAAACAAGATGAATGTTCATATTGTCAAAATAGAGAATGTTTTAGGAAGAACAGACAAGAAATGACATACCGTCTGGTCAACAGTACTCCTCGTGTGTCTACCCATAAAGGCAAGGATGGGATAAGAAAACAGACAACGAAGCGTTCCTCAAAAGGGAAGACAACAGTTGTTCCTCTTAAGGGAAAACAACTATTGTTTCCATACAAGTACCCTCTCCCTAGACAGGTTCGTTAACCTGCACAGGAAGTACTACTAAAATGGAATTAAAACGAAATCTACATAACATATATGTCAAAGTATAAAAGAAAAGAAAAAATATTCTCGTTATCGCATAAAAGAGGACAACTTCCTTTAGGAGGAGAGAATATCCTCCAGAACTAGTACTGCTGCAACCGAAACATAAAAAATGGCTATTTTAATAAAGGTTTGGGATGTTTAACACGTTACAATCTCTTTTTCACTACCTCAAGTGCTGATGGTGACGGAGGAGTCACTGAAGTCTCCCTAGCGATCCAGCTAGAGTCCAAAAAGGCAGGCTTAAATCTGTCTAAAGCAATGTTCTGTGTATCATTGTTGATGTTCACCACAAAATCATTTGCGTGTCTCTCGAGAACTTTGAAAAGTTCTCTGTAGAATGTCTGCAATGTATGTGACTTAGCTATGTCCCTCACAGAAACATGTGTGCATGTCTACAGAAATTTCGGCACGTATATCAGCCTTTAAACCTGTGCAGAAGAATTTTATGCTAAGTTTGCCATTCTTGCTCTAAGTCATCAATGAATGAGGTCATGTCCAAAAGATTTTGGCAGGGGTTGCAGGAAAAACTGTCCAGGAAGTATAAGTGTGGTACCGTACCCCTATATCCGCAGACGAACATTTCAGGTCTTCTTTAACTGCAGCGCGAAGTCCCAGAAGAACCAAAGGTAGATGCTCCAGCCAATTTGCCTGATCCGTCATGGTTCTTAAGGATGACTTGAGCGTACGATGAAATCGTTCTACTGAGCCATTTGCCTCCGGATGATAAACAGTGGTTTAGATCCTCTTATTCCCTAAGATCCTCATCAATTGGTTAAACAGGTCAGACTCAAATCATCGCCCTCTGTATTAATTATGGCAGGGACCCCAAAACGGGAAACCCATCCTAAAACAAAAATCTTTGCTGTTGTATGTTCTGTAATTGCCGACATGGGAAGAGCCTCACACCAACAGGAGAAGCAATCCACACATGTCAATAAATATGCTTGTCCCTCACATGAACGAAGTTGTCCTGTGATGTCTATTTGCACATGAGTAAATCGCTCATCAGGTGATAGAAAGAATCCGGGAGGTAAGCGGGTATGTCTCCCCACTTTGACCCTCTGACACGGCACACAGTTTTTGACTACTGCCGAATGTCAGTTTTCATGCGTGGCCAAACAAATCTATCCGTGATCAGCCGTATTGAGGTATTAGCCCCTGGGTGGAACAAATTATGCATGGAGAAGAATAATGTCTTCCGCATTGACTCCGGCACGAAGAAACGCAATCGTCCGGTACTGGTGTCACATACAACCTCCATTTCTGTGTTTGGAACATGTATTTTTGACAATATCAAGGATGTGTGGTTCTCTCGCAGAAGATGCTGTAGTTGCTGATCCTTTTTCTGCGCATCCAAGCACGGGTCCAGCACAAAAGCGTTGATACCACAAGACTCGGTGTCTGAAGATATGCTGTTGGCTCCCTTGATGGAACGGATATCCGAAGTGAGTTGCAGCAGGCAATCTAAATGTTTGGTTTCACTGGGGAAGTAATTGTCGGAGTTTGATTGGAAAGCTACAAACAAGGGCTTGTGGTCCGTCAGTAAGTGGAAAGTCCGTCCTTCCAACAAATGTCGAAAGTAACGGACGGTCGAATAAGCTGCGATGTGTTCACGCCCAAAAGTGCTGTATCTGGATTCTGTAGGAGTCAGTTTCTTGGAAAACAAAGAAATTGGCTTCCAGTAGTCATCAAACTTCTGCTGCAGTACTGCACCTATACCAATAACAAAGGTGTCAACCGCCAAACATAACTCGCTACCTGGAACAACGTGTGACAATTCACCTGCTCAGGACAATAAAACTTTAATTTGGTGGAAGGCTGTCAAGGCAGATCCAGACAAAACTATAACACAATTTTTGACGTCAGTTCGAATATCTGTCAACGGTTTTATAACCTGCGCACAATTTGGCAGGAATCTTCTAAAAAATTTTACCATTCCTAAAAAATGTCGCAACTTTCTCATAGTATCTGGCACGGGAAAACCGGAAATGGCAGCCATCTTAGAAGGGGAAGGGGAAATTCCAGCTGAATTGAACGTCACTTCATATTTACCAAACTCACGCTTTATTGGGTTGATAACAATCCCAATTTTTTCAAAATGCTCAAAAACGGGCTGTAAATGTTCCATGTGTTCTTCCATAGAGAAAAGACATTATCCACCTAGGAGACAACACACATGTCCCGCAGGGTAGTCTAACATTTGCGAAGGAACATTAAGACACAGATGGAGGCCATATTGCCCTGTTATACGGATCGTTATTCCTATACCGGACGTTAATTCTGTCGAAAGAAGAAAAATGTTCTGACACACGAAGTTAACAGTTATTTTGCAAAATGCGAAAATATACTGACACGATGGAGTCACCACTTATTAGTATTGGTTGTAAACCGGTGATAATTGCGGTTATGTGATATTAATATAAACATTAGTGTATATATAATACGCTGCCGTAGCACGTGCGGTAAAAAAAAAAACAAGTCATATGGCAATAACAGACAGGCCTTTTAATAAAACAAAAACAAGTACAACACATTCAGAATATCTAAGTACGTCCCAGAACAAGATGAATGTCCATATTGTTCAAATGGACAAGAATATTTTATCAAGAATAGACGAGAAATGACATACCGTCTGGTCAGCAGTACACCTCGAGCGTCAAAGGCAAGGAAGGGGATAAGAGACTAGATAAAGAAGAGTTCCTCAAAAGTGAAGACAACGGTTGTTCCCTTTAAGGGAAGACAACTATTGTCTTCTTTCAACCCCAAGCGCTTGCGAATAATAATTTAATAATTTTCAAAGTAATTAATTTTCGTCGTAATAAGGATTGTTAGATGTGCGTTGTGGTGCAGTGGATATCGGCTCGGCACGGGAAATCGAGGAGCCGAGTTCGAATTCCAGTTGAAGTCCTTGCATTCATTTACGTGCAAATACTCTTAGGAAAGGTATTAATTCGTCTATTCTCACCAGTTATGGGTTAAATAACATGACAGATTGGGTTCTATAGCCTTGGTTGGCAACCAGTCTACCGCAGAAAGTAATGACAACCTACTGCAGGATAATTTTCTGCCCACTCAGTCATGTCTCTTTCAAGACATGATCGCCTAAGTGTGTATCATGTATGGCACTTGACTGACTGAGTATGTTTTGGCATTGATTTGTATACTGCATTCCAATAGAGGAATTTTTATAATATTAATTTCATTCTTACTGAAGCTTCAGTTTCCGAAAACATCCAAAACGTTTTGGCCATGTTCGAAAAAGATGCTAATAAGGTTAGGAATGTTAATGTTTATATTGTAGTAGACGAAGGCGTCCATTACTAATTTAGATTTACGAGTCAAACTCGACGTAACATGGGTGGTGAAATAAAACAGACAATAAGAAAGACGAGTAGGCGAAAGTAACAAGAAAAACAATATATTAACAAAGGTTACATAGGGTTGACAGCATGCATAAAATTAAGGAAAGAGAAGTTCTTTCCCTGGTGAGAAATAAAAAATTGCGCCCCTAATTGCTACCCGCAATTAATGCGCGTGTGTTTTTGTGAGTTAGAGAAACATGTCTGCTCTTGTCCGGGACAAAATCCTAACTAGCGTACCACGTGCCGTTCCCCGTTTTTATTCGCATCGTTTACGCGGGAACTAAGTTATCACGTGAACGCTGAATCACCATGTATGTGTGTGTGTGCGTGTGTGTCAATGTATCAAACCCTACAAATACCCCCCCTTAGATTGAAACAAATATTAAAAATACTTTTTTTCAATATGTCCGTGAATGTGTTGGTTTGATTACGTTGATGATGATGCTGGTAGTAGTAGTAGTAGTCATGCCAAAATGACAGAAAAGGCTGGTTGCTGAAAAAAAAAGGGGGGGTGGCACGGACGTGGATCATAGGTGTGGGAGAAGGTTACTGGAACGTATGACTGCTTAGACTGATGGTCCGCCATATTGGATCCTCGAAAAGCACATGGTGAAATGGAAGAGTGAGAAGAATTTTACGTTGACCAATGTACATGTAGAGAAAAATCGGTCTCACTTGAGTTAAAGTTTGTAAGGCGTCATTAATTACGAGTGAATTTGTGAAAGGTGAATTTTTTTGGTTGTCTCTCGTAGGCTGAAGAGAAAAAGAGTCTGAAATGCGGTGCGCGTGACTAGGGATTTTGCAGCAGTGTAACCCTATCAGAGTGCCAGGATGTGGCATGCTCTGGAAAATTCTCGGTGGTTGATATGGCTGTTAAAAATCTTCTAATTTATTCCAATGCTCCACGTTGAGTTGCTTGCGTTTGTAAGAGTTTCCGTGTTTTGCTGTGCGTGTGGATTTATGTTGGCGTTAGAAGAATTAACAGTTGGTTATAAACTTTGATTTGCAAAGTGGTCGATTGAAGCTTGTGTTGATACCGAGTGTCGACGCGTGTTTGAGAGAACTAAAAAGATATCTGGGTTTAATGTCGAATTTTCTTTGGAGGTCTCAATTCTCCAGTATAAATAATTCGGCTTGTCGATCTCCTTAGAGTTCTGGTTGGGTGACATTGCGTTGAATGCTGAAAGGCGTCTTTAAATCGACGTTGTGCCACTCTTTTTCTGGAAAACCTGGGAGAGAGAGAGATGACAGTTGTGCTGTCTAGTGTGCGATTGTAAAAATTCTGTGTGGGGTCGCCATCTTAGAGTCCTGTGGAAAAAGTTGGGAGATAACGACGTTGAATAGTAGTTCTTGTTGATAGACGAAGAAGATATGCTGAGTCCCATTTCCAACGATGCTGGACTGAATTACGTCGAATCGACATCACGTCGGCGGTCACCATTTGTAGAAGACGAAGGCGTCCATTACTAATTTAGATTTACGAGTCGACTCGACGTAACATGGTTGGTGAAATAAAACAGACAATAAGAAAGACGAGTAGGCGAAAGTAACAAGAAAAACAATATATTAACAAAGGTTACATAGGGTTGACAGCATGCATAAAATTAAGGAAAGAGAAGTTCTTTCCCGAGTGAGAAATAAAAAATTGCGCCCCTAATTGCTACCCGCAATTAATGCGCGTGTGTTTTTGTGAGTTAGAGAAACATGTCTGCTCTTGTCCGGGACAAAATCCTAACTAGCGTACCACGTGCCGTTCCCCGTTTTTATTCGCATCGTTTACGCGGGAACTAAGTTATCACGTGAACGCTGAATCACCATGTATGTGTGTGTGTGCGTGTGTGTCAATGTATCAAACTCCACAATATTAATAATAATACTTCCACTCTCCAAAAGTTTTTTACCTAATATATATATATATATATATATATATATATATATATAGGATGAGGAACGGAAAAATTTTCGTCTCGGTCCATTACCCCAAAACTGACCCCATCACCAACCATCTAATTTTATTTCTTTTCTTATTTTTAATCTGTTCGTAAACTTGTTCCGGTTGAAATATTATCTGCTATAATCTATATTGTTACTCCATTAACTGCGTTTAGTATTCTGTAAATAATTCAAGATATTGAGTATGAAAAATCGGCAACAAAATTAAGTAAGTCAAAACCATCTCATGGGAAATATTGATTATGCGTGCAATGACTTTCACTTATGATATAGCACTTATAGCTTTTTAAAACAAAATAAGACAATCCAAGCTATTCAGTCCAACCAGTTCATCCAAGCGAGAAAACTTGATTTGTTTATTTAAAACAAAGTGGGCCGCCCAAGTAGTCGCAGTGACTACATTAGGGCATCTGCAAATGAAGCAAATAAAAAATAGAAAAAGCGAAACAAAAATAGAAAGAAATAATAGAGACTCACCCGTGGAGTGTAAAAACTACCCAGCATGATGGTTAGGATCATATCCGTAATACAAACAACAACAATGATAACAACGGAAATGAGAAATATTAATGATATCCTGTTGCTCGAACTCGAGGCCTCGTATTAAACAGCTACAATTGGTTTTAAAAAAATCACATAGTTAATGCTATAACTTTAATAGTCATTAGAAAAAGATGGCTCTATTTATAAAGAAAACAATAAATTCCTAAAGAATCTCAACATCGCTGTGAAGAAAACAGATAAAAATACTCAACGAAAGCTTCTAAAATCCTAGAAAGGATGCGAAGGTGCAAAGAAATTATGGGCAAAAACTCTTACCTGGACAATATGAACTCACAAGTAATGATGGTGTATATCAATAAAAAAAACAAAGTGGTTGAAGAGTATGTTATAAACAAGCTTAATGTTGCAAGAAGAATTATGACAGAGGCAGATGTAAATTTATCTCGTTTATTACGAGTGATTTACAAAGCTGGCTGTCCTTAATTTTTAGTCGGTTGATGTTAGATGCTGGTGTGTTTTAGTCTGGCCATCTGTAATTATATGTAACTAGCAGTATAGCCCGGCGTTGCTCGGGTGTAAGGAAAGCTTTAAAACTAATCCATGGTCCTGGAGCTCAGACTCAGCCAAAAGAATATTTGTGTGAAGTTTGGTGAGAATCGGATAAAAATTGTGGATTTCTATAAAGGACATACAGACAGATAAACAGACACACGCACAAACATCTTGCCTTTTATATATATATATTTTCGATTTTCTACACTATTGTAAGAACTGCAACCTTGAAAATTCTGAATATCGTTTCTAATGTCTTTGTCTATGAGTGTATCAAATTTGATTAAAATCGGACCGTTCCTTCTATAACCCGATTTTTTCGATTATCGGTTTTCGATATTTATCGGGGGTACCTCGACACAAAACCTAGCTAAGAACAATCGCAGACGCTTATAGTACAACTGTGTAAATTTTCAAGACAACCGGTTCAGCCGTTTCGGAGTCTATAGGTAACGGACACACGCACACACACACACAGTTCCATTTATAAATAAGTTTAGATGTTCACGAGGATATGTGTATTTTCCCAAAGCGGTTGTCCTTAGAGAGAAGTGGGTGGAAGGTTGAGAAAAGATGAAATGAAACAAATATGTGTCGCTCGAAAATGGAGTTATGTAGTCGGTAACTCTGTGATTTTCTCTCTTTCATTCCGTAGCAGTTATCGTAACATTGACGAGTTGTTCCTTCTTTCTTCCTTGCCGACAATGTGTGAGGAAGAGCGGTAAGGACTTGACGTGAGAAGATAAGGTAAGGATGTTGCTGATCAACTAGCCGCGTAGCAGCCTGTAAGCTCTTCTAACGAATTCAACTTTCTTGGTTTGTTTTTTTTTTGTTTTTTTTAATCATTTCACCCCAATCAAGGCATTCCACTGCCACTATTGCGCTTGGGGCTACATGGGGGAAGGTAAATAGAAAGAGTGGTTAAATATAGGAAATGTCAGAAGGGGGGGGTGATAGATAGTTGGGTGGGTGGGAAGAGTGTTTGAAAGAATGAAAGCGAGTTAGTTTGTTAGGTGGTGTCTATTGACCTTACATTTAAACTCCTGGAGATTGTACCCATCTGGAAAGCAGTCTTGTGGAAGGGAATTCCACAGTCGGGAAGTGCGAGAAAAGAAACTGTTAGAGTAGATGTTGCGGTTGCATTTTATCGGTTTCACTGTAAAAGGGTGGGATCTAGTTGCTAAATCTAGTATCTCGTGCAAATTCGAACCTAGTGGGCACCAGTGATCTAAGTTCATCGGAGCAGAAGCCGTGAAAGTATTTATAGAAGAGACACATGGAAGCCACGTCGCGCCGGTGAGAGAGAGACTGCAGGCGTTCTGCTAAGTCGGTATCGTGATTTATATAACGAAACCAAACTTCGCGTAGGCTTCTTAGATTTCTCAGGTTTTGTTTCCGGGTATGTTTTCTAGGGTTCTCATTCGCTGATTAATATTTATATATATATATGTGTGTGTGAGGAAGAAGAAATTTGTCGTGCTTTTTAACGATCCGGGTGTGCAGACGTAGGCAAGAACATGACACGTCCAAGAGATATTTTTGAAGAGTTGAAAGTCGGCATTATCAATTGAGGCACAGCAAGGTAGTTCAGAAAGAGTACAAAAATAAGGATTGACAGAGTAGGAAGGGTGATCTCTTTGGAAATGTTCAGACTGCAACGTTGACTCTATGAATCTTAGAGAATAAAAAATGCTAAATTCGTCAAGACTTTGTTATTCATATTACCCCAGTCTAAACCAGAAAATCAGAACAATTAGAGAGGGGAATGTAAGATAGTTGATTTCGCAATTCCAGCAAATCACAGAGCATCGCTACAAAGAAAACCCTGGATAAATATCTTAACCACTCCCGTGAACTAAACAAACTACTTTACTTGAAATAGACAGACGTTTCCAAGCGTGCAGTCGCTGGAAACGATCTTGAAAAGTCTAGTAGAAAAACTGGATAAATTGAAGAAAAACTGAGACTATCCAGATGGCTATATTGCTAAAACAATCAGCTAAAATGTAGAATACTGGGGACTACAGAGACTTTACTATCACGTTATCTCCACTAAAAAAAAAACCATATTCAGTGTGAAATTACTGATCCAAGGGAGAGTACTATGATCAGTAAGTTGAATTATCTCCCTTAAACGGTCTTGGCGCTGTCCGGCTCTCGTCAGCCGCTAAATTAGAGGAGGTAACTCAATTAACATATGTCTACGATGTTTTAATTTTCTCGTGTAGTCGCACTACTGTGACTTTGTATCAAACTTAAACAAATCTAAGTGCGTAACCGATTGACTATCTTGTTGAGATTTACTAAATATTATTAATAAACAAATAAACAGAAAAAAAATGGCAAATATATAACAATAAAATTTATTGAATTAACAAAACATTTAATGACATTTTCTGTTGCACTTTTTTCTTCTTTTTTTTTTTTCATTTTTTTTCTACTGGTTTCTCTCTCGTTTTCAGTTTTTTTTTTCTTTTTATTACTTTTGTTCTTGTTTTTCCTTTTGTGCTGTTTTCGTTTTTAGTGTTTTTATTATTGCTTTCGTTTTATTTATTTATTTTTTTTGCGTTTTCTTTTCCTTTATTTTTTTGGTTTTTTTCTGGCTTTTATTTTTGTTTTTTCTTTTGTTTTGTTTGTTTGTTTGCTTGTTTTCTACGTTTATTGCTTGTATTTTTGGCAGAGGGAGCCGCTGTTAGATGCGAAACGTTCTGAGCTACAGAGAACTTAGCCGATTATGCACTAAATGTTGTTATCGCATTTTGGTCTTCTGATATGTATTTCAATTTTACTTTGATATATCGCTAAAACTTAATTTCTTTTTCTTTCTGGAAAAAATTAATAGGAGACATGAATGGATTATTTAATAATATATAAGTTTTAAATATTTTAATTTAAACAACATTTCTTAAAATAATCACAATTTTAAATTATAGAGCCCATTGAAGAAACACAAAGAGATTCTTGATAAAATCCAAAGAAGACTCTACAATGTTATCGATCTTGACCTGATATCTCTGCTTCAGTCACTTCCCCTCCCACCCCGCCACTGTAACATAACTTCCCTTTGCTTTTATTCATAGTTATAGCGACCTTCACTTAGCGCGAAAAATCATCAGCCAGGAGATGTTGCTGACAACTGAACCCCTATTGTCAGTGTCACTTTCACCGAAAATTCGCCCTTTCTTAGCCCCGTGGGGTAGGATCGAAGTGTGGTGTCTGTTCTCAGATATTCACGTCCTGCTCACTGGCCAATTGCAGCGCTTGCCACTTGGTAGCGGGGGGGGGGCAGGTTTGAAAGCAATGACCAGCTAAGACTGGGTTTTGAGCGGCTTTGACAAGCAATGACCAGCTTTGACAAGCTACGACCAGCTAAGACTAGCTTTGAACCCAGTAACCGCGTAGACTTTGATCAGTAACCCGAGCGTTCGCGCCCGAGGCCCCACTTTAAAAAGCCCGATCTTGTGTCACATCTCACCTCAGTGGGGGAGGATGAGTAAATAATGCTTTTTTTTTTTTTTTTTTTGTCCGTTGGTCAGGATCAAGCTGTAGTATCTGTCCTCGGATGCCCACTTCATGTTCGCAGGCCGGGTTTGGAAGCAATGACCAGCCTTGACAAGCAATGACCGGTCTTGTTATATGTTCCTCAGGATCTGACAAAGATTAATTTGATGGAATCTTTCAAGTTTGCGGATGTCTCTTCTGTAAAGTGCATGTGTATCACAGGTGTACAGGAGAGTCAAGATCACAATATGTTATGTCATGTTACTGAAGTTAACTACTAAAAGGAAGCAATTAAAATAGAATTATTTCTCTTTAACTAGAATTCCCTTTAATCATCATGCTGTGTTGTAAATAAAGCCTGTATTTTTAACCAATTTCCGAGTTTAGACCTAATATATGACACCTTTGATGATGTGGTGATAGAATATTGAACATAATGAAAATGTACGATCGTTTAATAAAAGCTTTTGACTGTTCAAATAGGTCAGAGGAGCAGTATTGTACAACAGTATTATTTTTAATCGAACGAGATTCAAAATGACAAAGTAGAACAACAGAGACGTATCGCTTAAGTGTGTGTGATAGTCAGTTAAGTGCCATACGTGATACACGCTTGGGCGATCATGTCTCGAAAGAGACATGACTGACTGGGCAGAAGATTATCCCGCAGTAGGATGCCGTTACTTTCTGCGGTAGACTGGTTGCCGACCAAGGCTACAGAACCCATTCTGTCCTATTATTTAATCCATAACTGAAGGGAAGAGACGGAGAAATACCTTTCCCAAGCCTGTTTTGAATTCAGAGTTTTTCCTAGAAGGCTACAGAACCAAGACTATAGAACTTAGTTTGCCCTACTATTTACCCATAGCTGGGAGGAGAAGAGATGGATTCATACCTTTTCCAAGAGTATGTGAATGCACGTAAGGGAATGTAATTATAAATTCGACTGGAATTCGAACTCGGCTCTCCGATTGCTCGATCCGTACCGCTATCCATTACACCACCATAACTGTATAACCTTTTTTTTTTATCGTTTCACCCGAAGCAAGGCGGTACCGCCACATATGCGTAGGGGGCTACATAAGAGAGTAAAAGTTTAGGCAGGAGGAGAGTGAAGAAAAAGACGAACCAGTTACAGGGAGTGTAAGAGAACAGGTAAAAGAAGGATGAGAACACAGGTGTGAAGACAGTTGTGACGGTAAAGAGAAAAGAAAAGAAACAAGATACACAGGGTGATGTAGAAAGGACTGGAGTCAAGTGGATAAGAGATGGGAATTGACATTGCATTTAAATTCCTGCAGGTTGTAGCCATCAGGAAAGTAAATATACGGAAGCGAGTTTCACAGGCAGGAAGTGCAGAAAAAGAAGATGTTGAAATAGAATTGTCGGCTACATTCGGTTGATTTAACTGTAAAAGGGTGGAATCTTGTTGCACGAGTAAATTCTTGTAGAAGGGGTACCAGTACCTAAGTTCATCGGAACAGAAGCCATGAAAATATTTGTAGAAGAAACAGAAGGAAGCCACATCCCGCCAGTGAGAAAATGACTGGAGTCGAGCTACCAGGTCAAAACCAATTACATTACAGAATCTTCTTTGGAGCCTGTCAAGAACACTGAGATGAACAGCAGGGGCGCCTGACCAGATATGACAACAATATTCTCGGAGAAGAAATTATAGGGTGAGAGTCCTTAGTTGTATTATGAAATAATTCAGAATTTGGCCCTGGCGATAAGTTTGTTTCTATTTGTTTTCAATTTCTTTCGGTATTTGTGTATATATATATATATATATATATATATATATATATATATATAACCAGCAGTATAGCCCGGCGTTGTTCGGGTGTAATGAAAGCTTTAAAATTAATCCATGATCCTCAGAATTAGCCTAAAGAATATTTGTGTGAAGTTTGGTGAGAATCGGATAAAAATTGTCGATTTGTATAAAGGACATACAGACAGATAAACAGACACACACACACACACACACACACACACACACACACACACACATTTTGCTTTTATATATATATATATATATATATATTATCGATTTTCTGCACTATTGTAAGAACTGCAACCTTGAAACTTCTAAATATCATTTCTTATGTCTTTGTCTATGAGTGTATCAAATTTGATTAAAATCGGACCACTCCTTCTATAACCTGATTTTTTCGATTATCGATATTTATCGGGGATACCTCGACACAAAACCTAGCTAAGAACACTCGCAGACGCTTATAGTACAACTGTGTAAATTTTCAAGAAAATCGGTTCAGCCGTTTCGGAGTCTATAGATAACGGACACGGACACATACACACATACACACAAAGTTCCATTTATAAATAAGTTTAGATAATATAACTAGACATCTATAATCTATCCCCTAGCATATATTGATTGAGTCTCCCACCTTTTGACAATTTAATTTTTACAGCTTAATGGATAGATCACCTATTGTGTCGACTATATATGTGTATTAAAAAAACATTTTGTCTTTGTCTCTTGTCCACTTCTTTCAGTTAAAAAATAACTTAAAGAAAATCCTGTAACCGTTTCACAATGGCACGCGATATTTTTTCAAACTTACAAAATTGCAAAATATGTATCTCTCAATTCATTTCATCACTTTCATAAAAAATATCTGGGTCTTAAGTCATTTTAAGTCTATCTCCGTTTACTCTTACAATCAAATTTCTCCTATACACATGACTTGATTTTCTATTGGTTAGCTAAAATAAAAAACCCAGAATATCCGCCATGCCTTAATTGTCTGGATTTGGTAAAAAATTGTGCTGTTTTTTAAGCTTCTATATATAATAATTCCTAACAGTAAAAAATATTTCACTGCTTGACGAGGTGCTAATAAGAAATTACCAAAACACAATAGCTCTTGTGTTGCAGTAAACTGTTGTTATTATGAACTTATAATAAAAATATTACTATATATATATATATATATATATATAATGATAATATACACGCTAAAATATACTGAAGTGCTAACTAATAGTAAGTACTAAAACATGACAATTTTTGTGTTCCAGTAAACTATGTTTTTTTTTATTATAAACACTTATAATATATATATTTAAGCTCTCACACCCTGATTGAGCACTCTGGAAGAACGGTAGACTTTGAAAAACAGTGGCTACTCTAGTATCTACGCATCGTTCATTCAGCAACGAATTAAAACACTCTCAGCTATTGGGCGTGTATAATGATAATAAATACGCTAAAAAGTCTGCCCTCTTCTACCGAGCGCCCATAGCTCAAAGGTAGAATTGCCAACTGACGCCAATTTGGTTAGGTTTCAATCCTGGGTTAAAAAGCAATCGGAGTCTAACCGTACTGATGATCTGTGATACAGCGAAACAGATCTGTCTGCGGATGACTATATATATATATATTTAATTTAAACCTTTATATTGAACTTGTCATGTGATTTATGGTACATCGTCGAAGTGTAACGGTTAGTAAGTTGGTTTCATAAACCATGAACAGTGTATCCGATACTTACTGGAAATTCATACCTGCACGTAAAAAAAGCAAATCGAGCTTAGCTCTCTGCATGAATTTACTCGTGCTACTAGAGTAACAACTTGAAACCAATAAAATGTAACCACAACTTCTACTATCTCAGCTTCTTTTCTCGCACTTCCCGCCTGTGTAATTCGTATATAATACTTAATGTAATTAATTTTATTTATTTAGTAATCCAATAGATTTTATCGCTATAGACATTATTTTAGGGGATAGTCATATTTGAGAATCTGTGAAGGATTTCGGTTTACAAAAGGACTATTCTTCTGTGCCATGATCTGCGACTCACTCTGTGGCTGAGTCGGTCAAGAAAACGTCTAAATCTAACGACAGTTTGTCCTGGGGGACGCCTATTCAACTCCTGTCAGAGAGCGCATATTTCTCTCTAATAAAATTTCTTCAATATTTAGGCCGGTAGACGATAATAAATAAATATACTGTTCAAAAAAAGTACAAGACATCTACTCAAATATGGGTATCCACTAAAATAACTTTTAAAATGATAAAATAGATAGATAACGTGAGATTGAGAAACAAAGTTCATCCTGATTGTTATATAAAATATCTGACGACATGAAAATCTTGTAAGCGTCACAAAGAAAACTTAAGAAACCTGGCTGAAAAATGCAATCAAAGCATTTTCGAATATCTTATAATAATTGTGCTTGTTCCTCCCTTCGTTAGTTCGTACGGCCGTTACGTCCTGCCAGTACTTCATAACTAATGACCTATTCCGTTTTGATCGCGGAAAGGTGAGGACAAAAGACCGACAAACGTTACTTGCTTTCAGTGAGAAAATGGAAAGAAAAAAAAGACGTTTCACGGCTGTTTCAGTGAAATGGAAAAAGTTTTCAATTTTAAGTACCCACTTCTTAAAATAACGATCAGCATTCATAACATTCATTCTTATTGCAATATGTTTTGAAAGTTGTTAAGTTCAAATATTTAACAATGTGTTAGGGGAAGTTCTGCGGATATCTTTTTGTCGTAGAACTCATCATGGGCTTATTCAATCATTAAATTAACTGAAGAATAAATATTCATCAAAAATTTCAGTTTGGAAAACCGTGAAATTTAAAAATATACAAGGGAAACAACTTTCATAGGAATCGGCTTGATTTGATATCTTGAACAAGAAGTATTATGTTAATCAAAACAGTTAAGGTTATTGGTTAACTAAGAAATGTTGAATGACAATTTCGAGACTTAAAACATATTCGACGTATAATACAGTATTGTTTTATAAACAACAATGGAATGTATTATAAAATGCATTCCTTTATATTTGAATTGTGTAGAAATTTTGCCTTAAAATGTTAGGATCAGATGACGTTATGCGATAAAAGTTGCGTCCCTTTGCTACGCTATTTTTTTTTTAATTTTTCAAGACAGCAAGTTATACAAAATTAAAAGATTATGCGTATCGGTGCAATGAGCTTTTAAAATATGTGAATTCTTCTGGCGTTTTTATTGTAGTCTCGGATTTATGTTTCGTAAAATTCTCTACGAGTGCGCACTCTTTGTCAACTGTCATGAAAATATAGAATCTAAATACTTTAACTACCATAGAGAAACTTTCCAGCTCGCCATCAGAATGTATAATGCTAGTCTCCTGGAGAGTGACACATAGCACCTCTTTGGTCTCACTCTCTCAACCGACCTGAAGTGAAACGACTATATCGGGTCTATAGCTGCATCTGCTGCCAGGAAGGTTGGGTCACTGTGTCGGGCAAGAAAGTTTTTCTCTTTAGAATCTATTTTACACATTTATAAATTTACCATTTGTCCGTGCATTGAATGCCGTTGGCATATCTATTCAGGTGCTTTTACTCTACATCTCGAAGTTCACCTCAAAATCTAAAGAAGAATTTTCAATGTAATCGATCCTGACTAAGTATCTCGATTCCTGACATTTTCTTTCCATGGTAAATGCTGTAACGACCTTTTCTAACCTGATGTCCCAACCACAAATTTGGCATCTAGCTCCAATCTTCTTACCGTTGAATTAGTTCCTCTTCTACTCTAGGAGTTTATTTCCTCACACTTTCTACCTGTGGAACTCCCTGCTCTTTACTTGCTTCCATGATAACTACAACCACCAAAAGTTTAAATACAACGCCAATTGCCATCTTTTATCTCCCTGAATTCCTTTCATCTTTTAGTCTCTCTCTCTCTCTCTCTCTCTCTCTCTCTCTCTCTCTCTCTCTCTCTCTCTGTTTGTCTGTAACTTCTTGCGCACCAGTGGCGGTTCCACCTTTATTGGGGTGATATGGTTTTTTAAAAAAAATCTAGATTCGTTAAAGACATTTTGTAACAAGCAGATAATAAAGTATATTATAAGCAAACGAAACCTATTTTAATATTTTCTCAATCAATGCAAACAAATTTCATCTTAAACCTCATCTGGATCAGAAACCGAGGAACGAAATATGAATTTCAAACAAATTAAACTAAAACGACTGCGAAAAAATGTTTATTTGTAAATTTTGAAATTAGATTTAATAAAAATGAAATCGAACATTCTTACTATAAATAACGTGTAGTCGCAAACTCAAATCTAAACGCAATCGACGATATTTGCAGAATATCATCTTTTTTTTAATAATTTAAGTGTGAAAGTTTTAGAACTTTCTTTGTATTTTTATTTATTTTGTAATATATGCGATGTATTTTTTATCTTATTTATTTTTCTTCTTTTTTTTTTTTTTAAATCTTTAACTATGGATATTTTTTTACTGGTGCAAGTCTAAAAGTAACCGAAACAAAGGCACGAAAAAAAAAAGAATTATCAATAGAAATAAAGTAAAGATATTTGCCAAGAAAATCGATCCATCGTCCACATTTTGATCGATTCTGCCATCATTGCACAAGAATGTCTCGGGAGACATCATTCATAAAAAGATTTCCATGTTCGTTTTCTTCATTTTTGTTTATGTTCATCGTTATGATTTTTCTTTCCTCCTAAAATTAAAACCAGCTCATATAAACGCATACAAAAGGTACACTAACATTACTTGTATATCGAGATATACATCTTGTAAGGACACATGTGTTTGTGTGTGCGCATGCGCAATCAGACAAGAGACGCGAGCAGACAACATTTTATACTTTGATGAGTATATGTTTGATTAATTATAGAGAAGCGAAGAAATGGGTGACCTGAAAGGCAGAACTGTAGTTGTTGCCGCTACTGCCGTAGGGTTAACCATTTCTTCGCCTCAGCAATCATAAGTTCAGGAAAATAGAATACATCTGACTTTGGGTAAATAAATGTATAATTTATTTACATATGTACAAAACATAAACTGCTATCCCTTGCTGCCGTGAAGGGAGAGGAAGAAAGAAAGAAGGCGAAAGAGTGTTGTTTGCTGTCAGCTGATGTCCTGTGTCGACTCCGAAGCTATGTCCCCACATGACTCCGCCTCTCCTCTCTGTCTGATGTTTGATTCATGCGGGTTTTTTTTTTTATAACAAGACTAAAGTTCGCATAGACTTGTTACTTTTTCTCGGTTTATTTTCTTTCGTTGGTTATCTCTTCAGTCGGTAGGCAATTTCTTTTTCTACTGGTCAATATAATTTTTAACATCGGTTCGCTAAATGATTAATGAAAAATAATTGTTTTGTTATCGGAAGATATGCGTCGATCCCATGCGCAGAACTCAAATATGTTATTCTACTTTGGTCGTCGAGCAGTCAACATCCGGTTAAACAGAATAGTGTAAGAAATACGACAAGATAAACAACGAGATGGAACAGAACACAAGGGAAAATAGATTGTTATAAAAGAAATTATATAATAACAGTTTTAAAAGATTGGTATAGTCAATATTTTGATAGAGATTTTGCAAAGTCAGGCTCTGATTTTTTATAAAATCCTATTATGCCAAAAAGGACGTATGTTGAGTGAGCATCACAAAGAATGCTTTTACTCCCTTTTAGTTTTAACATGACACCGACGATCTGAATATTTCTAAAACCAGCAATCTTTGGAATGTTATGGCTATTACTGCTGGGTTGGTTCTTTCGAATAAACATCCAAAACTTGTTGAATGGCTTTCGCCGCCGAAATAAATAAGCAAAGAGAAAAGGAAAGATACAGAGACACTAGAGGGACAGTTTAGACACTGATTTTATTTGTGGTTCCAACGACCTTTTGTTGGGGAAATTCCTTCCCGAACAGTTTGGCACGTCTTTACCATCCAAAGTCCAATAGAGAAAGAGTTTATTTTTGGCAAGAGGAGGCCTCTCTTTTTGCGCATGCGTCAATTGTCTTTCCTGTTAGAGGACTCCTGGGAGATTTTTATTTCGTACTTTTATTTTATTTTGTATTTTTATTTTATTTCGTAGTTTTTATTTTAATTTGTATTTTTATTTTATTTAGTGTTTTTATTTAATCCCTACAAATCTCAAAGTTGTGTTAATCTGTTATTATTTATTTTAAGGCGCTGTTTAAAGTGCTATAAAATGATAAACACTCGCTTCCTGTTCCTCCTTCTTCTTCTGGACCTAAGAAGTAGCATGTGGTAGATGAGGACGACGCTGCTGGTACTGGTTCGTTTTCCCGGTCGACTGACAACTGAACAAGCACTCAAAGGCGCGCGTATCACAAACACAAATACAGTGTAACCCTGATATAAGAGAGTTTTCGGGATCGGATAAAAGTTATCGTATATCCGGGTTTCTCTGAAATTCGGGTGTGGTCTATTTTATGTACATTACCACAGGCTCTAATTTGGAACAGATAAAATCTCTCTTATATTCGAGTCTCTCTTATATCCGGGTGTATCTTATATCCTGGTTATACTGTAGGTTAATTTTTACTGGCCATTTTTTAATGTTTTTCTTTTCTTTTTAACTGTGTACACATTAATGCGAAATTCATACATTAATTGCTTGTTTAAAATCCATGTTTTCTTTCTATTTTTGCCGGTGTCACACGAAATATTCTTTGCTGCATAAATGTTCCAGGGGCTATTATAAATATTTGCTTAAAAACGTCCAGACCGCGCAACAGACGGGACGATCTCCGCAACAAGATAATTAAGTTTCTCATT
Organism: Ascarosepion bandense; assembly: GCA_037127315.1. Lineage (NCBI taxonomy): Eukaryota > Metazoa > Mollusca > Cephalopoda > Sepiida > Sepiidae > Ascarosepion > Ascarosepion bandense. The sequence continues at coordinate 2,054,068 of JBBBDQ010000357.1, read as the reverse complement.
GCAATAAATTCCTAACGATGTTTATATGCAAAATGGGAATATTATATAAGACTAATTCAAAATAAATTAAATTTAAATGAAAAGGAAATGTCAAACGTTGACTGACAGCCAGAATCGAAATATGAGATGCCTTGATGTTATTGTATAGGAAATAAAAAGTATTTCCATTACAATTACATAACCACACATATACCATATTAAAACAAGCCCAAACCTATACCCAATAATAGACAATATTTACAAATATACGAAAAAGACTCCACAATATACAAGCACCGTTTAAATCAAATTGTCTATTGGTTAGAAAATCACATCAGTTTGTGAGATATTTGGCCAATCAGAGAAAACTAAAATCCTATTTTTCTCGAGCCTACTATCAGGGAAAATATCTTATAAACCCCACATATTTCGATTTTCAGAAGCAGAGACGCAACCACCTGCAATTCGTTCAAAAACGAGAGTAGACGTGTTTAAATACCTGTTTCATCCGCCCCAATGCGTGCTGAGAGAAAATTATGTAGGTGACTTCAAATGAATCAGCCCCCAACAACAACAGAGGCTGTCAGCGAATCTTTGTTGACGCTCAAAGCCTTTTCTCAACTATAACTTTTTGCTGTGGACCAGCTACCGAAGGACTTTAACCCAACTAAAGGCTATTTTTATTCTTTTTTGACTCGTTTGTATTCATGTACTTAACGTTTGTAAATACTAATTATTTATTTAACAAGCCTACTCACATTTTCTTTATTGCTATTTTATTATTGTTTGGAACTTGAACGTTCGGATTTTTAATATAAAAAAATTGGACAAAATTTCCTACACTTGGATTTCCAAGCAAATCACCTCCAACAACAAAGGTGGTCAGTGAATTTTTTTCTTTCTTTTTTTTTTTCTTTTTTTTTTTTTTTTTACTGTGGACCAACTATCCAAAAACTCTAGCTCTACTAAAAACTATTTTTACTCCTTTTTAATTCGTTTGTATTCATGTACATATATTTGTAAATGCAAATGATTTTTTAACAGACATACCCATATCATTTTTATTGTCATTTTGTCATTGTTTAGAATTTAGATTTTTAATATTAAAAAACAAACCTGGACGACAGAATTTTCTATACAGACAAGATAAGATAACAGCAAAAAAAAGTTATAGAAAATGAATGACCAAAATTATACGCCTACAACTGAAAAGTATATTTATTATTAAAATTAGAATAATTGTGACACAAGGCCGATGAGAAAATTGGTTAAGGCTGGTCATCACTTCCTATACTATACCTAGCTCACGGGATTCATGATCCAAACACTCATTACGATTTGCTCATTTACCACAAGAAAACATCCATCGTTTTCCAATCTCACACCCACCATAATACCACATTTTCAAAAGGAAACTAAAAAAAAAAAAGGAAGAAAATTACATGATTAAAAATTTATTGTTTTTATATACTTTTTTTTTTATAAGAGTACACCTAAAAATTTAGTGATATGAAAATGTGTCGGAGAGGGAGTGAAGCCCTAAAACAAACTAAAATATAACAAAACATCCAAGTAAAAAAATAATAATTAAGTTTCTCATTTCGCTGTTTTTATAAGCAATTAAGAAATTCTTGGCTTCGTTTTAATATACAAAATGTGAATATTATATAAACAGAAATTTAAAATAAATTAAACTTAAATGAAAAGGAAAGTGTAACCGTTAGCCGAAAGTCAGAATTGAAATATGAGATACCTTGAGGCTACTGCAATAACAGGTTGGATGTAAAGACTCGATATTTGTTTTATTCATTAGCTCAAATATTGATTCAACAATATTTGATGAGTCGTCACTTCCTTTTGATTTCGTCCTTCTCTTTTAATTATTCCTTTAAAAACGCTTGACGACGTCTTGATAATTTACAGCCAACGTCTGTTTGAAAAATTAATTCCCTTGGCTGTAAAATCGACAAATTCTCGCGTATTCATTTAAATCTTTAGCCGTTTTATATTTTTAGGATTTACTTCTATTTTGATTCAATCTGTGAAAAGAAATCGATCAATTCTTCAGTTAATGTTTTAATGTTATTTACTTCGTTGAAATTGTACTGATTTAAAGTCTTGTGCATTTTCCCCATTTAAATAACTTTTATGACTGCTGTTGTATTTTTTAAAAAGAAACATACAGTTTACGAAACAAGGGCTAATATATTTTCCTACCAAGCTATGAACAACTAACACTTGTAATTATCTCACACCAATTGAAAAAAAATTAAAAAGCGTTAGGATACAAAAGGCGCTTATTGGTCGAGGTAAGTCACGTGGTCACATGACAGCCGCTTCGTAACGTCACTCCAGATAGCAACCCAAGAGCTAGTCTTTAGACAGTTCGTGAACAGCAACCCAACGAGAAGGTAGTTTTCTTCTGCTCAAATATTGTTGAATCAATATTTGAGCTAATGAATAAAACAAATATCGAGTCTTTACATCCAACCTGTTATTGCAGTAGCCTCAAGGTATCTCATATTTCAATTCTTCTGCTAAATCTACCTACACCAGAAACTTGCAGGGATATAGGTGAATCTTTAGACGTATTTACGAACCATTTCTTACCTCAATCTATCACCGACCGGAGGCCCTTTTAAAGAGCAGCAGCAAGGTTTCTTTTATCACTACCGGCAGATTTCTTAACGATGTGTCGTCAGCGTACATGCCTACTTGGGAGCTGATTACATCCGGGAGATCGTTGATGAAAACCAGGAAAAGCGTAGGACCTAGGATAGAGCCTTGAGGGACACCCGCGTTCGTATGATATGATCTGGAATCATGCCCGTTCAGTACGAGCTTCATTATATAATATGTCCGAAGTTAATAAAATAAATAATTCTTATATAATCATTAATTTAAATAAATTATTTCAAATGTAAATAACAAAATATTCTTAAACCACTGGGACAAACAGCTTACAAGCGTTCTGCTAGAACATAGATAAATCCTGCCACGTCACGCTGGGATAAACAGCTTGCAACAGAGCTATCCCTCTAGGATACAGATAAACGCATCCCTGTAAATTGAAAGTCATAACGATAGCTTCCACAGATCAGAAGTAACTTCAACTATACATGAGGTCTTTCCTTTTGTTCCTTCTTATACTTAGCTTTGTGTTAGATATATGTGATATGTATTTCTCTATGTGAACTCTTGGACATATGTATAATTCTGTGTATGTCATAGTGCATAAAAGTCTCTCTGAGAACAACCGTTAATACATTTCGTTTCTCCTTTCCAGCAAATAACATTACACTGGTGAACAGCACGCGATTTATTTATCTGACCTACGTGGGAAGGTATTTTCACAAAGAAACAAAATTTGGTAAAGTTTAACAAACGTACACAAAAAAACGGTATATCTAAAAAACATTTGTGTGTTTTTGTTTGTTTTTTGTTTTTGTTTTTTTTGTTTTTTTGTTTGTTTGTTTGTTTGTTTGTTTGTTTTCTGTTACCGCGATTACTGTAGTGGGTTTACAACTTTACATATATACTAGCGGTAAGCAACCGTGTTGCACAGGATGGGAAGAGTAAGAATACCCACGGGTAATTTAAGCGTTAGTCTTTGTAAGGGAAAATGTACCACTATGCAGAAGGGGTATAGTTGGCAGCGCCTATTTGCAGCACCATTAGGTGCAACTTCAGCCAACGCAGTAGGACAAAATGGAGTTAGAGGTTTACTTCGGAGTTGGCTGCGCCAAATGAATGTTCATTGAATATATTTGCAAGGGAGTGCAAGTTTTAAAACAAATCAGATGAAAAAATGTGGAAGTATATTTTAATAAAATTCACTGAAGATACACACACGGATACACACACATACACACACACACACTAACACTAACACAAACGCACACTGACACACACACACACACATCTTCAGTTTTATCTAAACTTATTTATAAATGGAACTGTGTGTGTGTGTGTGTGTGTGTGTGTGTGTGTGTGTGTGTCCGTTACCTACAGACACCGAAACGGCTGAACCGATTTTCTTGAAAATTTACACAGTTGTACAATAAGCGTCTGCGAGTGTTCTTAGCTAGGTTTTGTGTCGAGGTACCCCCGATAAATATCGAAAATTGATAATCGAAAAAATCGGGTTATAGAAGGAGTGGTCCGATTTTAATCAAATTTGATACACTCAGAGACAAAGACATATGAAACGATATTCAGAAGTTTTCAAGGTAGCAGTTCTTACAATAGTGCAGAAAATCGATAATATATATATATAAAAGGCAAGGTGTTTGTGTGTGTGTTTGTTTATCTGTCTGTGTGTCCTTTATACAAATCCACAATTTTTATCTGAATCTTACAAAACTTCACACAAATATTCTTTAGGCTGAGTCTGAGCTAGCTCCAGGACCATGGATTAGTTTTAAAGCTTTCATTACACCCGAGCAACACCGGGCTATACTGCTAGTATATATATATATATATATATATATATATATATATATATATATATATATATATAATGAATATGGATAATGACTATATGAAAGTTCAACTGAATCTTATCTACCATGAAATTGTGGGTCGATTGGTAAGACACGTATGATCTTAAGACAGCATCTTTCCGGTGTTGGGGTATGCAGGTTCGATTCCTACCGGAAGATAGATGTTTTCCAAACGATTAAGAGTCGTAGAAATTATAATGTACACTTTATATATATATATATATATATATATATATATATATATATATATATATATATATATATATAAGTAAAGAACAAGTAGGAAAAAAGTGTCTTTAATCTAACATGTTTCACTATTAACAAGCTTCTTCAGAGATTTATTAAAGACGAATAATTTAAAACTCCAAGAGACTGTATGTTGATTTAGCTCTAGTTTCATTGGTCAGATACGTGTCACGTGCGATAAAGTAATGGATGAATATTAAATGGAGAAGAGAAAACTTGTGTATGTTTAAGTGTGTGTGCCAACGCGTACTAAAAACTTTAGATGTTTATTATGAATGTAAGAATATGTATGCGAAAATAATGTGTGTTAAGCGCTTCCCGGAAATGTATTTCGTCACTGTCATTAATGTTATCGACATATACACACGCTTAGCTCGTCTATGGTTTGGATACGCTTAACACCCATTTATATGTTCTAAAGTATAATTTATAATAAATATTTATTGCTCTATTTCGATACTGAGCACTGTTTTAAATTAATGAACGTTGCAAATATTTTCTGCGTTCTTTATTCATTTGTATATATATATATATATATATATATAACAGAATTTCCACACAAATATGAGTATCCATTAAAAAATCATAATGTTAAACAAAAAAATATAACGAAAGTTATCTTCCATACATATGTATGGAAGATAACTTTCGTGCTTTTTAAAGAGTTATTCTTCATGTAGATGTTACTGTGTTGAACTTATCTTTAAAAAATACTTGAAAATAAGAAATTAAAACAAAATTAAACTGACAAGCCTAGAGCAATTTCTTGTTCTTTGTTGTGTAGAATAATAAATTTGCAAGGAGTGTGTAAGTTTTGAAACAAATTGGATAAAAAATGTGGTAGTGTATGTTAATAGAAATCAGTGAGAATACACACACGGATACACACACACTGACACACGCACGTACACACACACACACACACACACACACACACACACACACACACACACACACTGACACACATCTTCAGTTTTATTTACAGACAGAGAAAAGAGTTCGTTAACTTTCAGCCAGTATCTTTGGATAGTAGCGCGTCGGTAATTAGCTGTGGTTCCTTTTGAAGTTACCGGTAGCAAGCGGATACTTCTGAAGAGAGTGTGTCTATTGATTATTGGATTAGCTACTTTGCTTTTTTATTATTATTATTATTATTATTATTATTATTATTATTATTATTATTGTTACTTTTTTAGATACTTTCGCAAAATAAAATATAACAATCTGACTCGTGTGTTATTCTTGCTATTTATCACCTGATGTGGTTTTCTATTACGTCCGCACAAAATGGATTCAATGAAATTGATATTTAAATTAACGACTTTGAGGACACGAGCCTTATTTCTTGTGAGGGGATATGTGTGTGTGCCTCACAAGCCACTCGCACGAACATTACACAAACTTCAAAACCCACTACATATCTACTTCTCTCTCAGAAGCAGTTTTCGCTTTCTTTATCACGTACATTATTTGTTAGAGTAAAAAATAGCAAATACATTATCTGGAAAAAAGATAGATACAGCCTTTAAGAGAGAAATATGTATATGGCGGGGTTTGTGTACGTGGAATGTTCGTGCGTGAGGCTTATGAGAATTACTGAGTTAGATTAACTATATACATTTGCTAAAGTTTCTCTCCGTAAACGTTGTGGGTTGATCGTCCGCTGCTAAAATTTGAGAGCTTTGACACTCACCCAACCCGAGTGGAAAGAGAAGGATTTTTCATTAAATTCTCCAGTGCCCGAGCTTTGTACCACCAACCACCATTGTCGAATAGCACCGCGTGGTGCCCACTAAGAACCACGTGTATCTGGAAAAGGATCGCCTGGTGCTTCATCATCAGCGTCAGAATGTCTAAACCACTTACGGAGGAGGTGAGTTTGTTCTTCGGAGACACAATTTTACAAAGAATATGTAGGAATCTCGATCATGTTTATTAAATTGGCCTTGCGCCAAACATAACCGAACTCCCCAGATTATCAGAAGGTTTAAAAGAATAAAAGTGTTTCGGTTCAATAAATAAATGAAAATTATTTATCGAACAGCATAACATCAAATTGTAAGTATGAAATTATTAACTGTGAATATGTTCTAAGAGAAAGTGTAGTAAGGAGTTTACAGAATTAAGAGTTCTTTTGTTTTAGCGAAATGTAATTTATACATAAAAGATAAGTCAACGTTTTCGCTGTGTGTATCAACAAAGTAGTAGTAATGTCTTGTTCCGGTAAATAGTATATATAATACAGAGTTCGTTTGTTTCAGCGAAATGTAATTTGTACAGATAAAGATAAGTTCAAGTTTACGCTATGTGTATCAACAATGTAGTAGTTACATCTTGTTCCTCTCTTTCTTTTTTGTGTACGGCAAGTAGGTGAAGTGGAAGAAAGAGAGATAAACAAAACAGTACGCGAGAAGGTGAAGAAGTGCGAATGTGGGTCACCAGAGGCGGCCTGACTATTTTATTTTTTTTTTTGCTACACTGTGTCCTCTCTACTCTTTGTTCCCTTGTCTCTCTGACTGACCGACCGAAAACCGTGAAATATGCAGCCAAATCGATCACGTGGTCGGGTCATTTCTGAGGAGGAAGGAACGTGTCACGGGTCATTGACAGTTCAATTCTTTTTTGTAAATCGCTCTCTTTTCATTGGTTAATAGATATTTCACACTTGCTCGCGAAATTTTACTTGATCTTTTCCTCAGCATGAAGGCAATTTTTTTTTCTATTGGTCAAAAAACAAATTTTCACACTGGCTCGCGAATTTGCAAATAGTGAAGAAAAGAGAGTTGTTTTTATTTTGTACTCACCACAAATAAATAAATCATGTTTCTGCAAACATACAATGCAGCTCTCACCAAGCTTTACACCAAGCAGCCAATGATTACCACACGTTGCATTTCAATCCTTGATCTAGTCGGTGTTCACCAAAACCTAGGAAAAGGACCGATGCATGCTTACAAGATAACAAGATGAAAGAAACACCACGTCGAAAAATAAGAATGCAAATCCAGTCTCCCATATTATATGTCGTTGTTTTATTCAGGGCTTTACCTGCTCGTTCGGGAGGGTAGGTAGATGAAATTTAGGACAACTTTTTGCTATGTCAGTTCTTCCCTTTACCAACGCCTCGACTATATACTAATTACGAGAGGCGTCGGAACCGTGTGGCCGACACGACCGTCTCCGACAATGTGCAAACCAGAACTCTCCGTCTCTGGCAATGTGCAAACCAGAATTCTCTTAGCATGACTGTTAACATAGACCAGCATCTGGATATACTCTATTCCAGTTTTGTTGTCACTTGATCTCCGAAAATCTCTTTACTTCCCCTTCAGTTCAAGTAGATGTCTCGTAGAAAAATGAACTTCAAAAGGAATCATCCACTGGTTTATCAAACAGAAACACGTAAGTTAAAGATAAAACAACCTTTTCCATTTATGTGTGGAAGCCCATAGTATCACATTTCAAGAAAATAAGAAGACTGCGCATATTTACAGCAGGGAAATTAGATTTTGGAACCGTGGTATTGCACTCAATTTGAAAGTTGGGGTGTAACATGATAAATAAAAAAACAAATATTTTTTTCAAATCGTTACCATTATTTTAGGAAATGACTTCAAATGTTAAATTTAGGTTCAAAATCGTAGCGTTGGAATTTCGTTCCGGTGATCAGTGACAGTCTTATATCACAAATTTTATAATTTACTGAAGCTTTACAAATTGTATATAGAAAAGATGCATGGCACAAGGACATCATTACTAAGTCATTGTGCCATGAAATAAGACCTTCATTTACTTCAAAGGGAAAATTTACTAAAAAATTTAGCCATATTATGATGTAATATGTTAACCAGTGAATTAGTGCAATTTTCAATCAACAATGCAAATTTAATATATTTTGTATTATAATTACTGTGCAGCAGTATTATGATGTTATATACAGGATACGATTGATAAATTGTCGCTATTTTATATTTTTAATTTCACGCGTTGTTTGTTTTTTGTTTTTTTATTTTGTCGACTGCACAGTTCAGTACGGTTAGTTGGGCACCGTCTGTGAGAAAAAGAACACCACGACGCATTTCACTTCGCCAAAAATTTGGAAACGACATGCACTTAAATAAGAACATTTCAGAGTGTTTGGGTGTCAATCTGAGAACAGAGCAAAGGATTCGGAAAGAGTTGGATCAGCCTAATGGTAATTACGAAGGTACAGCAGCTCGCAAAACTCACTTTTGTCGTTTTGAACACCTGAATTTGTTGGTGAGGGCCTCAACACGGGGCCCTATATGATTTGAAGGGGATGGTGCTGCTCTGAGTCAAGATGGTGGTTGTTAAAAGACCCTATATCTGGTAACAGGACTCTGCACCATGCCACACAAGCAAGTGAAGCCAGTCATGGCTGTCAGACAATTTCTGCGACTGCATCCCCCCTCACATCTGTCTCCCCAGATTGCAACCCCCTCGATTATTATGTGCGGCGAGAGACCAACAAAACTCCTTGTGGCACCAAAGATGAACTGAAGGCAAGGATTATGGCAGCATTCACCAACTTCAACAAAGATACGGTCCAGAAAAGTTGCAGGAGATTCCGAAGTCATCTTTAAACCGTGGTTGAAATCAATGACGATTTTGAATAAATTGACTCTTTATTATTTTAAGATATTTTTGTGCATTGTTGGTAAATGTATCTGTTAAAATGAGATGTCGGTGTTATTTTCATTTTTGTGTAATTTAGACGACAATTTATCAATCGCACACTGTACACATGTATATATTTTTGTTTTTATTATGATCGAAGAAATAATTTAACAAATATTATTCATTGATTAGCCTTTTTTTTTTATAATCGTTTACAATTTTTTTACACATTTATTTTTCACTTATCGATTACAGTACAAAAACTTCATATTTCGTTTGTAGTGATTTTGTAAGCCGCGTTTCGGGAATGAAAAACACGCGAGACAGGAGTAGTAAGCTAATTTTCAGCCTATTTACTTCCTTTGTGCAATTACTACGCGATTTGTTTCAGAACTCAATTTCCGCTGAAAGTTGCGTGTATTTGCGTGTTTTTTTTTTCTCCCTTTTTTTGGGGAGTATAGAATTTTTTTTTAAGAAAGTTAACTTTCAAATAAAATTTTTTTTAAGAAAGTTAACTTTCAAATGTATGAAAATAAGTGTAGTTTAATTAACTTTCAAATGCATTGCGTGTATTTGCGTGTTTTTTCTTTTTTTTTTTAATTTCAGAAGAAAGTTAACTTTCAAATATAGGAAAATAAGTGATAACTGTAGTTTTACTTAACCTTTAAATATATGAAAATATATTTGCGTGTTTTTTTCCCTATTTTTTATAAAAATAATTGATAATTGTAGTTTTAATTAATCTTTTCCGACGAAAGTTAACTTTCAAATATATGAAAATAAGTGACGACTGTAGTTTAACCTTCAAATATATAAGTAACACAGAAAAGGAAATAAAAACACGCAATAACCCTAACCCTAACCCTATATTTCTATTTGAAAGTAAACTTTCTTAAAAAAAATTCTACAGCACAAAAAAAGAGAAATAAAACGCAAATACACGCAACTTTCAGCGGAAATTGAGTTCCGAAACAAAACAAATCGCGTAGTAATTGCACAAAGGAAGTAAATAGGCCGAAATAATCATCCTACTGTCATTCAGCAGTGAATCAGATATGAGAACGGTGGTTAGGAGTGAGATAAAGTTTGATTTTTTTTTCTGGTCGTTAACATCAATAAAGGTAGGTTTCTTCAATAAACAATTATCGATTTGAGTTCAGCATTTACATTTACACGGAAATAAGGATGTTTTGGAAAGATTTGAAGGGGTAAGTAAAGGCCTTCGAGGAACAAATCAAAAATTTACCGCAAATTTGCACACAAATTCTGATTCAAAATACTGTATGTATTTCTCTACGAACATAATACGTTCAACATGACTCTCTTCTCTTTCATTGATGTAAGGGAAACAACTTCTTTCACTGCTGCATGCTTACATGTTCATTGTTGTTTACTCATGTGTCTTTGTCTTATTTCTAATGTCATTTACACGAGGAACGAATCGTAATCCTAAATACGTTTGCGGATACTCCGGTATCCGCAAAAGATCCCTTTTCATATCACTGCATAAGAAACTAGGCGCAAACGAATATGAACTCCAGCGGACAACAAAAAAACTTATCACCCGAATGCTACTGAATTGAATAAAAAATGGAACAATATCTGTGCTGTTTCGTTAAAGACACTGGAACAAGGAATGTGATATTTATGTTCAGAATGATATAAAAAAAAGAGCAATACGAACGCCAAAGGATGTACCAATATTTTTATGTTGTTGCGAGTGTTTTGCGTGATATTTATTATTTTGCTTTTATCAGAAGGATTTGAATTAGAAAAGATTGCCTGTGGAATAAACTCCACGAACAAAATTTATTTTGCATGAGGGAAGAAGAATTTTCTGAATAAAATTACTTGCAATTTACAGATACAAATATATAACACAAATTTGTGTGTAAAAGAATGAATGTGCAGAATCGTTATGTGTAGAGTTCAAGTTTCATTAATAACAATTGAAACAAGTGAAATGTTCAATGTTCATGTATCTAATTAAACATGAAATTAATGTTTTAAAATGTTTTTAAATAAATGTTTAAAAAGGTTTATGCAAAAATATTAGAAAACAAGAGTTCTCTACCTTTAAGCGTTATTGCAGATTGAAATTGTTTTTTTTTTCACTACACTCGCTGAATTCATCTTCTGATGAATTTGACGATTTCTTGCTTTGTAGTAAAATTGATGGAGTCGTCTTGTAGAAGTTTTTTTCCGCCTAATAAAGTGGAATTTTAATTGGTAGATTTTTTAATTATCTTCAATTTGTTTGATGCAGTTTGTTTGCTGAGTGAGAAGTTTTAAATCCTTAAGTTATTGTTGAACTGGTGTTTTTAACGTGTGTTTCAGTTTACAGAGAATTTTCCTCTTAGTCTTATTTCTGAATTTCAGTTTTTTTTTTTTTTTTTTTGAGTTTTTCGCTGGTTCGATCTCGCTAGTCGTTCTGTCTTTCCTCACTGGCAAACTCTAGACGCGCTATTTCCTGAATTCCCCACGTGCTGTAACAGGAACATTTTTGGCGGGGAATTTCAAATTCCTTGAACGTTGAATTTCCGTGTAATTTTTTAGAGGGAGGGATAACAGATGTAAAAACAATATTTTACCAAGATTTTCTAAAGATAATAATTGAATAAGTCACTTCATTCATTTGTGAATAAATCCTGAAAGTTCCATAAAAATCAGACAATTATTTGATTTTTGCAAGAATTTCCAAATTAATGTCTTTAAACGCCAAAGAATGCATTCCATTGCCTAATATTACGTTTGCCATAGTAGTAAACTCTAGGAAACATCGGGTGAATCCCTGAAGATAAAAAATGATTTTTAACTAAAATTTCGAACATGGTAGAAAGGATTTCATTTTTTTTTTTTTTTTTTAATAATGTAAAAGACTTTGATCTTTCCTCTTAATAATAGCATAAACATTTTGGCGATAAAACTTTATTTTTATTAAGTTAGGGATATGCTGTTTTTTCAGCGAATGAGTGAAGGCACCTAAATGTGCGTGCTTTTTTAATCAGCTCGTAAAAATGTCTAGGTGTGTATTTCTTGTACAATTAGATTTTTCGAACCCAACAATATTAAACACTATTTATTTATTAGAATGCTTTTGCAATAATAACTGTATATATTTAAAAAATTATAAAAATCTGTAAACCAACTTTATAAAAAAAAAAATGAGTATTAAAATATTTTTTATTCATGAATTTAGAAAAATATCCGTGAACAAGAAAATTTAGAAATACATAACGACTAGTTAGTTCTAATTATAAATTTTGAAAAAAGTTGTTTTCCGAGTATTTCTTTCATTTGTTATCGTCACATAAATTCACTAAAATAGGTTATGAACATCTCTTTCTTTTGTAGGGAGCGTCGGCTATGCTTGTGAAATGGTCTTGTGTCAAATGTAACCGAGCCCACCACAATTGAAAGTATTAGAATCCCCCCCCCCCCCAAAAAAAAAAAAACGAAAGGGTCTCGTTTATATGAATAAGGTTAAATTTATTCAAGGAGTAGAATGACATCAATTTTTGTTATTTTGAAGTAACACATTACAAATATGTTGGAAAGTTCTGTATAAAGTTTTGCTTTTGAATGTGTGTTTTAAGAGTTCAGCTTTTTTTTAGGATAGATGAAATTGTTCTTTTATTAATGTTACATGTTAACTGTAACAAAACGAAAAAAATGTTTGACCAAAACTCAGAGATAAATCACAGACAAATATTTAATTTACAAAACGCACCAAATAAAATATTTACAAATATACAATTTTTGTTTCATTCAAAACAAGAAACATAGAGTTTACTACTGGCAAGTGTTACGAGGAGAGAAAGGGAATGTAAGGTCAGTATCTTTACCCAGTTAAGTTGGCGAGGAAATTAAGTGCTATACTTTTTGGAAATCCTCAAATGAGTACATAAAGAATAATTTTAAGTATGGTCAATGAAAGACTCAAAAATATGTATTTACCCATATAGTTCCATGAGGTCCTCTTTCAGGTTTTAGTTGGTTGGCAATTTCTTATAGCTTTACATGTTACGAGGGTGCATTTATATATAAAAATAATATTAATAATGTCTAAAAAGTTATAGTAATGGACTCTATTGAGTCCTAAGTGTTATTCCAAAAATGTTTTAATTCATGAAGTAGTAAAAATAAGCAAATTAGAAATAGAACGTTTGGAAGGTACTAGAATGATTGAGAATGTTCCAGTAAAATCAAGAGAATTCGAAAGGTTTTAGAAATATGCAAATTAGGTGTTATCCCCTATAAAAATAGGTTTTGGGCAGAGAACAGTCAGTTGTTATCAGGGTTTGCTGATGTTATCAACTCCGGTTGTGATTCAAGGATTTATATCCAGCCGAAAAAATCTATACTATATACTATAATTTAGACATGCGACCCTCTAAATGAGTAAACAACATCAACGCGTATTCATGCATTTTGACGACCAAAAATAGGATCAACTTGAAATATTTTTCTGTCTTCTGGTTGGTCAATAAATAAGATGCTGTATCGAGGCAAATTTCGTGAGTTAGTGTGAAATATTTCACAACGAATGAAAAGATAGCGATTTACAGAAAACAACAAATTGAACTTTCAAAAACCCCGTGTCATATTTCTTCCCGCCCAAAAATGAGTTTGCGTTCGGATCCCAACCACGTGACTGAGTTGGCTACATATTTCACGTTTTTCGGTCGGTCAGTCAGAGAGACAGGTAGGCAAAGAACAGTAAACACAGCCACGATGTAACAAGAGATTTTTCTTCCTCTTCACCTACTCTCCGTCCACAACAGAAAGAGAGGATAAAAACTTTACTTCTACTTTGTTGGTATACACAGCGAAACATAGATTCATTTTTTCTGCACAAATCACATTTTCCTAAAACAAACGAACTCTTAATTCTTTAAACTCTTTAGTACACTTTCTCTTATAACATTTTCACAGTTTAATAATTACATGCATACAATCTGATGTTATGCTGTTCGATAAATAACTCTTCATTTATTTGTGCAAACGAAACAGTTTTATGTCTTAAACTTCTGATCTGGAGGAAATTGGTGGGACTTCGGTTGTGTTTGGCATAAGGCCAATTTAATAAACATGATCGAGCTCCCTACAGCACTGCTACAGTACAACCAGTCAGCGAAGATGCATGATTTTTTTAACCTATTCAAAAAAAAAAAAAAAAAAAAAAACCTTTTATAATGTGACCACCTATTTTCTGCGTAAAAATAATAAAAATTCACACTATACTCAACCATTAAGTAAAGAAGCTGTCAGTGTTATTGTCTATCCACATTCACAAGACATGTGAAATCTAAAATATAAATAATGAAACAGTAGTGGAGTAAGGATAAAAATATGACGAAAAAAGAAATAATGAAATGATAGTAGGACAAAGGCAATTCTTTAAACGAGAAAAGGAGACTTAAATAAGACGGTTCTTTTTATAACCATAAATTTCACACGAAGATTTTTGATAAATAGAAATTTATCACCGTGCCAATGAAAACAGCCATATGCACAGTTTACAAATCTGTTTTATATATTACAAATTTAACTTTTAAATTTGTGGTGAGTACGAAATAAAAATAACTCTCTTTTCTTCACTGTTTTCGTTCGAATTTGCAAGTCAATGTGAAAAGTGCTTTTTCAACTAATAGAAAAAACAAAAGGATTGTCTTCGTGCTGAGAAAAAGACCAAGGCAAATTTCCCATTAAAGTAGGGAGCTTGATCATGTTTATTAAATTGGCCTTGTGCCAGACATAAATGAACTCCCTCACAATTTAAGATTTATCAGAAGTTTGGAAAAATAAAACTGTCTCGTTTGCATAAATAAATGAAAATTAATTAATTTATTGAACAGCATAATATCAAATTATATAAATTATTATCTGTGAAAATGTTCTAAGTGTAATAAGGAGTTTATAGAATTAAGAGTTTGTTTTAGCGAAATGTGATTTATACAGAAATTAAACAGTTTGTATTGTTGAGAAATAGTTGGTAAAAGTTCGTTCAACTTGCAATTTAGTTTTGAATAGTTGTCTCCCTTCGACAGTATTTATGAATTGTTCTTGAGTGAGTTTTGATATCTTGTCTTGCTTGATGAGTTGATATCGAGATGTAAGTGTTTGGAGACGTTGAAGAGATTGTGTTTCATTGGCCGTATTAGTGTTAATAAAATATTAACATTAGGATAAGAAGTTGAGTGTCGCGGACTTGTGTGATGAGTTTGTTCCTTTCTTTCATTGTGTAGATGGTGATTAGGTGCAGAGAAAGGAGAGATAAAGAAAATAGCATGCAAAAAGGTGAGAGAATGTGAATATGGGTCATAAGGACAGTTGTGTCCGATCAGCAGTTGACAATTTGTTACATCATGACTGGGTTGACTGTTCTCTGCCTCTTTGAGCCTCTCTGACTGACTGACCAAAAAAACATGAAATATGTAGCCACATCAATCATATAGTCAGCTCCAAATGCAAACTCATTTTTGGACAGGAAGAAATATGAGACAGGTCAATGAAGGTTCAATCTGTTGTTTTCTGTAAATTAAATATTTCACAAAAGCTCACAAAATTTTGCCTTGGTCTTTTCCTCAGCATGGAGGCAATCCTTTTTTCTATGAGTGAAAAAATACTTTTCACATTGG
The DNA here is from genome assembly GCA_037127315.1 of Ascarosepion bandense. Taxonomy (NCBI): domain Eukaryota; kingdom Metazoa; phylum Mollusca; class Cephalopoda; order Sepiida; family Sepiidae; genus Ascarosepion; species Ascarosepion bandense. The sequence goes on along the minus strand of JBBBDQ010000357.1, from coordinate 2,038,062 downwards.
CTTGCAAATTTGAAAACAGTGAAGAAAATAGAGTTATTTTAATTTTGTACTTACCACAAATTCTTGACAAGTAAATAACTCTTCTAGATAAACCATAAAACACTTGCATTTAGACATATATTGTTGGGACGCCCGCACCTATTCGGCTATAATGGACTATTCCATTACTATGTAAAGTAATGGTGGCATCTACGTGAGAGAGTGTGCCGAGCAGCCAATCGACAAGTCAGTCGTAGACTTCCGGTGACGACCCGGAAGTACCCATTGCTCATACTACGTCTTACGACGGTTGAGACGATTAACCTCTATTCTTGTATTGTATACTAATAACCTTTGTAAATACTATTTTCACCGAATACAACAATTAACCTATTCCTGTTGTTGAGTTATTTATTCTTACTCACGACATAACATATATATAATTACTTTTATTGAGTTTTAAATAGATTTTGAAACTAGGGATTATTTTGTTAATCTGCACTAAGTATATAGCTTCATCAGTAATTTCAAGGTAAAAATTTCCAAAATAAGAATAAATTAACAAAGAGATTATTTTTGACAATGCATTATTTTTTTTTTAATTGAAAACAGTTTAGATAAGTTAAGTAATTTTTGTAGGGGCCTTGGCTTTGTCAAATTGGTTTTGTGCCAAACACAGCCAAAGTTCCCACAATTTGAAATATCAGAAGGTTGAAGGTTGGATGTTGAAATGTGGAAGAATAAAATATTTTGTTTCACATGCTAAAGTAAAATTTTATTAACTAAACACGATAACAAATTTGTAAGAAGAAAATGTTCAAAGAGAAAAATGTACGGAGCTAAATGTTTTAGAGAAATATGAGTAAGTAGCAGAATGCGTGTATGTAGAAGTATTAACAGGTTACTAATAAAGTCTGTGTTCCCTTCCTTTTGATGGCTGGCGAAAAAGTGAAAAGGAAGGTGAAGCAATAAAGGAAATTGCATTTAGCGGACTTAAACTTTTAGGAATCAGTGAAGTTGTCTTATTGTTGTTGTTTCTTTGACGGTGAATGAAGATGAAGAAAGGAAAATTAGGAGAGGAAGAACGAATGTGTGATGCGACCTTACGTCTGGTTTGGCTTGAAGTTTTCTTTGTTACATTTTAGCATGTTGTCTCTATGCTGCTTCTGTTTGACTCACTGATTTGACCGGTCAAGAGACATGGTTAAGTGAAATTTAGACATGAAACAGTATACCCATTATTTTTTTAGGTGTTAAGAAAATTTGTCATAGTTCAATTTGCTATTTCCTATCCAATCAGAATCCAAAATCTTAATATTCACACTGACTTGTGAAATTTGCCTTGGTCTGGGTTTTACCAAAATGTTTCCAGTTGTTCTGGTCCATTTTTGCGGGTGTGCAATTTTACTTTTTGTGTTTTAGTTTGCAGGGACTAAATAAAAATACGAAATAAAATAAAAAACACTAAATAAAATAAAAATACAAAATAAAATAAAGTACGAAATAAAATAAACATAAAAATCTCCCAGGAATCCTCTGACAGGAAAGACAATTAATGCATGTGCAAAAAGAGAAGCCTCCTGGTGCCAAAAATAAACTCGATCTCTTTCTCAGTTGGACTTTGGATGGTAAAGACGTGCTAAATTGTTCAGGAAGGGTTTTAATCTATGTGTTCTTTCACCTTCTTGTAATATATATATATATATATATATATATATATATATATATTTTTTAATTCAGATACTTCAATCCAAAGGAAAAAAGCAGGAAGGTAAATTCCAAAAAACCCAATCCTAATTAATATTAAAAGTTTATTTTAATATTATGCGCATGTATATGTATATAAGTGTGTAATAAATTGAATGTATGTGTGTGTATGTGTATGTATATATGTATTCTTATTGTTAAATTGTGTGTGTATATATATGTATGTATGTGTGTACTTCTATAGGTATGTATATATAATAATTGTAATTCTTTTTTTTTTTTTTTTTTTTTTTTACCTAGTGTTGTCTTTATTTAGTTTAATTTCAAATGACCTAATTTTTTTTAAAATAATTTTATTTTAAATCCTATATCTTTTTATTCCCTTTTATTAATAATTATGCCTTTTTAAGTAAAGGCCTTTTTCTAATACTTCAACGTTTTGGGGAAATTAGGTTTTTGAATTTGTCCAGCGTCTGTAATATTTAAAAAAAAATTTTTTTCTTTAGTTTCTTTCTTTTTCCCTCCCTTCCTTCTTTTATCTCTCTTACCACCTTTTTTCCGTGTTTCTTTAACTGACGTCGATTTAACACGGCTGTCTGTTAATTTTTAGTTACATTCTCCCCTTTTTTTTTGCGAACCCAGACGATGTCAATTTTTTCTTTTCCTATTTATTTGATTTTATTCTATCTTTTTCTTTTTCTTTTTCCTTTTCTTTTTATTTCCCTTTATTTTAATTTTTATTTTATTTTATTTTATTATTTATTTTTTAATTTCTTTGCAATCTATTTAAAAAGGAAAAGTAGACTAATTTTTCTCCAGTTTCTGAAAGGTTTTTTTCTGTTGCTGAGGTGATGTGTCGTTCCCCGTGGGGATCTTCATATCGAAATGGCCATTCAACATCTTTGAATTAATCCTTTTTTAATATAATATATATATATATATATATATACCAGAGATTGCAAACTCTGACATCAAAACCCTGTATGTATATTGTGCCATCCACCATGCACTACCCAATGTATTTAAGAACTAGGGGAGGTCAAACTACATGATAATATAATGTGATCATCACAAACACCTAATCTGTGGTACACAGTGCACCTGCATGAGCTATGTTATTTTGATGGAGAGAGTGTGTGCTTTGTGCCGCACAAACAACTGTCTACTTTAAACAAATCTTACTGCAGGTAGATTGGTAGCTGGATGGCTAACAGTTCAACACAAGTGCATGCAAGACAGAAATCCCGTACATAAGTGTAAAACGAAGGACAGCATTCAGGGCTGACCTTCATTTATCATTTACCATAAGAGAGTTCAAAATATATATATATATATATATATATATATATATATATAACAACTTTTATTAACTTCAAGTAAAAGGGCCTGTTTGTTTAATTTTTATTGTATTTTTCCAATTTTCAAATAAGTTGTTTCACTTACAGATAGAAATTGTGGACAAACTGTCTGATGTTCATATTTTGTTTAAGTACTTTGACTATTGCGGATGTGCGTTGTGGTGCATTGGATATCGGCTCGGAACGAGAAATCGGAGAGCCAAGTTTGAATTCCAGCTGAATTCATTGCATTCACTTACGCGCAAATACCCTTGGGAAAGGTATTAATCCGCCTATTCCTTCCAGTTATGGGTTAAATAACGGGACAGATTGGGTTCTATAGCCTTGGTTGGCAACCAGTCTACTGCAGAAAGCAATGGCAACCTACTGTGGGATAATCATCTACCCAGTCAGTCATGCCTCTGTCGAGACATGGTCACCCAAGCGTGTATCACGTATGGCACTCAACTGACTGACTGACCCTTTGACTATTATTATAAAGAAACAACTAGCATTAAATAAAATATAATTCAGCACAAAGGATAAAATTTTAAAATATTTATGAAATATGAAATATTTAATAATGTATTCAACTTCCTGTGCTAACAAGGTCAGTGAAAGTGTTCTACATATGATATCATTAAGATTTGAAATGTAGCATTCCCAAAAGATGCCAGGATGAAGCTAATAGCATTTTTGTCTGTGATACAAACATTTAGTTCTTGATAATATCTTAGATAGTTGAAAGGATGCAAAGAAAAATTTTGGTCAGTTTATCCATAACTTTTTTGTATACAGATTTGCAACAACTTAATAAATGGAAAAAATGCAAAAAAAATTGAACAGACAGAAGTTTTTGTTGAATTTAATGAAATTTGTTTGGTTGAATCATTGCTACCTACAAACACACACACACACACACACACACACACACACACACACATACACACTCATATATATATATATATATATATATATATATATATATATATAATTTAGGGTATTGAGGCACCAAATAATTTTCTAAACATATACTGTTAAATATAAGAGACAATGAATGTCTATTATGTTTAATCATGAACCGTTCTAAACGTCATATTTTGGCTTTAATTTCAGTTGAAAATAAAGACAAAAATTCTCCAACATTTGGATAATTTTTTATTAGTTTGGTTCTAAGCTTTTGGCTCACATGAGCCATCTTCAGAAAGGTTATTAAGACGGTAACACAATAACATCCACCATCAGCGATGATTTTATTTTGTGTTGACATAAAATATAATTATATATAAATTGTATATATATATATATATATATATATATATATATATATATATATATATATATGTATATAATTATATATATATATATATATATACAATTGTAAGTAAATGAATGAAAGGTTTAGATGATCTATCTATATTTCTGGGATGAGATATTTAACTATTTACACTATTTACATTGTTTGAACTGTTGTCCTCATCTTCATTGCCACACCTATGATGTTTTGGCCATTGTAAACTCCAGCTTTTTTCAAGGACACATGACCCAGTGAAGAAAAGAATTTCTTGGTCGATCCAAAAAGTGACTTAATCCAAAGAGTTGTGAGTTCAATACCTGACCACAGCAGAGGGAATAAAATCTTGGAATTTTATCAAGGGAAATTAACTAGAACTGAGACATCCAAAGGCATTTTATGTAGAATTAGATTAATCTATTTTTGTGGATTAAATAAAGTGTCCGGTTTGAAATTCCAATAAATATTACCTGAAGAAGGACTTCATCAATGTCAGTGAAACAGAGAGTCAGATGGGAGCCACACTCTTGCTAAAATGTAACTTCAACTTCAAATCAACCCGGAGATAGGGTCAGGTCACACCTTGTTCTCTTTTTCCTTATCTCTTCCAAAAATTACTACAACAAACATTTTGTACAAACTCTACCCTTAACCTCTTAATAATGTTTCTAATTGCACATTAACACCTACAACTTTTGTTAATATTTTCCCTTTAATAAATTTCTATTTTAAAATGCAAAATGTATATTTTATTATTCCACTCTTCTACACTAATCCACACATTCCAACTGACAACCAACTTTCTAATAATGAAAACCTTCTGATAATGCTGATGATGAATGTAATAATATTCATAAAACTTGTAAGCTGTAGGGAGTTCGGTTAAGTCTGACACAAGGCCAAATCAAAGAAACATTAACCACCCCTATGCTACAAACTAAAAAGTTTGTTCTAAATTCTGTTAGTGAATGCAGGTGAAAGGATATTAATATTGGATCCCTTAACATGCCACAAGACACATGTATCATATTGTAGTAAACGTTAATATGCAAGAAAAGTGATGGTAGTTTTGGTAATTTTTTAGCTTCATGTTCGTATAAAACTGTTTGTCAAAAAGAGGTTTTTCTTTGACACTACTATTATTTTAACTACCTCTACTCCTTGATAATGTTTCTTGTTTTAAAAAAGCAGTGATTAGAATTGTAACAAAACTTAAATATGTGAAAGTTAATTTATACATTTTTT